>CM067365.1:29932245-30476652 GCA_034401795.1 Chaetoderma sp. LZ-2023a | reverse complement strand
CACGACACGACGATGTTGTTTCCTTAATAACTGTCCATTTACAGGCCAACAGAAGATATGAAAAATTTTCAATAAATTTTCAAAACTTCCTTTCTTGATCTTCAGATAAACATTCCTCAAGATTATTATAGAAGCCATTTTTGTCTAGCTCTACTATTAAAGAATTAAATTTGTTTGGAAATATTTTTGCAGCTTACAGATATGGTTGTCTTAAATGTCAGTTAGTCAAAATGTTGTTTTTACATTTCTAATAAAGCTACGACAATTATAGCGCATACAACTTGTTTAAATGTACACAAAATCTTTTGCCATACGAATATATATTCTGAAAAATTATCACAATTTTTATCTGTTTTTTATTTTCTAACAGGTCAGCCCCGCCATTCCTATCATACCCGGTCAAATGGACATATCTCGGTCATCCAGCCGAGGCACAGACTCGGCCGACAGCACAACCAAAGAAGAAACAACAACCGTCACTGTGACTGGCCCACCAGCACCAGCTGTCACCAGTGTTACGACCGTTAGCATAAGTGTTAGTGCCGAAAAAGGTAAGATGCGCTTACACGGTCTCGGGAGTTCACCTGCCCATGGAGTAAGCCTATAGGACATGTACACCTACATGTATGTGCCAGTGATTGAATATAACACGTCGGAGTACAGCTCAGAAATAAGTTAGAATGTTTCCAAGACAAAAAACTGAAACATGTTGGTTAGTCCAATTGTGAACAGTACAGTGGAACAGTACAGTAAGGATTGTTCTGTTGGATATTTCATAAATTAAGTGGCTTGTAAGCTATGGCTGCCTGATGAGGTAGTAATGGCTCCCAATCAAATTGAGTCCAAATTTCAACAGTACGTTTTATTTTGTTTTGAAAACATGTTATTTCTGACTGCTGTAGGGTGGGGTGGGAGGGGGAGAGGCCACAACTTTTCAATGTTTCGATATATCATCATTCAAAAAGAAAATTATGAAAAATAAACATTGAATTTACAGTTTACTTGAGACTAAAAAATCCTGTAGCCATGAATGGAGCTATTTCTAAGTTCCACCCAATTCTAGCTAAACTCTGCCCATTTCTGGCTCAACTCCACCCATTTCTAGCTAAACTTCACCCATTTCTAACTAAACTCCACCCATTTCTAGTTAAGCTCTGTCCACTTTCTATGCGTGTATAGGCGAAACTGAAATCTGAATTCCCCAAACACACGCACGCACACCACACCACACACGCTCGCACTCACAATACCCTATTTCCCGTAATGGGCTAGGGTAACAATCCCTTGCTTTATTATGCATGTATTCAATCATAGTTAACTCATGCAGACCAGAATTAACAAATTCATTATGTTCTAAGGGACATGCTATTGAATATTTTGAATTGGGCTTGCGTGATTACGTGATTAAATAGAAAATCGTGATTGTTTTTGAAATTGTGAATTCATATGATTAAAAATTAAATAATCAAGTAACGTCAATAATTTGTACTGCATTGAATATTTCAAAACCTACATCTTAATTACTCTTTAATACGATCAGTCACAAAAATTTACATTTTCTCAATGAATTTATCTCCATTTTCAGGCCAAGAGAGAGTATTTTTGAAAATGCGTCAGTGGAATGACTGGCTTGATCATCGAAGCAGTCATTCCAGTGATTCATTAAAAAAAATACTCCTCTGACTGTAAATGGCCAGCCCATTTCTAAACACCATTGCAGCTTTCATCATAAACAAACATTTGTTGCTATGTCTGTGTTAAAAGTGAGACCCTGGATTTAAAGTGTTATGAAACATATCATCATTATCATCATCATCATCATCATCATCATCTGATGCATGTGTTAGTGAAAATTACAATGTAATATATTCCATGTTCGTTTTCAACAGCTGTTATAATGGATGAATTAATTCCTGAATCTCCGGACTTTAGCCTGAGCCTGAAAATGGCTGCCAGTCCAAAACCGAACAAATCCTACTCATTTGGACGCGAGCCGCCCGATGGTTGCGAAAAGCCATCTCAAGTTGCTGCATTTGAAGAGGAAATAAGGTTAGTGGGTGAACTATTGGTTAAATTTGCGGTGAACTACTGGTTAAGCTTGCGGTGAATTATTGGTTAAGCTTGCGCGATTACATGATTAAATTGAAAATTGTGATTAGTTTTTAAATCGTGAATTTATATGATTAAAATTTAAATAATTGAATAATCGTGAATAATTTTACAGCATAAAATATTTCAAAACCTACCTTTTAATTACTCTTTAATGAGATCGGTCAGGGAAATTTATATTTTGCTCAGCGAATGCATGTCCATTTGCAGGCCAAGAGAAGACTACTTTTGAAAATGTATCACTGGTATAACTGGCTCGAGAACCGAGGCCGGCATTCCTGTGACACATTTTCAAAAATAGTCTTCCTGGACTGCAAATGGACTTTTCTCAACACCATTGCAGCTTTCGTCATTGATATGCTTTTTGCTGTTATAACTGGGTAATTTGTACTCAAGCTGATTAATCGAGTAATAGCGATTACTATTAAATAATCGATCGTGATTACTGGAAGCAATAATCGCGCAAGCCTACTGTTGGTTTGCGTGGAAGAAATACCTGTATTCTGTTATATAGAAATACAGGCTTTAAAAGTTCCATGTCCTGAAGATGCCAGCTGAGAAGGGGATATGACAGCTGTACATTTTCTGTGGTCTGCAGATGAACAATTGCAATGGGACAATTGAACTGTTTGCTACATATGAGCATTAACCATTTAACACCCAAGCCGGCCAAACTGCTTCTGCGGTGGTCTTGAGAAATGTACATTTGCAGGCTGAGATAAGACTATCTTTGAAACTTTACCACTGGAATGACTGGCTCGAAAACTGAAACAGTCATTCAAGTGATTTATTTACTTATGTATTTCAGATTTATTCCAGAATTCGTTATATTCTTTTGAAAACTTGGTTGCTGGGAGTTCAGAATGTGTATCTCCATTAACCCGTTAACACTCAAGCTGACCCAAAACGGCTTCTGCAGTCGTCTTGAGAAATGTCCATTAGGAGACCAAGAGAAGAGTGTTTTGAAAACTTAACACTGGAATGACTGGCTTGGTAACCGAGCCAGTCACTCCAGTGATAAATTTTCAAAAATAATTTCTCAATCTGCAAATGGACATTTTCTTTAAGAAATAAGAAAATTTAAACTTTCTTGAATAAATTTGAGGGCTAAAGGGCTAAGTAGTGAAATTTCAGGTCCGGTATATGATAAGAATGTGTTCATTTTGTTGACACTGTAACTGTTATCTGTTGCTGCCTATGATAAAGTACAGCTCTGAAATAACTTCATTTGATTGGAGGAAGCAATGGCTTCAAATTAAATGGAGAATTCCAGTTTCTCAGTCAATCATATGACCTCATAATCAACTATGTGGTATGTAGGATGACGTGGGGGGGGGGTGGAGGCCATGAGCAAATTAGTTTCAAAATATTCTGGAAATTGGAGTTCAGGATTGATCGATCCCAACACAGGTAAAGTGTGGGGGTGGGGGGGGGGGTGGGGAGAGCTTAGCTAGAGATGGGCAGGTTGTGGCTAAAACTGGATTCCTCCATTAAGTAAAGAATATTCAACAGAACATTTCTTACACTGTGTCCAAAATTGTACTACGTGTCATTTGGAAACACGTTAGACTTATTTCTGAGCTGTCTTGTAGCAACAGATTTCAGCAACATTGTGTCTAAAATGTTCAGCAGTCTTTTACAGACTGTGGCAATAGGCCTACATTTTGATGTCATGATCAGTGCTATAAGGTGAAGAGTGATTAATTGCGAGAGGTTTGTTCTGTTATTGATTTATCCGTTTTAGTGCCATAAATTCCTGCGTAGATAGTCATACAGGTAGGACAGGAACGTGTGATTGATATTTCAAAATTCATTAGCCCGGTTAACCCTTAATTACCACTCTGCCTCTGGTGTCAACATTTCTAATTTTCAAACTAAATTAAAAGATGAGCTGGTGTACATTTTTCAACAAATTTGGTGGGAGATGGTGCTGTCGTAGACAGCAACATCTTCCAGCAAAATTGTTGAAAAATGTACACCAGTTTCTTTGATATTGACACAGTAAAAGATAGAATATTGACATCAGAGTGCTAAGGGTAATATGATTTCAGCATGCATGTGTCCTGGGTAAAATTACCACATTATTGCTAGCAAACAGTACATGTACATATTGATAGAATTATTGATATTTTTAATGTTTGATATGAACACGCATGCATGTTTTAATTAAGTCCTGATTATTATGGAAACAATTTAGGTGAAATTAGCTGATATTTATTTTGAAACTAATTTAATTGGAAGCCATTGCTGCCTCATGCAGCAACATCTTCTGGCCAAATTTGTTTCAAAATATTAACTGTATTCCTAATTTGCTCTTACATATGTTATGTTATGGTTGCTAGTAGTTGTTTCTCATGACTGAGGTTAATCCTGTTAATGGTCAATAATTCAGCCAGTCATTCAACGGTTAAAGTTTCAAAAATTCTCTTCTGTTGATCAGGAAATGGACATTCACGGAGAATTAATAAATGTAAATTTTCTTGAAAACTCTCGACCATAAAAGGGTTAACCAGGTGGATAAATAACACTGAGTGGTTTAGGTTATAAAAAACCCATAATCAATTGATTGTTCAATTATGTCGAAACAGAATATTTCTTGAATTGATTAAATATTTAATCAACCTAGGCGGCAACGACCTGTATATGTTATGAACAGGAGCAAGTAGAAAAAAGGCAGCTGTGAGGATTATATCTGTCATGACTGCACACACGCGCATGCGCACACACATTTTTAACCTTTAAACACTCAAGCCGGCTACAAACAGCTTCTCCAATGGGCTTGAGAAATAAATGTCCATTTGCTGACCAAGAAAAGATTATTTTTGAAAATTTACCACTGAAATGACTGGCTCGATAACTGAGCCAGTCATCCAAGTGATAAATTTTGAAGAAATGTGATGCAGGCCTTGAAAATTACACGTTCCTGTGGTCTGGGGAAACCACTTTTTACTGTAGGGTAACCACATTTTAACACATTGATTGCTCTGGGGGAAACCTAGATAATCTGTTATTTTCAGGGCTTGTATATGTACTCATGGTGAGTAGTTATCAGAGCCTGTATATGTACTCATAGTGAGTAGTTATCAGAGCCTGTATATGTACTCATGGTGAGTAGTTATCAGAGCCTGTATATGTACTCATGGTGAGTAGTTATCAGAGCCTGTATATGTACTCATGGTGAGTAGTAATCAGGGCCTGTATATGTACTCATGGTGAGTAGATTTCAGAGCCTGTATATGTACTCATGGTGAGTAGTTATCAGAGCCTGTATATGTACTCATGGTGGGTAGTTATCAGAGCCTGTATATGTACTCATGGTGAGTAGTTATCAGAGCCTGTATATGTACTCATGGTGAGTAGTTATCAGAGCCTGTATATGTACTCATGGTGAGTAGTTATCAGGGCCTGTATATGTACTCATGGTGAGTAGTTATCAGAGCCTGTATATGTACTCATAGTGAGTAGTTATCAGGGCCTGTATATGTACTCATGGTGAGTAGTTATCAGAGCCTGTATATGTACTCATGGTGAGTAGTTATCAGAGCCTGTATATGTACTCATGGTGAGTAGTTATCAGAGCCTGTATATGTACTCATGGTGAGTAGTTATCAGAGCCTGTATATGTACTCATGGTGAGTAGTTATCAGAGCCTGTATATGTACTCATGGTGAGTAGTTATCAGAGCCTGTATATGTACTCATAGTGAGTAGTTATCAGAAGCTGTATATGTACTCATGGTGAGTAGTTATCAGAGCCTGTATATGTACTCATGGTGAGTAGTTATCAGGGCCTGTATATGTACTCATGGTGAGTAGTTATCAGAGCCTGTATATGTACTCATGGTGAGTAGTTATCAGAGCCTGTATATGTACTCATGGTGAGTAGTTATCAGAGCCTGTATATGTACTCATGGTGAGTAGTTATCAGAGCCTGTATATGTACTCATGGTGAGTAGTTATCAGGGCCTGTATATGTACTCATGGTGAGTAGTTATCAGGGCCTGTATATGTACTCATGGTGAGTAGTTATCAGGGCCTGTATATGTACTCATGGTGAGTAGTTATCTTAATACACCTTTCCCACATTGACGTCATTGTGCCGGGATTCCCCTAAATCAACGCTCAGAGCAAAACTGCTGGGTGGTACCGCCGCCAACAAGCTGTTGACCCGCGTTGAGTTACTTTTGCACTAAAATACACCACAATCTAAACCGTTCCTATCATAAACTAAAATCATTATAATATTTAAATCGTGTATATCATTGGAAAGCGCATTTAATTGCCGAAACATTAATGAATTATTTTTTATATTTTTGTAACGTTTTCACTGAGTTATTTGTGTATATAAAATACACCATTCAAATTAGATTCATTCATTCAAATGGACAAATAGGGGATATTTTAAAATTGCAGTCAACTGTATTAAATTTTATAAAACTATAAAAACTAATACAGAAATGTATAGAAAATTGGCTTGGCTTTCCAATGATGTATGACTTCAAAAATATTATGAACATGGTTTTTCATATGCACCACTTAAAGTGCACTGTATCTGATTCTCATAGTAAAGTAATGATGTTTGCGCGTCGGCTATCGCGTTTACCAGCCGGAAGTGGTATGTGCGATGCATTCTGGGAAGGTATTTTTCCAAAATATGCTAATGTGGGAAAGGTCTATTAGTCTTAACCCTTTTACACTTTAACTTGTTCAAGAAAATGTCCATTGCAGACCAAGAGAAGACAATTTTTGAAAATTTATCACTGCAGTGACTGGCTCGATAACCGAGCCAGTCACTCCAGTGATAAATTTTCAAAAATTGTCTTCTCTTGGTCTGCAAATGGACATTTCTCAAGACAACTACAGAAGCCATTTTCGACTGATATGAGGGTTAAAAGGGGTACTATAATGCTTGAGTTGGTATTTACAAGACTTACAACAATACAACAAAATTTACAGGAAATGGGGCAACCTGGATATACAGTCGGGCAACCTAATTTAAATGGCATACTTGGCCCCGGCAGCAACACAGTTTTCTAATTTTCAGGCCCTGTGATGGTTAAAGGGGTTAGCACAGCAAACCCGACCTCTGCAGGTGCGCCCATCTATTTCTTGGCCCACATCCCCATTACCTCTATAATCAGACCACCTGTCTTTAGTGATAACTTTCTGGCGATCCATCCACTCCCTTGCTCTGTTTAACCCTTTAAACCCAAGAATTTGTTCAAGAAAATTTCAATTTTCTCATAGAAAATGTCCATTTGCAGACCTAGAGAAGACTATTTTTGAAAATTTACCACTGGAACTGACTGGCTCGGTTATCGAGCCAGTCATTCCAGTGATAAATTTGAAAAAATAGTCTTCTCATGGTCTGCAAATGGACATTTCTCAAGACCACTGCAGAAGCCGTTTTTAGAGTATTAAAGGGTTAATGGTCAAGTCAGCCTAAGCCGCCCTCTTATGGTCTTATGGAATGTCCATTTACTGGCCAAGAGAATAGAATCTTTGAAAGTTTACCATTGGAATGACTGGCTCAATTACCGAGCCAGTTATTTCAGTAATACGTTAAAAGATTGATTCTCTTGACCAGTAAATGGACATTCAGTCGGCAGATATTTAAATTTTCTTGACCAAAGTTGACCATTAATGTCGTAATCAGTTATGCCAGAAAAACCCAGATATGGGATTCCGATGAAAAATTTTCAAAATTTGATTTCTCATATGATGTGTGTGTGATATGTCGAAAAATGTCGATTATTATTATTATCATTTCAGACACCCACGAATAAAGGAACCATTGTTATTCCGGCCTGTCAAGCCCAGCCAGTTTATCCTCAAGCCCAGCATCGGCTCCGCTTTCTGCCCACTCTCAAAGATGTACATGCCACAAAGCCAGGAGCTAGCAGTCATAAGTCCAGCTACACCACCAGCCATCCAGCAGCCAACCACAATTGAGGGATGAGGTCATGTAATCTAGTTAATAGACACAATTTTAAAATGAGCAATTTTAAAGGCGTTTGACTGTTGTCATGTGACCAGGATATTGCGCAATCTCAGTTTAGTGATAAAAAGCTGTGATTTGTGAAGTCAGTTTTATTTAACGTGTTTTTTCGTTATTTTGGTCAAAGCAGCATGAAGAAGATAGAGATTACAACTACACTAAAATCAATGATTGAACGATAACTTGGCATTCGCTAATGTGATTGGTGGATTGCCGCTGTTCAAAGTGAGGAAGGAATTTTGATTTGTTCTCGTTCCTTATATTTGTTTGACTTTATCCTGCTACACCTAGCCGGCACCATTATTTATTTTGAAAAAAGTGTTGGTTAATGCTGTTGCTGTGTCGGGTATCAAGTCCTTTCAGCAACACTCGAGCGGAAGCAGGAATACTGATAGAGAGTCAAGTGATTGAAAATGATATATCAATGACAGGATGCGATCTGTCACTCTTTGAGTATCTGATGTCATAATCAAGTATGTCACTTGTTAGCTAACTTTTTACGCATCTTCAAATAAATTTGAAACTGAAACCTGAATTCCAAGAATCTAAATTTCAAGTTAACTATACAGGTAAGAGACCTGTTGAATATTTTGAAACTAATTAGACTAGGGGCTTTTATTACGTAAGGCAACAACAGTTCCCAGCAAAACAAGTTTCAAAATGTTCAACAATTTCATGACAGACTTTCGATTATCATGATGGAGCTACATCATTCTGATTGTAACGTCAGCTAACAAGTGACAATTGATTATGACATTATACACGTGAGTGACAGATCTGATCCCTCCATTCACTTACTGATGCTTGCGACTGCAGTAGTGGTGAGGCTAGTGTAATTTGTATGATATTATTGATTAGTTCTGTTTCTAAAGTTATCTGTTGTAATGGTAATTGATGAATCTATTTCCTCAGTCAATCACGTGACGTCATAATCAACTACGTGACGTGTGGTATGACGTCATAATCATTACGTCATGAATGACTTGATTTAGTCCGTCTTAAACGCTTAACCCTTTAACCTTTGAATTTGTTCAAGAAAATTAAAATTTTCTCCGGAAATGTCCATTTGCAGACCAAGAAAAGACTATTTTAGAAAATTTACCACGGGAATGACTGACTTGGTTATCGAGCCAGTCATTGCAGTGGTAAATTTTCAAATATAATCTCTTGGTCTGCAAATGGACATTTCTCACGACCACTGCAGAAGCTGTTTTTGGGTGATATGAGGGTTAAATGGTTAATAGTCTGTCTGGTTGCAGACCAAGAAAAGACTATTTTAGAAAATTTACCACGGGAATGACTGACTTGGTTATCGAGCCAGTCATTGCAGTGGTAAATTTTCAAATATAATCTCTTGGTCTGCAAATGGACATTTCTCACGACCACTGCAGAAGCTGTTTTTGGGTGATATGAGGGTTAAATGGTTAATAGTCTGTCTGGTTGTATGACTTGTATGTCTACTATTTAATAAACATGGTGGTGAATATTTTGAAACTAATTTGACTGGGAGCACCCAGTCAAATTAGTTTCGAAATATTAAACGGCTTCCCAGTATGGTTTTCTGAAAATTGATAGTCAGGGTGTTCAAGGATTGATCGATCCCAACACGAGCGAGTTGTGGGTAGAGCTTAGCTAGAGATGGGCGGGGCATAGCTAAAACTGGAAAAGTCCATTGTCTTCATTGGAAGAAAACAGCAGCCTTTTATCTGCAGGGAATAATAATTAACATAATAACATTAATAATAATAATAATAAAAATTATAATAATAATAATAATAAAAAATAATAATAATAATAAAAATAATAATAATAATAATCTCAATTACAATGCAAGCTGATGAGAGAGAGAGAGAGAGAGAGTGATGTTCAAAAGATATGTGTGAAGATTATATTTTTTGAGAAAGATTTTTTGATTGGCTGATAAATATTATTTCTCGAGATGTATATTCTGTAATATACCTGAAATATGTAATATATAATATGTGAATCTTGGACTTTCTTGTAATTAGGTTAAATAAGTGCTAATTATGATTTTACGAAAAAAGACTTGTACAGTAACGTGGATGACCTGATCTTTACCCGATAAGATATTTGTATTTGCTTTGATCGGGTGAATTCCCTTTAATATATAAATACGGGGTGTCTCATAATACCTGTCTCATAGGGAAATCAGTTTTATTTGCGCATATGATGACGCTCAGTGGTTAATTTGTGCAGCTTAACTTGTGGAACAAACTGTATATTGTTTTGGTAGTCATGGTAGTTTGAGTGAGAGAGTGAGTGTAGTTAGTACAGGGAATATTTTAGAATTTGATATTTGCATAGCATGTACGTATTGCTATGCAAAATTATTAATTGGATATTTGTCAGCAAAAATGTATAGCAATTAACTCTTTCATTGATAAATTCCCTGTATCTCAATCTCAGAGCGAACAAACAGGAACGCTGTTGAATATTTTTGAAATTAATATGACTGGAAGCCATTGTGCTGAGGATTGTTTGTCCATGTTTGTTTGTTACTCATGACTTCAGTTTGGCCTGAACTTTCCAAATTGCTTGGTTTAGAAGAAATTAGGATGAAGTCATACATAAATAAATAATTTGTTTTGTTTTTTAATGAAAACCAATATTTTGATCTCATGAATGTAGTAATGCGAATTAGTTGAAGTCCCAAAATTACATCTGCGATCTCACTCCTGAAATTCCAATGTGTATATCTATATCACGATTTAATGGTCAAGATCTCAGAAAACAACTTCGACAGTTTTCTGGAGAGATGTCCATTTGCAGACCAAGAGACTATTTCTGAAGATTTACCACTGGAATGACTGGCTCACCAGTCATTCCAGAGGTAAATTTTCAAAAATAGTCTCTTAACCTGTGAATGTGTGTACACTGAGAATAGATCTGAGTTTTTCTTGATCAGTCTTCACCTTTATACGATTAACAGTAACTATTCCGGAAAACTGGTGTATTTTGTGAATAATTTAACTGGAAGTAATTTCCAGTCAAATTAATTTCAAACTTCTGACATTATGAAAAGGGTTGGGGTGGGTGGTTGGGTGGGGTTGATTTTTTTTGCGTCTGCGTTTACATCCATGGATTTCTGTTGGTTGTTTTTCTCTATTGTCATGACAACACTGTGGAAGGCTTACATAATCATCTTGGAAAGATTGTATTACAAGGTGAACATATCTGTTTTTTAGACGGTCGGGTAGAGTGCAGGGTAACTATGCCAATACATCAATATTCATTGCCACATGTTCTTGCAAATTCTACTTAATATTCTTCGATGAAACTGTATATCATCACTATGCGTACTCGCCTGAAGGTCATTCAAGAAATTCTAATACCGTAATCAGTTGAATAGTAATCTGATTAGTGTTGAGACGGTCATGTTTGTTTCAAATATATTATTATTATTATGAGGTTTATATATTTGTGCTGTATAAATAAAAAGATACAGTCTTTAATTCTAGCATTACAAGGCCTTTTTTCTGTTCTCTGTATCTAGCTTTCTAAATCGATCACAAGAGGGAAGATATGTTGTCCGTATATAAACTGAGGGAATCATATTTCTCAAAATGTACATCCTGATTTAGCTCATTCACTACGGAACCTCTGTTTACTGAAACAGTGGTAACAGTGATATGTTTTCAAAAATATTTTGTCCGTTTTAAAACGGTCTTTTTTGCAATAATGGTTTATCCGCCTTGTCTACTCAGATGAATGAGGTTTAAATAATTTAATTAAGTTATTACTGTTGTTGTGATCTTGCTCTTTATTCGTTGATATACTGTTGTTAGTTTGAGTGAGTTGCTTTAAATATTGGTTAAAGAATTGGGAAATTCCCTGATAATGCAGGGTACTGGGCCAATATGGCATGGTGTTGGGTGAGTAACCTGCATTATCAACATAAGGACAAATTAATCGTTTAGTGGTCAAGAACTTAAAAATTTGTCCTTTAACCGTCAAATTTATGCAAGAAAATTTCAATTTTCTCATAGAAAATGTCCATTTGCAGACCAAGAGAATACTATTTTTTTTAATTTACCACTGGAATGACTGGCTCGGTTATCGAGCCAGTCATTCCAGTTGTAAGTTTTCAAAAATATTATTCTCTTGGTCTGCAAATGGACATTTCTCAAGACAACTGTAGAAGCCGTTTTTGGCTGAGATGAGTGTTAAAGGGTTAATAAATGTCCATATTCAGGCAAATAGAAGACTATTTTGAAAATTTACCTGATTAGATTATTGAGCTAGCTTCCGGTAAATTTTAAAAAACGTTTTTTCATTTGGCTTGCAGACATGGCAAATGCACATATCTCAATTTCTCATGCTTTGGACTTTATCGGTGAAATTTTTTTTGAAGCGAATTGTTAGAATATTTCGCAGAACAGCTTCCTGACTTGACTCGACATCGGCAAATGAACTACCATTAAAATTCGACTAAAATTACATGTTCTAGGAAGGGGGGTACATCCTATAATCTAGTACAGTCTTTGAGCACATTTTTCATTGTCAAGTTTCATTAAAAAAATAAATGATACCACGGAAATTCAACTCAATTTCGCACAGTACAAATTCTTGCTGCCTTATGACTATGTTAAATGTATACCTCAAAACATCATCGCGGAAGTGAAATTATTAAATTGGAGTGCCTAAATCTTGCGTATCCATTAATAAATATCATTTATTACATCAAAATTAATCCTGATTTGACATAAAATGGCATCCAGAAAAGATATAAATCATGTGATTCGCCTCCAAACGCAAAATATTGTTTTTAATTAGAGCGAGTACTCGGATAAAATATTCTGGACTCGGAACTCTGGATACTATGTATTATCATTGCGTGATAGGAACTAAGTGTTGTACTTTAGGTCTGATCCATATCCGTTTGATAACAAACACCCGTTAGCGTATAAGATCTCACGAGAACATGGCGCCTCCAATCGCAAAAGAGCCAGCCACTCGCCAACGTAAGAAGCGCTTTATCTCATTTTAATTCTTATTACATTTTGGATCATTTAATGTTGGTCGGCATTACAAAATTAACGCGCAGTATTAGTGTAAACACTGTTCTATTATTAATATTATTTCTCTCTTCTGATTTGATAAATTCTTCCGTACAAGCCAATGAAAATAGAGAATGGCAGATATTAGAAGAATTCTAGTAAACACAACTGCTGATATGACCGCATTTCTAATATCACATGATTTCCATATTTTCTAGGCAACATTTTATGTCAAAAGTTGCATTGATTTTGATGTAATAAACGATCTTTATTGAAGATATTTAGGCGGTCCCATTAATAATTCCATTTCCACGATGATATTTTTTAGAAGTACATTAAACATAGTGGTATGGTGGTAAGCATGTGTATGGAAATTGCGTTCAAAATTCATAGTATTGGTAGGTTCTATATGAGTTTTAACCATTTTAGAGAATCGATTTCAATTTCTCTATGCATCCTTTCTATGACAATAAGGATTTTTGGGGAGGATTTGGGTCAAAATTTAGCCTGCGTCCAATACAAGCTAGCGTCCTTTGCTCGAATAAAAACGGTAGTGAATAACAAGAACTGGGAGTCCAGCAGTTAAGACGTTAACCATTTAACCCTTTAACACTCATATCTGCCAAAAACAGCATCTGCAGTGGTCTTGAGAAATGTCTATTTGCAGACCAAGAGAAAACTGTCTTTGACAATTTACCACTGGAATGTAGGGCTGGGCGGTTTGGCCTAAAAGAAAACCGGTGATGGTATCACTAATTAAACCGGTATTAACGAAATACCGGTTTACAAAAATTTGGCGTTTTCATTAGCTACAGTACATGTATTTTGCGATTTGACAACTGACGTAAATTGCCACGAAATTAGAACGGTTACTACGTATGACTGCTCACTTCGACGCTATCTATCTCAAAATAGTAGTTAACATAAATAAAATAAATAAAGTCTGGTTCACGTGATGGCGTGAAAATAACACTATAACTACTAAAAATGTTGATTTTCAACACTGTTATTAGAAAACTATTTTCGAAAGCATAGTAAAATCTAACACGTGTGAGTAGGAACCCGGATATGAGACCGAGTTTAGGCTCCTAGTAGAGTACCGCACATACGGTTAGAGTTCGTATAACCATCTACAGTATGATCTAGTCTAGTAAGTCATGTGTTTGTATTCGAGTACTCGGTATTTAGTAATACTCCTCAATAAACTGTCGTTCAAGCGGGTGAATGTCATTCAGCATGTAACTAAAGAGTAGTCATTTCCCGGAAATCGCGCCTCAAGAATTCTCACAAAAAATGTGTTTGACTATTTTTCGACGTTCATGTCATATAATAAAGAGATTATGATAATTTGACAACATAAACGCAATGATTTGTGTATCTAACTTAAATCTACTTAAATCAACACTCCGTACTTGAAGATATACGAAGACGAAAAAGACCGGGCCGTAAAACAAAACAATGTGATTCTAACGCCTATCGAGCAGAAAAGTCACGTGTTAAAAAATACTACAAATTTCATTCATAATATCGATAGTAGTGAATATCCCGGCGGAAGAATTTGTTAACAACCAATCACATTACGCCTGCTCGTATTTGAGAGGCTAAGAAGTGTATTTTACTTGTAACTACTCTGCCAACATAAGAAGCGACTTAATCGTTTTCATTTCTCGGGCGTTCAAGCAATTTGCCTCGTATGTCTTAGACGTGATGGATCATTTTATGTTTGTCGAAATCTAAGGGAAATAATGATTTGTTTGGATTGGCAGTTCATTGTATAGCGTCGTTGTTTTCGCAGTGCGTTTCTTGATTTTTTTTTGTATCATGTCACATTTGGAATCCTAATTAAACATAGTACAAACTCGAATTGAAAAAAGGATTATTTGTTGCAAAGAAGAAATTTAGATTTTCAAATTATTCAATCTTACATTGAACCCGCAGAGCTTACGTCATGTAAAATTCATTGCTGGCAAGTCAAATCATATTTGCTGAGGGTCATCCTCGGCCAATTTGTTAGGATTTCACCAACACCCTTGCTTTCCCACAGCTAATAGCTATAGATGACTGTATTTTATGTCTCTAGTAGCAAATGGTTACACTAGATGATAATATTAAACTGCAAGTCAAGAACAAACTAGTTTAGAACAGTCACCAGATTTTGCGCAATGATGATCTTACGGACGGTTTTAATTTTTTATTTTTTTCGTAATGTTTTTTAAACCTGTCGCCACAAAAAACTGAGACGGTGTGAAACCGGTATACCGTCCAGCCCTACTGGAATGCCTGGCTCGATATCCAGCCAGTTACTCGAGTGGTAAATTTTCGAAAATAGACTTCTCGTGGTATGCAAATGGACATTTTCTAGGAGAAAATTGATTTAAAAAAAAAATTTGAGGTTTAAAAGCGTTAATGGTCAAATTTGGAAAAAGAGTCAAAATATTTCCTAATCAATTTTCCGGTTGTTGGCCAAGAGAAGACTAATTTTGAAGATTTACCACTGAAATGACTGGCTCAGTTATCGAGCCAGGCATTCCAGTGATAAATTTCCAAGAATAGTCTCTTGGCCTGCAAATGGACATTTCTCAAGACCGCTACATTACCAGTTTCAGCCGGTTTGAGCCTTAAAGGAGTTGGTATGATTAATTTGTCAGTTTCTTCAGGGTTAATGATATGATGATATTTTCTGTTAAGGTGTTCAACATGAATGCGCATGTTTATAAAATGCGAAGAATCTGTTCATATGTTAGATTTAAATTTTTAATGTTTTAATTAAAATTTACTAACAAGGCAGTAGTCATGTGCTGGACCGGATTTGTTATTGAAATGGAAATGGAAGAGAACTATTTTGAAAATGTACCACTTGAATGACTGGTTGGCTCCTTGGAAACATTCTTTATTCAGTGGGCAAATGGCTATTTCTCAATACCATTTAAGAATATTTATCTTTGGCCATTGAAGGGTTAAATAATGTTTTGATCGTGTGTTAACCATTTTCATGCTGAATTCCTGGAAAACTTGTATCAATACAAGGAACTGAGTAGGAGACCTGTTTAATATTTTGAAAACTATTATTATTTATAAGCTCTACTTGGATTGACCATTAACTATGATTCACAACGTGGTTTTTCATGAAGATATGTAATCCTCTGACCATCCATCCAAAAGCCACTGTCTTTGGTCCATATATTAACCCTTTACCACTCAAATTTCTTCAAGACAATTTCAGTTTTCTCATAGAAAATGTCCATTTGCCAACCAAGAGAAGACTATTTTTTGAAAATTTACCACTGGAATGACTGGGTCGGTTATCGAGCCAGTCATTCCATTGGTGAATTTTACAAAATAGTCTTCTCTTGGTCGGCAAATGGACATTTTTCAGGACCACTACTGTCTACAGGAGTGTTTTTTGGCTGATACAAGGGTTAAACGGTTACGGTAAATAACCCCCCCCCCCCTCCCAACCATTGTCATCAGTATGCTAGTTCTGTGGGGTGCGCTGAGTATGGATTACAAGGGTAATCTTTGTTAGGTATTATTCTTCCAGTTTGTTAATATTTTTCAAGTTTTCTATTACTTTGTGTATTTTCATCTGATTGACAATTTTCAGACCTTACTAATCATTCAATATTTTGTACATAGTGTGTATGTGAGTGCAAGAGCGTGTGAGGGTAAGAGGGTGAGCGATATTAACCCTTTAACACTCAATACCAGCCAAAAATGGTCTCTTCAGTGGTCTTGAGAAATTTTCATTCGCGAATCGAGAGAAAAGTATTTTTTGAAGATTTACTAACTTTGAATGGCTGGCTCGATAAATGAGCCAGTCATTCCAGTTGTAACTTTTCAAAAATAATCTCTGTCTGCAAGTGGAAATTTTCTATGAGAAAATTGAAATTTTGGACAAATTTATGATTAAATGGTTACTATTATCTTATAATTATGTTACGAATGCTAGTTTTATTTGCGAAGTGCAAGTTAGTGTGTTATGACAAAACATTAAGTAGATTTTCATCAATGTAAATTTGAACAAATAATTTCGTAATGATTAATTTGGTGTTTAGTTTATTGAAGCAAAATACCTATGATAGATGCTGCATTGATGCTGTTTAAATGTAGATGTCTAATTTTATGCAGTCAATACTTCATTAATGCTTTAACTGTCTCGCTGCTGCAAGCCACCAGACAATAATTTCAATGAGCAAACACTCTTGACTTGCTGATTATTTTGAGAACAATTTGACTGATAGTTGTTGGTGGCTTAGCCACCAACAACTTTCAGTCAAATTGTTTTCAAAATATTTAGCAGGTCCAGAGATATAACCCCTGGAATATGTCGTCTGCCAGAACACAGCAGTCAGACTTAATGCCTAAATCTGTTTAAAGGGCTAAATGTGTGTGACAATGATAAAAACGTATGTAAAATTTAAAATGCTTAAAAATAGTTGAAGCCCATGACCTTAAAAAACTGCTGTAATTTGCACTTTGTTTTAGGCTATGAGCTATTGTTATTGCAGTACAACTCATAAATAACTTCACGTGTTTCAAAAACGAAATAAAATATAGTGTTAAATATTTTGAACATAATTCAATTGGAAGACATTGCTGCCTAAGGAAGCAATCTCTTCCAGTCCAAGTGTGTCTAAAATATTCAACAGAAAATTTTGTATATCGTTCAATGGCAGTAACAGCACCCAGCCAGATTAATTTCAAAATATTCCCACAGAATAGTTATTAAGTAGTAAAGACATACACATAACAAACTTGTAAAATTTCAGAATGAATTAAAATTGTATTAACTAACATTTTTCAGTTGGAAACATGTTACTTTGTTTCTGAGCGCTACAGCTGGGCGGTATTGATATTTACATGACGGTATCGGTACCATGAAAAAATACAGCGGTACCACGGTATAACGTCATCTGAGCTTGAAGCATGCCACGAAATTAGAACAATTTTTTCCATTTCTTTTTCACTTCCATCTCCAATCAACGGTAAATATAGGTAAAATAAATAAATCGGCTTCCTGATTTAGAGAAGTAAAACATGGCTATTGCGACTGTTTAGTTTCACGATTTTATTAGGTCACTATTTTTATTGACGTAATATCATTCACGGGAATATCGGTCAAAGGGTGTGGTCGACTCGCTAACTATAACCCGCTGGTTGAGACATTGGGGTGCACTATTTTCAATCTGGATTGTTCTTGCTATTAATGCATGCGACCAGCAAACGGTAAATTTTATTTTGGCAGTCGAGCGCTTTGATAAACAGAGTCCAGACAAAATGTGTGAGTATTTAAACGGGGCGAGTGTTGTACTCTTTTATTTCTGTTGGAGTCGTATATTCTGTTACTCGCGAAAACAGGCCTATACACATACATATAACACGACATTGAATATAGCCGATTTCAAAGCTTCTGATAATTACCGAGTACCCGATGTGCAGACTCATTACTCGCCATGCTTCACGTGAACAATGCGTGTAAAAAGCTATTTCCGCGAACTTCCGACGTGTAGCCAGTTGAAAAATAAATTACAAAAACTAAAACACTATAATTTTTAGGCGTCGTTACTTAAACTGGATTTAATCCTTAAAGAAATTTCTTAAAACAAGCCAGAAAAATAAAAAATAACGACTTCAACGCTGCTCGTTGTTAATAAATTAGCACGTGATCAAAACGGCGCGAGCAAATACTACGTTTTAATAAATTTCCATTGATAAATTCAGCAAAGTAATGTATTTTCCCATGGTCTAGTTCATGAACAACCAATCAGATACCTCTTTGCGAGATTGCTGTTGTGTTTGAATAGCACGCAGTTTGTATGTTATTTTGTTATTCTAGTATGTTCGGTGACAAAATGCTTGGAGTAATAAATTACAAATAATAGAAACGGGAATAGGGAATATATTATAGTGTAATTACTACCGGCGGATGGCCAGAGAATGAGTTTAGATGTTTTAAATAAAGCAATTTTACTCTGAGACTTTCAAGACGTACGTTTGACATACAATTCTGCCTGTCATTATTTTGTAATTGACGTCTTGATGTGTGTTTTTACAACGACCCTTTCACCTCAACTCGGCTAATAGTTAGGACGCCTGTATTTTTGTCACTGTTAGCACTTATTTACCCTTGGTCAAGTCAGATTTTATGAATATATTTCTCAAATATTGCTCAAACATTATGGGCGGTATTCACGGTATTTGGAAATGTCAACGGCCACTATCGGTTCACGGTATACCGTGGTCCTCACGGTACTACCGTCAGACCGCCCAGCTCTAATGAGCGGTACTGCGTTGTATTTGCATCCATGCTCTAACACTAAACATTGGCGAGGAATTTTTATGTCCAAATCTTAATAAGAAGTTTGATATTACTGGCCTTACCTCATTATTAACCCTTTAAGGGTCAAATTTGGTCAAGAAAATATTTGCTTATTGAATGGCCATTTGCAGGCCAAGAGAGAACTACTTTTGAAAATTTACCACTGGAATGACTGGCTCGGTTATCGAGCCAGGCATTCCCGTTGTGAATTTTCAAAACTAGTCTTGTCTTGACCTGTAAATGGACATTCATTAAGACCACTGCTGAGGCCAGTTTTGGCCAGACTGACCATTAAAGGGTTAATGACGTATACTAATTAGTTTCTAAGAAGTGCTTCCATATTATAATAATAATAATAATAATAATTAATAATAATTAATTACATGTTTCTAGTTTCCCTTTTGAATTTGCCTGTCATTCTAGTGTCACAGATTTCTTGATAGTTT
Source organism: Chaetoderma sp. LZ-2023a (assembly GCA_034401795.1). Classification (NCBI taxonomy): domain Eukaryota; kingdom Metazoa; phylum Mollusca; class Caudofoveata; order Chaetodermatida; family Chaetodermatidae; genus Chaetoderma; species Chaetoderma sp. LZ-2023a. Next base: position 30,456,763 of record CM067365.1, on the reverse strand, counting down.
AGTTTGCAGTAGTTATGTTCTGCGTATATTTGAAATATAAATATTTGTTGATTAAAATACCAACTATAATTTATAAAGACTAAAATTAGCTAAGCAAGGGAGAAACAAAAACAGAAATATGGCTTTAATGCCCCCGAAAATCAAAATCTTTACCATTTCAATTTTCAAATATGCATTTACAGGTCAAGATAAGAGAACTTTTTGAAAATTTATCATTGGAATGACTCGAAAATCAAAATCTTTACCATTTCAATTTTCAAATATGCATTTACAGGTCAAGATAAGAGAACTTTTTGAAAATTTATCATTGGAATGACTGGCTCATTTATCGAGGCAGCCATTCCAGTGGTAAATCTACAAATATAGTCTTCTCTTTACCTCGAAATCGTCCTTTCATAAGACCACTGGCCAACTTGACTATTAGAATTTTAAAACTCGGTGTGATATAAGTTTTTATAAAATTTTTGTTTTTTATATTAAAACATAAATAATTTGGTTTCATGTTCAAATGTTCATCTTGATTTTAGTACAATTGGCCTCTTTTTCTGCGAATTCAAAATTTAGTCGTGATAGATGGAGGAGAGACAATTTCAATGGGCAATGACTTTCAGTCAAATTGTTTTCAAAATATTTAGCATATCCCGAGTTTAAACCCCCATGTCGGACAGTTAAATCAAGAACATATCATTCTAGCTTAAACGCTTAGATTCTTAGCACATTGAATAGAATCTGGTGCATCTTTTGTATGAGTAGTTTAATATACAAGTGTAAAAAATTTAATTATTTCCTTCATAAATGAAGATTAAATAATCAAAATACACAACATTTATTTTTAAAAAGCGGTTTATAAATTCAATCTTTATTTTCCTTAAATCTGCATTTGCATTATTTCTGGGGCTTTCTTAATGGATTTTTATGCACCTGTACTAAAATCATTCTACAATGATTAGTTCTGTATGTTGTGTAAAATATTATTTTAGTTTTTTTGTAGCGCATTAACTTTCAAACATGTCACATTCCTTAACCCGTTCAAACTGATAAGATAAACTTTGTGTAAAGGGTATTCTGTTTGATTTAAAAGAAATAATTTTATTCCTTTACGCCTTACCACTCTTATGTCAAAATTAAATTAAAAAGATTAACTGGTGTTCATTTTTCAACAAGATTGTTGGAAGATGGTGGTATCGTAGTCTGCAGAATCGTCCAACAAAATTGTTGAAAAATGTACGTCAGTTTCTTTGCTATTGACGCAGTAAAAAACATCAGAGTGGTTAGGGTTAATAATCAATATTAGGAAACAAATCAAGTTTTCACCTAATAAATGTTCTTTTGCTGGTCAAAACTATTTTTGAAAATTTTCTACTGGGATGACTGGCTCGGTTATCATGCCAGGCATTCCAGTGGTAAATTGTTAGAAAAAATCACTTGACCTGCTTTACTCAAGAGCACAGGGGAAGCCGGTTTTGACCACCTTGACCATTAAAGGGTAGACTAGGCAGCAGCAGCAGCAGCGGTCAAAGTATTTTCAGTTACTTTACTATGTGTTTGTCCTGAAATGGAAATATCATGTCTCTGTGGGAATAATTACGCATAGTGGCTTATGACATGTCATTTCATCACCTGGTATTCGTATTCCTGTGATATTATCATTACATAACTTGATCAGCCGTTATGAATAATAATAATAATAAAATAATAATAATAATAATCATAAAAATAATAATCATAAAAATAATAATAATAATAAAAATGATAATAATAATAAATAATAATAATAATAATAATAATAATAACAATAATAATAATAATAATAATAATAAATTATTACGTCTTCTACAAGCACAAATTTATAAATATTTATCAAAATGTTACGATAAACTAGTTTATTTTTGAAAACTTAATTCGATGTTATTTCCAAAAAACATAATCTTTAACCAGGTCTCTTGTTTCTTAAACCTTTTAAGGCTGAATTACCAGACCGTATTTCTTTAGCAGTCATTAATGTAAGCTGCTCCATATTTTGAAACTAATTTGACTGGGATCTGTTGCTGCCATAGGCAGCAACAGTCTCCAGTCAAATTAGTTTCAAAATACTCAGCAGAATTGATTAAATTGTACCATATACGCTGTGTGTTTTTGGCTTTCGTGTTCAAAAGGATAAGCCGGATATTTTACATTGTTTCTCGTGAAACAACAGTAACGTCTTCAATGCACAAATCTTGTAATCCTTAATCGTCAGTCCATAAACATGTTAGTTAAATGCAAAGCTCGTATTTCTCACTACCTTGTTTGCTTTAAAACAATTGCGACACGTTATAGTGGTGCAATTTTGTCAGAAATGTCACAAATTTGACAGGCACGCAGGCAGACAGATAGGCAGACTGGTCGTGGGTCGTATCATCGTACTAACATACGTCCATTCATATATCTCTGCTATGCGTGACCTTTCTTGCAGTCCTTTGATCTTCTACTATGTAGTGGAATAAGCGGTTTTCACTCAGCCAATCAGATTGCCTTTATTTCTTATCGAGCAGTTTCATTGGCGGAAGTTGACCGACCCCCAAGTTCATTGTTTATATTGGATGTTTCTTGAATGTAGGCCATATATCAATAGCCTGGAAGCGCGGTAATTAGTACAGGAGCGGAGCTGGAGAGCCAGGCACGTGAAGGAGGATGATTGCGTCGCATTTAATGACCCAGAATTTATAACTTGTATGTATCACTCCAGGATAGATAACTCTTTCCTCTAAGAGATTGTGTAGCATCATTACTTCCCTTGATCTGCTATTGATTTAATAGTCAATCATTTCCTTCCTTGTAACCATCCATGGCCATTTTTTCCAAAGTACAGGTGGTCTTTATCGACAGGCTTGGCTTGTTTTAAGTGCATCATAAAATTATTTGAAATAAAGATGAAATTTACTGTGGCAACCCTGTTGATCTGTTAACTCTTAAAATTGTAGTATCTCAACTTTATGTCAACTGTACAGGAAATTTGAATATTTTGAAACTAATTTGACTATTTGACTAGGAGCTGTTCCTGCCATAGACAGCAACAGTTCTCAGTCAAATTATTTTCACAAATATTCCACAGAATATCCTTTTATTCAGAAAGAATTTGTAATTTTGAGTCTTCTTTTTGACAAGGTTAAAGCAAGTTATTGTTACCTTAGGCAGCCAGGGTGGTTATCAACACCATTTGTGAAATACTAGCCATGTTAATGGGAGAAAAATAATATATAAAAATGCAAGTCCAGTTGTAAATTGGCTAAAAATTAAGTAAAATTTATTTTTAGCCCTTTCACCTCTGTTAGTCAATATCTTCATTTCTGAGCCACCATACATGAAGGCTGTTGAATATTTTCCAAATAAATTGACTAGAACCGATTGCTATCTTCGGCCTTAGTCAGAAACAGGTTCCAGTCAAATTAATTGTAAGAGATTAAGCGTAATATTTATTAGCTTGTAGCCTGTGTGGATGAATGGGGTTAAAACGACAGTTAACATGTTGTGAAATTAAGTTTAGTTGTCTTGTGTATATTAATGTAAATTTATCGTTGTGCCAATGTTTCGGTAGCCTATATTGTATTTTGACTCTGATATATAGATTTTTGAGGGTGTGGAAGAGGGGGGAGGGGGGGGGGGAGGAAGAGGAGTGGGGCTGGGGCTATTTTCTACACTAGCGTTAAAATTTTGTCAAAATATTTAGCAGCTATAATATCTCCCTGAAAATTAAAAATATTTCAATTACCTAACTTCTTCATTGACAAGTTACTAATTTATCAATATTATATAAACTCTGATATAAATACATTGTATAAAATGTATGAAATCCGCAGCTTTGTTCATAAATTGTGTTCGAAGCTACTTGCTTATCTCATTAACACTCGTATCAGCCAAAAAGGTCTGCAATGGTCTTGAGAAATGTACATTTGCAGACCAAGAGAAGACTATCTTTGAAAATTTACCACTAGAATGACTGGCTCGATAACCTAGCCAGTCATTCCAGTGGTAAAATTTCAAAAATAATCTTCGTGGTATGTACAGGGACATTTTCAATGAAAAAATTGAAATTTTATTGAGGGTTCAAGGGTTAAGTATAATGATCTTCCATTGTATAAAATTTCATGTTTAAAACATTACAAACAGTCAACAGGGTAATGACCTGTATGACATGTAAATAGACACTAATGCACGCACGCGCGCACTCACGCAAACATTGCGAATAAACCAACTTATTCTACCACCGTCCATTAGCTCTTGACCCTCTAAGTGTATTGAAATGAGTTTCACATATATATAAAATTAATCTTAAAGGACTGATAATTGCCATTTTAATTGGCATCTTGTGTTTTTTCCTTGTCCTTTCCTTCTTATCATTGTCAATGTCTTTCTTGATATCATTAAAATATTCAAGATTATGTTGGGTCATCATATAGGAAAATAACAATATTTAAATACAGTTTAGTCTTTGAAATTCCGGTGTCTCAATTTCAAGAAAGCTGTAGAATATTTTGAAACTAATATGGCTGGGATCTGTTGAGGCAGCAATATCCCTTGTATCAAAAAGAATTTGTCGTGTATGGTTTGTGAGGCTTAAAGTTTAAACCTGTTTGGCAGTTCTTTAAGATGGGTGGTCATAATACCACCCATCTCAACCCTCAAATTTGCTCAAAAAAATAAATTCTCATAAAAATGTCCATTTGCAGGCCAAGTGAAGAGTATTTTTAATATGTTACCACTGGAATGAAGGGCTTGATTATCGAGCCAGGCATTTGATAAATTTTCGAAAATACTCTTACACTTGATCTGCAAATGGCCATTTCCACAGACAGTTTCAGAACCTGTTTTTGTTGATCTTAAATGTTAATGGGTTAATGAACCACCTTTTAATGATAAACCCCATATAAAATAAATTCTTTAAAGTATATTCTGTTGAATATTTTGAGATGAATATGACTGGAAGACATTGTTGCCTAAGGCAGCAATGGCTTCTAATCATATTCATCTCAAAATATTAAACAGATTTCCTGCATGTTTGCCTTCTAATTAAGTTGCACAGAATTTATCTCTGTAAGGTTTAATGGAACATGGGTGCCGAGGTGCATCGACAAGTGCGTGTGTATACTGATGCGGTTTAAATGGCAGGTTATAGATCAATACACTGTACTATGCACAATAAACTGAAAACTTGTTTAGCGATTTGATACAACTTTTGTACAATGCTGTATGTGGACATTCTGTGGTACAGATCCGCCTGTTTTTGCAATATAAAATATTGTAAAAGTATGAAAGGAGCAAAATCCTGAAGAACAGATTTTGAAGAATTTGTACACTTTTATCTGTTTTTGATGAGGGTGAATAAAGGCTTGAAATGTGTAACATTCCTAGTGATGTGATGTGACAGTGTGTCAATCAAATCAAATTGATTGACAGGCAGTTGTGATTCATTTCCGCGTGACTGCATTATGTCGTTAAACTATTATATGAATCTAAGGGAGAAAGAAGTGTTTATTTTTAAAATGATTTGCTGAAAGGTGTTGCTATCTCTGGTAGCAACAAGCTGTATACAACACTGTTTTAATGATAAACACTTATTGGATCATTAATGATGGAAAATATCATTGTGGGCAGTAAACGGTTACCTGAAAAGAATTTATATTTTATAGTCTCGAAAGCTACTCTTGCGTGGCTCAAGCACGACTCAGGGAAGATAACTCTTTACTTACCTTTGCGATTCGTTGTGCCTTAAAACTGTTAGGAAAGGGCAAGCTTATTAGTATTATTTACATGTCCGATATTAACCCTTTCATTGCTGAAACCGGCCTCTGTACTGGTCTTGGAGAATGTCCATTTATAGGCCAAGAGAAGACAATTTATGAAGATTTACCATTGGAATGAGTGGCTCAATAATCAAGCCAATCATTCCATTGGTAAATTTTCAGAAATAAAATAATTTGGCCTGCAAATGGACATTTAATAAATAAATATTTAGATCTCCTTGACCAAATTTGGTCATGAAAGGGTTAAAACGCTTCAGGCAATCTATAGCTTTATGTAGTGAAGTAAATATGGCTTCTCAACATTAACCCTTGTAATTCTCATGCCTCAATTTCAATACAATTCCACATCAAGAGCTGTTGAATATTTTGAAACTAATTTAACTGGAAGCTGTTACTTCCCAAGACAGTAACAGCTTTCCAGTCAAATTAGTTTCAAAATATTCAACAGAACATTCTTTACGTCATAAAGAATTTGTCAGTTCAGGTTTGTAAGGGTTAGTTTCAATAATTTAATGGTTAGCAATCTCGTATTATGGATGTTTTGTATTTGTTAAATTTTATCTCATTGTATAATTCATTAAACTGTTTTGACACAAATCATTTCGCGCAACTCTTACCTTTGTCACCCATGCACACATGTACTACTTTACGGTTTAAGTATTTATAAAATAGAATCAAACCTTTTAACCCGTTATTGATCCAGCACGCCGCCATAATCAGGCTCTGGAATGGTGTTCAGAAATGTCCATTCTCAGGCCATGAGAAGAATATTTTTGAAAATTTACCACTAATAACTGGTTCAGTTATAATCGAGTCGGTCATTACAGTGGTTTATTTTCAAAAATAATATGTTGTCCTGAAAATGGATATTCAATAAGAAAATCTTGTGATTTTCTTGACCGATTTCTGCCAGTAAATGGTTACAGATTACATAAATTGTTTATTAACCATTTAACCGTCAAATTTGTTCAAGAAAATTTCAATTTTCTCATATCAAATGTCCATTTGCGGACCAAGAGAAGAGTACCTTATCGAGCCAGTCATTCCAGTGGTAAATTTTCAAAAATTATCTCGGTCTGCAAATGGACATTCCTCAAGACCACTGCAGAGGCCGGTTTTGGCTGGCTGGACCATTAAAGGGTTAATTAGCTTTTAAGCTACTTTAGTCACAGTTTTACTTGTCTTGTAAATATGATTTTAGAGACTATATATTGTCTACTTAACCCTATAACACTCATCAGCCTATAGTGGCTTCTCACGTGTTTATGAGAAATGTCCATTTGCAGACCAAGAGAAGACTATTTTTGAAAATTTTCACACTGGAATGACTGGTCTCTTGGTCTGCAAATGGACATTTTCTATGTGAAAATTTAAATTCAATGGTTAAAAGGTTAAAACTAGCACTCACGGGTGTCAGGGGAAATAGTGCATGGCATGAAAGCAGGCCATTATGACTGATAGGGTAGCAACTGATGAATAAATCATCATGCCCCTTCAAAGTGTGGTAGTTAGTTAGTTAGTCAGTCACAAAAGCTTATTCCGAGCTGTATCTAAAAATACTGATCCGATTTGGCTCAAAATTCAACACAACGAAAGAACTTGCCATGCGTGAGGTTTATCAGATTCATGCTCCGAATAAAAGAATTGGATCCGGATCGGATCAAATTCTGTATCTGTGGATATCTCGCTCAAATTTTAACACAGAAAAGGGTGTTACCATACACTAGGATTCTATAATTTTCTGTGGGATATGAAAAAATCCGGAAAATGCACAAAATATTGTGAACCTGTATACAGTCTTAGTTGTGAAAAGTTTTCAAAAATACATTTTACCTTTAATTTTTTGTTAGCTGGACAATAGTTATGGCCCCTGGAACTTGTGAATGCTATCATTAAACCAGTATGTATATTATTATTATTATTATTATTATTTTATTTTTTTTATTGCTACAAATCCTCCTGTATAGTTTTCTATCTATGTAAATAGACACACATATATTATACAATCGACTATATTAATACAGTATAGAAATATTTTTTTTTCAAACTCATCGCACACAATTTTTGTTTGTTGTCATTGTTGTTGTTAAAATTATAGTTATTTATGTTGATAAAGATTATTATTATTATTATTATTATTATTATTAAACCTTTACTTTCTCATCGGCCAGCTTTTCTTCAAGTGCTACCAGCTACAGTTACGCCTTTTAAAGGTTAAATTCGGACAGGAGAATAAAAAATATTTGCCGATTAAGTATCCATTTATAGGCCGAGAGAAGCATATTTTTTAAAATTACCACTGGAATGACTGGCTAAATAACCGAGCCGCCATTGCAGAGGTAAATTTTCCAAAATAACCTCTTGGTCAGGAAATCAACATTTTCTGTTTTCTTGAACAAATTTGAGTCTTAAAAGTTTAATTTTGAGATATGATCATAGGTCTCAGCTTTAGTTATATAGAGACTGTATTAGAATTATCAATATCTAGGCATTTCGTTGTGCTTCTCAGTCATGTTTTTGTCATTAAAATTTTATTTTATTTAAAACTAAATAAATGATGCAACCATATCAAATTATAAAAATGTTGTAAATTGCAATAGTTAGAAGAGTGCACGAACACACGTGCACACATGCATAGCACATGTGCGCATTCACACACACATACATGCACGCACACATGCATGCGTATAGGATTACAATCCACAGCATTCTTTCTAAGCATGATTTCTGTTACAGATATGTCTAGAGCTATAGGGTATCATTGATGCGATTCAGAATTACGCGAGCTTTAACGATCACCCACCTCCGGCCGTCTGTTTTTCCGGTGTAAACAACAGTGGAACATTATAAATTTTATTGACCGATTGAGACCAAGCCGAGCGTAAAATGTCCATATCTTATATATGAGTTGTGAAAATGGAGCTTAATAAATTTTAATCTTTGAAATTTATTTATAATATACAATGACTCAAGGGAGGTAACTTGTTGATAATGATTTACTGTTTTCATACCCAACCAAGAGTTGCCTCCCATGAATCATATATGCGACCACTACCCTTGAAAACAAAACAAGGATCATAAATTTTGTGTTTGATAAGGAGTAGCCTACACTTTCCCAATAGATTTAATTTAACCCTTTCACGATGAAGCCGGCCAAAATTGTCCATTTGCAGGCCAAGAGAAGACTATTTTTGACAATTTCCCACTGGAATGACTGGCTCGATAACCGAGCCAGTCATTGCAGTGGGAAATTTTCAAAAAAGGTCTCTTGGCCTGCAAATGGCCATTCAATAAGTAAATATTTTAATTTTTTGAACAGATTTCGTCATTAAAGGGTTAATTAGATTAAGGTAACTCTTTCAACACCGATATAAGACCTATTTGTATAAAAATCACCCTTTCATGGCTAACACCTGGCTCTGCAGTGGTCTTGAGGAATCCTAAAATCTGTTCAAGAAAATGCCTATTTTCTCATAGAAAATATCCATCTGCAGACCAGGAGAGGACTATCTTTAACAATTTACCACTGGAATGACTGTCTCGGTTATCGAGCCAGTTATTGCAGTTGTAAATTCTCAATTCGCTTGAGCTGCAAATGAACATTTCTCAAAACCACTGCAGAAGGCATTTTTGGCCGACTTGAGTGTCACATTTTTGGCCGACTTGAGTGTCAAAAGTTTTAAATAAAATATATTGAGATTCCTATAATTAACAATTACATCATTGCATTCTCAAGAACTAAAAAATATTAAGCAGCTGAGCGTCAAGGCCTTTGTGCCTCTTGTCTTATATAATATCTCAAGAAAAAAATCTTATTAATATATAACGCTGTGGACATAAGTGTGTATGTAACATTTACTTAACTTTCTTGCCATATGGGAAAGTTAATAAAAATGTTTTTTCCATTTTTTAGCACTATCACCCATGGAATGAATACCAGTGGCTGGATTTGAGAGCATTCATATATAGGTACACTGTTGAATATTGTGAATGTAATTTGATGAGACGTTGTTGCTGCTAAATGCATTAACGGCTTCTAGACAAAATTACATTCAAAATATTGAAGAGAATCCTTCATACATTGTCATGGAGTTATTGTGCCAGATCTGTAATGTTGAACGGGTTGTTAATGATTTAATCAAATTAATGTTTTCTGAATACGAGCGTTTAACGTGACAGAATACTGACATGTGTGCATGCGTACGTGTGTACATTTGTGTGTGTATGTTTTTTAATCTTTCAGTTTGTTGATGTTTTAGGCTGTAAGCTTAGCGTGCGTGCATGTGCGTGCGTGCATGTGTGTGTGTGTGTGAAGAGCTAACGTCGTTGTGCTGTTTCTACGACGCAGTATGAACAGCTCAAAACTTCTGACCAATGCATTATTATTATTATTATGATTATTGATTATCAACTGTTTGAGTTTGTTTGAAATAAACTGAACTCGACCAGTAATCATTTCTTGTTTTGATTATTACCTACCTTGCTCATCCCTGAAATGGGTAAATGTATCTCTTTCAAGGCAATCTTGCATGAAAGTTGTTAAAGATATATTGAAAATAGTTTTGCTGTATGTAAGTCGTGAAATCTTCATGTCAAATTGTTTAGAATAAATAACATGGGCACATGGCATAGAGAGGTAGACCATGGCTGCTTCTCTCAGCATTTGATGCCTACCAGGCTAGACAAGAGGGACGGTAGGCATCAAGCATCGTGCGGGAACTTGGCTCGTTAGAATTTCTTTTGTGAAATTTACCACTGGAATTGCAGGACACATCTATATCCACTGTAGAGGTGTGACATGGATAGATCTTTGGTTACAAATATCAAGATATTTCCTTGTTAAATGTCCATTTGCAGGCCAAAAGACTGTATTTGAAAGCTTACCACTGGGATGATTGGCTCGGTTATCAAGCCTGTCACTCCATTGGTAAATCTTCAAAGATTGTCATTTGACTTGCAAATGGACATTTCTTAAGACCACTGCGGAGACCGGTTTTGGCCGGATTTACCATGAAAGGGTTGATCTTCAAAGTTCAAACCGGCCAAAACCGGCCTTTGGAATGCCTTAGGAAATGTCCATTTGCAGACCAAGAGTAGTATTTCTGAAAGATCACTGTACTTGATATTGACCCAATCACTCTAGTAAAGCTAAAAAAACAGTCTCCTTTGCCTGAAATGGGCATTTCTCAAGACCACTGGCCAATTTGTCCATTAGGATTAAATTACTCTTATCCGTGATACTCGCAATACTCTATTTTTGCATTAAAATTTATTTTTTATTTTATCAACACTTGTTTATGTTGGATGAAATAATCTTCTTTACCAAATTCGTAAAGTTAAATGTTTAAAGCTATCCATTGTGATTTGTAATTAGCTGTAGCATAAGAATGGAGTGATCCAATCTGTCTTTCAATGGACCTTTCCAGTTTTAACTATCCCCGCCCACCTCTAGCTAAGCTCCACCCACACCTCGCTCATGTTGGGATCGATCGATCTCTGAGCACCCTGACGATCAATTTCCCAAAAACTACACAGGTAAGCTGTGGGCAGCAACAGCTCCCAGTCAAATTAGTTTCAAAATATTCAACAACATGTTTATTAAATAGCAAAGAATTACAAAGACAAACAATTCATACAATGTGTCGAGCTATGAGATTTGATGATGGTCTATATGGAACCCTTTATGACGTGATGATTGTGACATCGTCATACACCTGCTGAGCTGATTATGACATCATACGACTCTGCAAAGGTGAATTATCTGTTGTCATAATCAATTTTGTCATTAGTTGACGTCGGAATGAAATGGCATACATAACTCCATCATGAAACTCGATATGACTCACAAAATTGTGCGAATTGGTTTTATTAAAATTTAATAAACATTCTGTTGAATAATTTGAAACTAATTTGACTGGCCGCTGTTGCCATGAAAATATGTTGATACATGCTGTATCTGTAGCTATGATTGACAGACGTTTTATGACAATAACATTGATCACCATGACAATATGATTTCACACATCAATACTACAATCAGTACAATTTGCTGTCATACTACCATGACATCACAATCTATTTTCCACGCCCAACTGCCAATCAACGTGCCAATTTTTGACACGACGATGGTGTCCAATGTCCATTTATAATCCCACAATGGAGATAGACTGGTTCCCGACCCATCGGGTTCACGAAATGGAGTTTGTATAACAGCCATATTTTAAGTACAGTTGATCCTGTATGAACCATTTGAGGGTCAGGACAGCCAGAACCAGCCTCTACAATAGTCTGGAACGATGTCCATTCGCAGGCAAAAATAACTCTGAAAATTTACCACTGAAATGACTGGCTCGATTAGACTGGTTTGATAATCGATCTAACCATTCCAGTGATAAATTTTCAAGAATAGTCTTAACTTGTCCTGCAAATGGATATTCAGTAAGCAAATATTTAGATTTTATTGACTAAATTTGACCATTAAATGGCTAAAGTTTTCATAACTTTTGAAAACAGGAATCTAATAAAAGTTTGGGTATTAGTTTATCAGCCAGCACTGACTAAGTAGAAATTTAGATAGCTTTTTTAGCTCAGCGGGCCAGTGTTTTAACTCTATTGTCTGGGCTGTCCAGAAATTCTTGTATGAAACCAGAGACTTCTCTGTGAGCTTTCTTATTCATCAGCGGCATTTTGAAGTTGTCACGTATGCCGACTTAGTCAATCTGTTAGCCTAGTTTGAGTATTTATAAGCAGCAATTCAAGTCTATACTACAGGTACGTTTATATGGCACTACTCTTTGTATAAATTGTGATATTTGGCATCACAATTTTAGTGAATATTACATCATTGGTTAACACATTAATCGTTAAGCTAGACACAAAAATGCTTTTTTGTGGTCTTGAGTAATATCCATTGGCAGGCCAACAGAAGACTATTCTTTGGAATATAGCACTAGAATGACTGGCTAGATAACTGAGCCGGTTCACTCCATGGTAAATTCTCAAGAATATTCTTCTTGACGTGAAATTGTGCATTTGTACTCAAATTTGGAGTCTGCCCGTCCTCCCCGGAGAATTCTGTGTGTGGAAGCCAGAGCCGCTGTATTCATCCATGCATGCTTCCTCCAGGTCTGGTGGCTGGGAGGAAGTTACCTCGAATGGCATACTCTGCACTAAATCGGGCATGCATCTGTATGCCACTGACCTACATGCCAGCAGCGTCTATATTACTGGAATTATAAAATATAAGAATAATTCATGTTTTCTTCATAATGCACTATTGGGAAACATCTTTACATTTTTCCGATACAAAATGGTCCTGGTTTTACGAATCTAAAAACAGTTTCAGAATTGACTTGGTATCAACTGAGTTATTTAAGATTGAAGATTCTTCAATAAGCATGTGAGTGAGCTATGTCTATTTCATGTAAATGTTCTTCCACTAGTCATGCGGTTGACTTCCTGCCCCATCTCTCGCATGCTGATTGGTTTCCTCATCTTGGGTCACCCCTTTTGAGAAACTGTGGTCACACAGATGCTTAGCACATTTAAAACTTACTTTCAACAGTGAGGGTCAGGTGAACCGGTCGCAGTTCTGAGTAAAAAGCCTTCCAAGTCATGATAACGGTTAGATCTCCGTCTGCGCTACTCATGGACCATTTGTTAGTCACCAGTTCATCAGAAATCTAAGAAGTAAATAATCGGCATGTTTGCTGCTGATCATTGGAGAAAAACTGCCAAGTTCCAGTTATTCAGAAACTTAGATTCCGCGCCAGGTAACCAGTTGTGTGCCTGAGAAATTATTCTTATAACTTGGGTCAAATTGACCAATTAGATTCTTATTGTTATCGAAAGAAGTATCTAATAGCCATTTTCAGTAGAAGCTATATTTTCCACTAACTTTCCGTAAGGAGACTCCTCAAACAGATTATTATATGTCGCTGCATCCATAGAGATCATGCAGTTCCGTGTATTCAGGACCTTTTATCTCCAGCTGCTTCGGTTTCTGTGCTACAACCTCAAAAGCAGACTGAATTGTCTCTCCCAGTATCACAAAAAGTAGGACTTTCTGCATGAGCTATATCGTATCCTGTGTATTTCATCAAGAGACACACACCAAAATTATTATAGTTCTAGTTTCATTATAACCAGACTCGAATTGCCTCCGGAGATCATTCAAAATACTGAAACCTTGATACCGAAAGCTGTGTCTACAAATGCCTTCAGAACACTTGTGGCACACTGTGAGTTGTGCCTGCTTCCACCAGCGGAGCAACTGTACTTCCGCAAATAGAGAAGTCTTCGAAAAACTGAGTTCTTCATCTCACGTTGTTTAAGACATTACATCACCCATAAATTCCATTGCAGGACCTGTCAACAAGTGCCTCTATAAAATTGTCTTCGCAAATTAACTCTTGAGTCTTCCTGGTGAAGTGTTCCTGTAAACTTTCATTCAGTTTAGAAGCCTGTCGTTTCCACAAGAACATTTCCTGCATCCAAATCCACCTGTTGCCGTTGTTTTTCGATTGTTTGTTCTCGCAGAGCTTTGCCATTCATTTGACGTTGATTTTATGCCCAGCTTTATCATGTCATGAGTGGACTTCAACTTAACTGCCCCAGAACATTTTTATGCTTGAACAATTTGACAGAACTTACATATATTGAACAAATTTATGAACACTGTTCTTTTATATATTTTAATAGGATTATTATAATGGGATTATTATTAACATGCCAAACATAAGTTTTAAACCGGATATAGTTAAAGGTGCATATTAATACAACAATGCCTGAATATTTTTTTGCTAAAATTGTATATTTTTAGAGGCATAAATTGTGTGCCTAGATGTAATGAAACGAAATAAATCCTAGCATATAGTGATTTCATTCTGTACAAATTATTATAATTTTGTAGTTATAAATTTGAAATAGGGACTCGTGTCTCTAATTCAATTTCACAACTTAAAAAAATTATGTTAATTTATACGTGATGAAATTATTATATGTTAATGTTTAATGTTTATTTTGTTTCTTTACCCATAGGCCCACAATTTAAGCATCCAAAAGTATGCAATTTTAACAATTTTATTTTCAAACATTCTACTACGAATATGCACATTTAAGCATTACATAATGGGGAATATTTCACATCATGTCTATTGTGTCAGTAATATTTTAAAGTAACATTTTAAGTAACTCCCTAGGTACTACTAAGAGGCTTAACTTCGTTTTACAAATGTAATATTTTTGGGGTAATATTTTTTTTCAGAGTATTACTAATGATTGGGATGGACCTTTTTCATTATTGTTTACATTATTCTTTAGTCATTTGCCATCATCTCTGAACACCCTCTCCCCTTCTCTCTCCCAGTGTAGAGCCTTCCGTTCGGGCTAATTTAGAATGGTCATATGCTTTTATGTAGCGACTCTTCCTAAGACCTCACCACTGTGTAGAGATATATTGGATTCATCAATAATTAGTATTCAACAAATGGATTGACTTGACGTACATACCGAGAATATACTATGACAATTTCTATGAACTGATACTGTGACTGACGAAACTTAGTCTGGTACAATCGAAAACGATATTTCCACATTATGCTCTGTTATAATTGAGTTACTGAGATCTCCGAACTACTTCTAGGTAAGTCTAGGTAAAGTTTCTGAGCGCAGGTTTGTAAAACCTCGATGCTCAGCTCCTATGCACGAATAAACTTGTTGATCCGAAATTTCCGGTTATGTCTGACTTTTAATTTTTTTGAATAATGCCCTCTTCTGTTTTTGTATTTACATGAAGCTGGCTATAGATATATTCAGTAGCATTTAATATATACAAGCTATATACATATAGTATACATATATATGAGATCCTTCACAATGGTTGTATAACCTCTGCTGTATGAATATGTACCATGGGCGTGAGCTGCTGTGTGCCGCCTACGCCTGTGATGATTTCATACAATCATGACAATTGTCTATATATGTACATTAATTCTCTCAGCAGTCGTCTTCGGTCACATCAATCTCTGTGCCATCTGTTCTGGTATGTTTTTGTGTACAGTCATAGACCGCCTCTTGACATTGCCATAGCTTGTCTAACCGTTTTTCAAATGATATGACTGTTGGTGCTGAAATGCCAGATCCTGGCAGACTATTCCATAGTTAACAAACTCTGAAGGAAAAGAAATTCATCCTAAGGTTCGTTCCTCCCCTCTTTTGGTAGACCTTCAAGGTGATGACCACGGGTTACTGATCATGTTGCATCTGAAATAGGGAGATAGTGTCTAGGACATAAATTCCAGTTAACATTTTGTATGTCTCTATCATATCTCCCCTTGCTCGCCTCTATACCATGGTCGGTAGGCCCAATGTTTTCAATCGTTCAGTGTATGTGAGGTCTTTGAGGAATGGTACTAGCTTGGTTGCTCTCCACTGAACACCTTCTATGGCATTAATGTGGGGTTTTTTTCAGATATGGGAACCATACTGCATTAGCGTACTCAAGGTGTGGCCGAACCAGTGCCTTATATAGTAGCTTGAAATTTTCCTGTTCCAGGTAACCAAATGTCCTACGGATGATGCCCATGATTTTATTAGCTTTGTTAACCTTTTAAAAAATATGGCTGTCAATTGTCAGTTTCGAATCTATAATGACGCCTATATCTTTTTCCACTGTGACATGTTCAAGGGATGTCTTGACTCCATTTTCATATTTCATCCAGTAGTCATATGAATCTGATTCTGTCCTGGGTAATGTCATTACCTTGCATTTCCTTGGGTGAAATTTCACTAACCATACTTCTGACCATGTCTGTAGGTTTGTTAAATCTGTTTGCAGTTTATCACAGTTCTCCTGGTCCTTGATTTGGCGTGATAATTTGGTGTCATCTGCAAACATGTACACATCTGAATTGACAATATTTGGCAGATCATTTATATAGATAACTAATAGTAAGGGACCTGGCACACTACCTTGGGGAATACCGCTTGTAACATCTGACTGCATTGATGATGCAATGTTGACCCGGACCTGCTGTTTTGCGGTTTCTCAGGAAATCTTCCGTCCATCCTAGGACCTGGCCACTTATGCTGTGAGCTTCTACTTTCCCAATTAGTCTTCTGTATGGGACTTTGTCGAGGGCCTTTTGAAAATCCATATATATTGTGTCTACCACACTTTCATTGTCCATAATCTCTGTCCAGGTGTCCAAGACTTGCAACAACTGGAGGCCAGTTGAGCAGCCGCTAATGAATCCCTATTGCTTGGGGCTGAAGAGTAAGTTTACTTTCAAGTGTCTGTATATCTCGTCTCTTACAATGGATTCCATTACTTTGCATACAATACTTGTGAGGCTGACGGGACGATAATTTGAGGGGCTTTTTCTACTTCCTTTTTTAAATATTGCAGAGATAGTTGCGTCTTTCCAGATTTCTGGCAAGGTGCAAGAGTCTAAGGAGGTCTAGTCTTAAATATGATGGATAGTGGCTTACTAATGACTGGACTTAGTTCTTTCCGTACTCTAGGGTGCAGATTGTCAGGTCCCGGAGATTTAGTTATGTCAAGATTTCCTAATTTCTTCCTCACCATTTCCTCTGATATTACAACATATGATAATGGCTCTTGTACCACTGCTGGGTGAATTCTCGGAATGTCACCCTCTGGCTCTACTGTGAAAACTGAAGAAAAGTAATCTGCCAGAACATCTGCCTTTTCCACGTCCGTTTCTGTAAGCGCACCAGTTTCTGGGTCTATTAGATTTGCTATGCCAACCCTTATTTTTGTTTTGCTGTTGACGTAGTTCCAGAACTGTTTGGGGTTGCTTTTGATTTGCTTGGCTATATCTTTTTCAATTTGTCTCTGTTTTGCTCTGGTTAAATTTCTTACTTTGTTTCTTGATCTGCAGTAAGTCTTAGTCATTTTGGTCACGTGTCCTCATATAGCGCTTTCATAGCCGGTGCTTTTCTGAAATTTTAGATTGTGATGCTGTGTCAATTGGGGTTCTGTTCTCCCCGCATGGTTTACTTTGAATGAGTTTACTTGGAATGCATTGACTGATTGCTGTGTTTACTTTGTCCATAAAAACCTCCAGTTGAGTCGTCACATCTAGTTCTGATAGCTTTTCTTACCAGTTGATATTCAGCATCTGCTTCATGTTTTCATAATCACCTTTGTCGTAATATGTTTTATGTGACCCATGATGTCTACGGACGCAAAGCATTTATAATCAAATTGGATGCATGAATGGTCACTCTTCCCAAGAGGGCTAAGCATAGTATACTCCTCCATCATATTATCCTCATTTGTGAACACCAAGTCTAACAAGCTTCACTGGTTCTATGTGTGCGATATGCTTAGCCTATGCTGGGACAGTCTTTTTAGCATATAGTTATTCCAATCAGAAAGGGTTGAGATGAGCGAGTTAGTTTATATTAAGTTATTGTTATGTGGAGATTATTGTATTATCCGAGGTATTATCATAGCTCACTGGCAACCATTCTCAACCCCTCCTCTCAATCTTGCTACTTGCGATTCGATCTGACTAGATAATTCCTGTCCCGACCATAAGTATCCATTGGAAATTATAGGGGCTTCGTGTGGAACGGGATATCTGCACAGGTTTTGATCTCTGTGCCACATGCACCTCATACATGTCACTTTAATAACAAACTGTTGATATGAATCTGTACCAAGAAAACCATTGGAAATCTGTTTCGAAGTAGATCTTTCACGAATCGAAGGTGTCACGTCACTCAAGTAGCTGGATTGGTAGAATGGTATGTGTCTTCCTGTTGCTCAAATATCTGTCGCTGGAGTATGTTAGTCACATAGATGACCACTAAAATATCTCTAGCAAGTTAAATAAAATACTCTGTGATATCTGCACTGCCTTCAAAATGTGTGATCGAGAAATATGATCAGGTCAAAATACCATTGTGTTATGCACAATTTCCACTGCATAAATCCACAGAAAGAAACTTCACAAAAGCGTTTCCATCCAGAAGACATACTTGTGGAACTTTCACAAGGCATTATCGGAAAAGTGTTGTTCCATTAGAAGAGTATTCAGATTGTAATATATTCCATCACTTAATAAGTGGAATCGAATGTCTACCTACTGTTTGAAACTTCTTTAACAAAGGATTTTTCCAGGCCAATTACCAGAACCCCATCTGCTATATAAATAATAGGGTGAATCTTATAGAATGTTATCAAAATGTCTAGGTAACCATCCGTAACACTTGTCTGGAAACATCGGTCTAATGCCATATTGCTCTTTGTTGTTTATATTAATTTATCATCATTGAATACTTCATTTTAGGACTTCGTAATTATCTTATAAGCAAATAAATTGTCATGGCCAACTGTCGCATTTGTTAAACCATTTAAATTGTGTTCACGCTCTTCATTTCTTGACAGGATGGAACTGTAATCAGACTCGCCAGACTCTGAGGGAATCTCGCTTTCCTACACCCCTCTTGACTACATGTGGTCCATCGCCAGGCAGGGCATCCGGAGCATAGCCTCGATTGACATAGACCGTCTATGTGCGTCCTGACCCACAGGAGCGAAGTCATTCTGTCGACTCAATACGCAGTCGATAAGATTTGTTTGGAGCCAACCCAGACCCGCCACGTTACGAGACCCTACCTCCCCTAAATATGCATTACATTGGCATTGAGTTTTTGGGAATTTGTTGTTAAATGTTTTAACATGCATTCAAAGACACGTCCGAAGTGACGGGTGCCGAGTGGCAGAGGGTGAGCGGGCCGTTTGTGTTGTTGTCGGTCTCAGACGATGGCGAGGCATCCGTGCCATGTGGCCGAACTGTAGCGCATGCTGGGACGGCGCAAGGTGTGGCGCTCTACACATTCACTAGACAAATAGTTTAATCCTGACAAAATCATGACTGAAAGGACTAAGCAATTTATGATAGCTGTAAAGAACATTTACTAATCAGCAACTATCAACACCTTACCCTCTATAAACCACACATAAATATGACATCACATTAGTTTAGAATTTATTTTTTGTTTGCTAGTGCTGTGATACCTGACTATCCTGTGCTTGTGCAATATTATAGTTATCGGCTCACTTCCCATTGGTATGTTTCCCTATTTGAACGAGCATAATGGGTTTCCCTGGACGATATAGGAAACAGAGCTACACTTTCAAAAGAGGCATACCACCCATGGCTCCAGCCTCCAGTGTTGTTCTCCAAATGAGACTGGATATCTCATACATCAATAAGCCCGTATCCAAGAAATGGATACGGCATGCTCACTGAGTGCAACATGCAGTACGCATGTTTGCACCTTACCAATGAATCATAGCTTAAGATAGCAATGACCATAAACTCTTCTACATGCCAATGGGTGAATCTACTTTTAGCTATGGCCTGCCCATCTCCAGCTAAGCTCTGCCAATGCTTTGCGAGTGTTCAGATCGATTTATATACTTTGAATTCTGATTTCCCAGAATTACAATTTCATCAGCTAACCTGTTAGTATAATGGCTAATAGAACAATTGTGCACTTTGACAAAAGTGTGAAATTGGCATATATATCCGCTAATATAAATTTCGGAGTTGCCTGGTCTTCCCATGATTGTTCTACGGGCGGAGGCTGGAGCCCGTACCTCCATGGTATACAATTGTGTCTACTTTTGCCAGGTCCGGTGACTGTGAGAAAGTCACCGTGAATAACATACGCTTTATACACTAAACCGGGTGTGCATCTATACACCACTGGTCTACATGCCAGCTGTGTTTTGTATGGTATTATGAAAATAATCCACGTTTCCTTATTAGTACACCCATTAGAAACGTATCTATATCTTTCCAGTACAAAATTCTTCGGGCTTTACAGATCTGAAAACAGTTTCAGAAACGGCTCAGTATTAACTGAGTTATCGAAGATTGGATATTCTTCAATTAGCGTGCGTTGGAGTGTCCATTTATAGAAAAAAGTTCGTCCTATGTAGATGCTAGTCAAGTGCGCGTCTTCCTGCCTCATCCCACGCATGCTGATTAGCTTCCTCGTCATGAGAATGCACCTTTTAAGCGTTTAGTGGAGCAGATACTCTGCCAACTGCAGTGGCAGATGTGCATGTGTTATTTGGACGAGGTCATTGTATTCAGTTCCTCTTTTGAAAAAACCGATAGACAACCTTTGTAGAGTGTTAGATCATTTTGCAGCAGCTGACTTAAAGTTAGAAACGAAAAAATGTCACTTTTTCAAGGAAGTCAAATTCCTTGGTCATGTAGTTTCGGCGAGGGCGGTTGCAATGCAGCCGAAGAAAATCCGGGCGCTTGCATCCTGCCAAACTCACACCACTGTCGTCATTGAAACTCGTAGCTTCTTGGGACTATTCCAGTACCATCGATCGAACACTTTAGCAAGATTGCTGTTCCCCTTTTTCGTTTTAATAAGAAAGACAGGACTTTCGAATGGCCAGCAAAATAGCTTTAATTCACTTAAAACAAAATTGATCGAGGCCCCCATTTTGGCTCATCCTGATCCAGCATTGCCATTCAATCGAGACACTGATGCCTCAACATTTGGTATCAGGTCGGTCTTATCTCTGATTGATCAGGATGAGAATGAGCACCTTCTAGCTTATTGATCGTGCACTTTGAGCAATACTGAGCATCAATACGCAGTCACGAAATGCAGGATTCTGGCTGCGGTCTACTTCACGAAGTTCTATAAACTCTTTCTATACAGTCGTCCGTTCACATTACATACAAACCACACATTGTTACGATGAATAAAAACCTAAAAAAAATCCATAGGAAATTGCTAGATGGCAAGAATCTCCAATCACTCGACTTCACTGTGTCGCATCGTTCGGGCAAATGGCACGGAAATCCGGATGCACTTAGCCATCTATGCCCTCCCTCGGGAGTGGAAATCTCAGCCATCAATTCCTCTTCTGACATACCAGCGTTACCTGATCTAGATTTTGATAAACGGACACCAAGTCACATCTAAGAGGAACAATTAACAGACCCCCATTAAAAATTGTATGTGGTTGGCTCAGAGAGAGGTCCAACTAAAGAAACTGTCTCCACTATTTTCACGACGGTGAAATATTATGATCAGCGTTACGGCGAGTGTGACCTCATTGATGGAATATTATATCTGAGAAGATGTCCTGTTAGTCACGTCACGAAAGTCTGCAGACTTCTCTACTCCAGCAATTATATGATAATGCTGTCCACATACTGGTGGAATGAACAAAGGAACACTTACAATCCAGGTTCCACTGGAGTAATATAACCAATAGTGTGAAGGCAAGGACATTTTCTACTTTTCCACTCCCTGATCAAGAGGCAGTCACTGTGGCGGAGGTCCTCGTTTCAAATGTATTTTGTCATTTCGGGAATTGCCGCAGGAATTACATTCCGATTAAAACTCCAATCTTGAGAGCAAGATACTTGCAGAATTGTGCAAGCAACTTCATATAAAACAATACAAAACTCGAACTACACCTTTCCACCCGAAAGGAGCATTTTAATAATTTAAAAAACCCCAAAAACTAGCGTTAATGCTCACAAAGAAAACCCGGCTAGATTGTCATGACTGGGATATAAGACTCCCATGTGTACTACTAGGGTACAGAACATCATACATACTAGCACCGGATTTACAACCGTAAGACTCATTTTAGGCCACAAACCCCAGCCCCCCACCCCACCCCCCACACACACACGCACGCACGCACGCACACCACTTAGACATCGCGATGTGCAGAATGATGGGGGGGGGGGGAATTCATCAGCGCTTCACTCAATGTAGAATTACTGTGTCAAAGAATGGATGAAGCATATTCGCTCGTGCTGAAAAATGTTCCAGCGATATATAAAAGAGAAAAGTCGTGGCTTGATAAACGCGTGCATGCCGATCATTATAATCTCGGACGTAATTACGTGTTTGATAAGATCCTACCGCCTCATAATATGTGTTACATTGACATTGAGGTTTTGGGAATTTGTTGTTCAATGTTTTAACATGCATTCAAAGACACGCACAAATTGACAGAGCTTAGCTAAGAGTGAACGTAGCTATAAATAGGCGAGGCATAGCTAGAAATGGGTGGGGTGTAACTAGAAATGAACAGGGCGTAGCTACAAATGGGCGGGGCTTAGTTAGAAATCGACGGGCGTGGATAGAACTTGATCTTTCTGCTGGCTATGTTCAAAGTACTCCATCATGAATCACTCCCCTATGTGGCACATGTGTGTACAACTACAATACGGCAATGTACAATACAGGCCTACAATTTCTGCCGTATTAACTGCACACCTCAATAATCCTATGGCGTAAAGAATAAAACATGTTACAATAACATTCACTTGTAAACTTGAAATATCCCGTGGTGACGCTGCCAACATTTTAAGACGCATGTTGTGTCTTATAATGGATTATGGGTGCGCTAAGTCGCTAAGAATGCAGATTAATGTTATATATGCGGTATCAACAATAACTGGACTGGTCAGTACGGGGCTGGTCAGTCTGCCATTCAAGATCAAATTATAGAGCTTACAGCACCGTGCATTGGTAGCGCCGGTTACTTGTATTCTTAAGTGAAAAAGCTCTTGTGTACTTGCAGTGGAAGATGGAATTATTTCGAATTTTGTTACCATTTGCAGCATTGTTACAGACTACGGTACTGCTGCTGCTGCTGCTGCTGCTGCTGCTGCTACTACTACTACTACTACTACTACTACTACTACTACTGCTGCTGCTGCTGCTACTGCTACTGCTACTACTACTACTACTACTACTACTACTACTACTACTACTACTACTACTACTACTGCTGCTGCTGCTGCTACTACTACTACTACTACTACTACTACTACACTACTACTACTACTACTACTACTACTACTACTACTACTACTACTACTACTACTACTACTACACTACTACTACTACTACTACTACACTACTACTACTACTACTACTGCTGCTGCTGCTGCTGCTGCTGCTACTACTACTACTACTACTACTACTGCTGCTGCTGCTGCTACTACTACTACTGCTGCTGCTGCTGCTACTACTACTGCTGCTGCTGCTGCTGCTACTGCTACTGCTACTGCTACTGCTACTACTACTACTACTACTACTACTACTACTACTACTACTGCTGCTGCTGCTGCTGCTACTACTACTACTACTACTACTACTACTACTACTACTACTACTACTACTACTACTACTACTACTACTACTACTACTACTACTACTACTACTACTACTACTACTACTACTACACTACTACTACTACTACTACTACTACTACTACTACTACTACTACTACTACTACTACTACTACTACTACTACTACTACTACTACTACTACTACTACTACTACTACTACTACTACTACTACTACTACTACTACTACTACCACAACTACACTACTACTACTACTACTACTACTACTACTACTTTTTTCTTTTCTTTACAAACAATACAAACCTAACATGTCAAAACAGTGCAAGCTAAAATACTCTATTATCATATACCACAACCGTGGCATAACTACATAGAAAACATAATTAATAAAGAGCTGATAACATAACATAATTCAACAAAGACATTGCTATTTGCACACCGTGTAGTAGTAGGCCCAAATGGCGAGCATAGCTAACCAACAAGTGGTAAAGCGACTCATCAATAATTAGCAGTAAGCTACTGCTAATCATTAATGCCATTGAGCCGATTCATGACCGGCAGGCTAAGTAGATCGTAGGTAGTTTAACGTAGCACACCGTATAGTAGTAGGGCCAAATGGCGAGTGCAGCTCGCCAACAAGTGGCGAGGTGACTCGTCAATAAGTAACAAAAAGTCACTCATTGACGCCAGTTAGCCGATTCTTAAATGCCCAACGGACGTAGTAGCCTTGATATTATATAATGCACAAAGCAAAAGTATACAAACTATGACTACTTAGATGGCGCTTTGGGTTCACATTCTAAATTTACTTCATTGTAAGTCTTTGCAAATTACCCTGGAACAAATACACCTACAGTAAATATTTACAACAGGAAGCTAATTGTAAGATATCACACTCTGTTAACTTGAAAATCGGATCACCTCCAGAATATTGACATAATGCTCATTTGATATTTAAATATACTGATCCCAAGGTTAGGATATTCGTCAAGATTAGTCTTTTAAAATAAAGGCAATTAAATTAAATTAAAATAGCATTTATGAATATACAGCAAGCAGCGAGTGTGCTAGCTTATACAAGTTCCGCTTCTGATATTTTTATATATCCGTATTCAATTGATACTAGGCCAGTTTTGCACCATACGTCTTTAAATATACTTTTTCTCCCATGTTCTACTAGCCTGTAAAATTCACAATGAATGCAGTTTATCAACAATTATCGAAATATAGCTTGCATGGCTCTCTGATGGTTGTTGCCGGTTTTATCTCTGGCCTCTGAACACCGATGCTTCCAGATGGCCCACACTCATACAGATAACAGGGTTATTAACTATTCTTTCTCCTTGCTATTAATGCTTCGTCCGATAGTTGAGCAATCGTTGAACAAAATTGTTTCAGCCACTAAATTCACATATTTGGTTCCAAATTTAGCAAGGAGCATATTGATATATACCCAAAAGCCTGTAGTTATGCGACACTGAGTAAATAGATGGTCTATCGTTCCTCCTCAGTATTACATAATACGCACCGGTCTGTACTTGTTATTTTACACATATAAGTAAGATGGCAGACCCATAGCCTTCGATGGAGTAATCGCCATGCCAGGTCCTGTGCATTTCCTGGTAGACATAAATACTAATGTTGGTTGCAACATATCAATGTTGCCACGTGCTTTCGGCAATTTGAACCAATTTTGATGATTAGGTGGCAGTTTATTGCACATAAATAAACATTCTACTGGAAATGGGTCAACGTACCTTTGGAGAAGTGCCCTTGAAACACTTGACCAAGATGAGTTTGAAGTAAGTAACTTATTCAAGAATTTCAGTTTTAGCGAAGCACACTTTGCTAAAACATTAACCAAATCCAGGCCTCCATCATGCTTTTCATTGGTGAGGATTGACTGTGATACTAAATGGACTTTGTCCTCCCATAAGAAGGACAAAAGTAACGTGTTGATCTTTGACTCTACTGATTTGAGCATATGAACTACAGAAGCGGTATACCACAGTCCAGATAAAATTAAATTATTAAGGACAAATGTCCTGCCAAAGACAGTTAGGCGACGTCGTTTCCAATTTAGTAATGCACACTTTGGCTTGGATATCCTTTCTTCCCAGTTTAGTAATACATTTTGTTCTCTACTAAAGTAAATACCCAAAATTTTTATGACATCATTTGAGCAGTTAATATCCATCACATTATCAGTTCTGCCCTTCCAATCGCCCAAAAATAATCCATTAGATTTATCTTTATTGACTTTAAGCCCTGATGCCTTTTGAAAATCTGTTAATACTCCGTTTAAAATTCCAAAATCTGTATTTTTACCCGCAAACACAGTCGTATCATCTGCATATTGAGAAACCTTTAGTGGCCTTTCTATGCCACGTATACATATTCCTTGAAAGTCATTGCGTTGCCTCAATGTGGCCCCCAACGATTCCATAGCTATGACGAATAGAAGCGGGGACAGTGAGCAACCCTGTCTGACACCTCGTTCCAACACTACAGGTTTGGATAGCTGATTGTTTACTAAATAGCAACTTGTTATTTCAGTATATAAAATATTGACCCATTTAATAAATCTTGAACCAATGCCAATATGGTCTAAATCCCATTCTAGTCTGTCAAACGCCTTCTCGTTATCAAGTGCTATTATTGCTGCTGGGATACAATCCTTTTCAACTAATTGAATAAGGTCCCGTATAAGCAAAGTGTTGTTTAATATTGATCTTCCTGGCACAGAGCAGGTTGTATCATCATGAATGACTTCGCCTAGGACTGCGCCAAGTTTTAATGTTAGTGCCCGAGTAATAATCTTAAATCTACACAGAGTAGAGAGATTGGTCTATAATTTTGTGTTTTATTTCTGTCATCCCTCTTGTATATAAGCCGAACATATGCTTGGGCCATCGATGTAGGGAGATGCCCTTGCTTAGAAATGCTGGTTGCTATTTCTTCTAATACTGGCCCAAATGTTTGATAAAATTCAACTGGAAGTCCGTCATATCCAGGAGACCTTTCTAACTTCATACCTTTGAGGGATTTTGTCAAATCATCAATTGTTATTGATTGGTCACAGCTTTCGCGACATGAATCTGGAAGTCTTTTCGTTATATTAGCTAAAACAGCTCTAGTTGCAGTTTCATCGCTTCCCTCAGATTTATACAATGATTTGTAAAATTCGGATACTGTTTCCATCATTTCTGCATTTGAGCACACTGATACTCCATCATTAGTCTTCAGTGAGCGCATTAATTTCTCTATACCTCTTGCTTTTTCCAATTTACAAAAGCAACGTGTAGGCTGTTCGCCCTCGGTGTGCATTTGTGCTCGTGACCTTATTTTGGCGCCATCAAACTGATATTGCTCTATTTCATTTAGTCTACCTTTTAATTTAACTAATAGTTCGTAATAATTATATTCCCCATCATTAATCTTCTTATTAATTTTACACAACGACATCTGAAGCGCCTTTTTACGCTTTCGTATTTCACGTGCTTTCCTAATGGAATACTGCCTTGAAATATATTTCAGGTCTGATTTAGCATCTTCCCACCAGTCTGTTATACATTCATACGAACCTCTTCTTTCATCCCAATGCCTCCAACAACTTTCCACACATTTGCGATAGCAACTATCTCGTAGCAATGCTACATTAAGTTTCCAAAATCCATCTCCTCGTTTGACCCAGTCAGCATTGTGTAATGTGATGGAAAACATATTGTGATCAGAGAAAGTTACTGGTTTTATGATAGTTTTACACATGTAACCTTTCAATGAACGTTCTACATAGATCCTGTCTAACCTTGAAGCTAACCTTCCATCGGTTGAAAACCAAGTAAATTCCTGGCCTTCTGGATTTTCAATCCGATAAGTGTCTAACAAGCTTTTATTTTCACAAATGTGTTTCAAAATATTATGCGATGTGTCATTAAAATTAGACCTAGAGTTTCTGTCTTTAGCCTCGTCTAATATGCAATTAAAGTCACCGCCCATAATTAGGTTTTCAGGCGTTCTGTCTTGAATTATTGTGGAAACATCATTTAGAAATTCACGGCGCAATTGATGAGAGGTAGGTGCATAAAGGCACATCAAATTTAAACTTGTGTTTAGTACATCAATTGATACACAAATCCATCGTCCATTTGTATCTGATGACGATGATATAACGTCAACATAGTTGAGACAGCGGGGCAGGATAAGAATGGCCACTCCAGCACTATTATCTTGTGATAAAGAAAAGAAAATCTGCCCTTTTGAAATATCTTTGAGAGATTCATACACTTCAGTTTTTTGAATTTTGGTCTTTTGTAGAAAAGCAATATCAACTCTCTCATTTGCTAATTCTTCAAGCAAGTGGCGCTGCTTGAATTCGGAATTTAATCCTCTGCAATTGATGGTGCAGATAATCATAATTTGTAAAATGATGTTTACAACCGCCATCATTAGATTAACTTGATTTGGATTTTTTAGCTCGTTTCTTAGACCATTTACCTAATTTTCATGCGAATTCAATATTTCCTAGTTCTACCACAGACAAATATTCATATTTGGAAATATCAGAATCATGGCGCAGTATACGATATTTCACGCCTCTCGCCGTTACATATGGCACTAACACTTCACCCCCTTCTGATCGGTACATTACCATTTCATCTTTCATCTGTGAACTCTGTGTTTGAATGGACACATCTGATTCTGCAACTGACATTGTATCATCATCCATATCATTTACTTCAATCTCAGATTCTGAGTTATTGTCTTCTTTATGACGCTTATTGCTACTTAAGGTACATTTGGCAGGAGCGTCATTTACCATATCTTCAAGCTGACTTAAATCAAGTGGGCTTAGCGGAAAATCGACTGAACTTTCCGTCTTCTGAGTCCTAAACTTATCCTGTCCTAATTTTAATTCATCTTCTAAGGAATTGTAAACTGGCTCTTCTGTAAGATCATCATTTTCCTGCGTATCTTTTACAGCAACGTTTGGCTCCACTGCATTTTGATTATTTTCTTGACTTAAGGTTATACACTCCTCTAATACTTGAATTTCATCATCTGTAGTTACTTTAACAGGATTTGATGATTTGTTTGTGTCATTTACAGTGGCATGAACCACAACAACAGCTTCCGTAGTGGTTGCTTCAGAAGCATTTGACTCAGTTGCATCCTGTAATGGGCGATTATCTCCTGATACTGAGGGCTTGCTTTGATTTTTTGGACAGCGCCATTTAAAATGGTCAACTGAACCACAGAGCAAACATTTGTTTCGATTGGTACAATCTGTTGCCAAATGGTCAGTACTTAGGCAGATCCGGCATTCTTTAATTTGCCCTCTATACCATACGGGCAGGACAAAGCTGCCATCAAGCGTCAATCTGCTTGGTAAAGGGCTATCCACTTTATCAAACCAGATACGTCTTACACCGTTTTCTAGCATTCTGTCAAAGGGATACGTTTCCCGTTCAACCTTTTGCACTTTGCCATACTTCTTGAGTTCACTCATGATTCTGTCATCTGGAATTTCTAATGGAACTTTCATCTTCACTAGCAACCTATCTGACGCGATTTCCTCTACGTTACAAACTTCACCTTTTACAATAAGAACATCTTCCAGAAGCTTTTCCTTGACCCCCTCATTTGACACTGTTACATTCCATACAGTTTTAGTAACATTGATAAGCCCCTGCAAAGTAGCAGGTCCCGCGCCAACGACGTCTTTTAACCCATGATACACGTCGATAGCCGTGACACCCCACCCCCCCCCCCTTAGTTGTTATTTTAAGGCTTAGGGTACGCTTATAGGTTGCCATGGTGGTTTATAAAAGGAGGAACACCATACTACTACAATTAATAATAAATATATACTTATATAACACCAGGACGTCAGGGAAAGAGCTAAACACTAAATAAATAGTGTCCCCTTTTGAAACCCTGACGTCTACCAACAAATTTACGAATAGAGAGTACAGTCGTATATTTGTTAGTTTGAACCACTTTCTAAGTGGTTCACTAACACCTAGCCGATTAAAGTATACTAACAAATATATGAATAGATAGTACAGTCATATATTTGTTAGTCTGTTCGAGTTGGCCGGGGACAGCCAACTGACTATAATGATTTATATAATTAAAGAACTAGGCTTGTGCTTACAAATGACAAAGGAATTAAATCCACTCGCTCAAGCGATCTTGCCAAATATAATGCGCTAGCCTACGAACTATAGAAATCGCAGACTGGCGCGGGGAGAAACGTATTGCATTGGCCACAGTAAGAGGAGCCCTATTAAATGGCGGAAACCGCCAGCTAAGAGGAATGCCTTTAGAAAATGAAGACACAAAATGCGCTCCAACCAAGACAAGCATTTACAAATTAAACATAAAGTTTGAAAGGAAATACTAATACGAAATATATGTATAAAATTTATCTACAAAATCGCGCTAGAAACTCGCAAATTCGGGCAGCAATTGCAGAGCTAAATAAACGCGTGAGTTCACTTCGACTACTACTACTGCTACTACTGCTGCTGCTGCGGCTGCTACTACTACTACTACTACTACTACTACTACTACTACTACTACTACTACTGCTGCTGCTGCTGCTGCTTCTGCTTCTGCTTCTGCTTCTGCCGCTACTACTACTACTACTACTACTACTACTACTACTACTACTACTACTACTACTACTACTACTACTAGTACTACTACTACTACTACTACTACTACTACTACTACTACTACTACTACTACTACTACTACTACTACTACTACTACTACTACTACTACACTACTACTACTACTACTACTACTACTACTACTACTACTACTACTACTACTACTACTACTACTACTACTACTACTACTACACTACTACTACTACTACTACTACTACTACTACTACTACTACTACTACTACTACTGCTGCTGTTGCTGCTGCTGCTGCTGCTGCTGCTGCTGCGACTACTACTGCTGCTGTTGGTGCTGCTGGTGCTGGTGCTGGTGCTGGTGCTGCTGCTGTTGTTATTGCTACTGCTGCTGCTGCTGCTTCTGCTGCTGTTGCTACTACTACTACTACTACTACTACTACTACTACTACTACTACTACTACTACTACTACTACTACTACTACTGCTATTGTTGCTGCTGCTGATCTTATACGCCGAGTAGTTGATTATGACGTCATAGAATTGATGGATAACCGGAATCATCCATTTGACGGACATTTCCTATGGGACCCAAACATTATTCTGAGAAGAAGAAGAAGAATGACGAAGAACAATCTTGAATAAATACATTAAGCTGCGTTGATGTAGTTTAATAATCGATGGAATGTATACAAACATTGACATCGAGAAGGGTATAAATTCTATCCGTAGAGCATTCGTGAACTACCTAGACACCAATAGGCCAGACAGAGAAGTAATAGCTCTATTAGAGCTGAGTCTGAAAGACAATGATTTTGAATTTGATGGCGAAATTTACCAACAAATTTGCGGCTGCGCGATGGGCAAGCGCTTTAGCCCAAGTTATGCCAATATTTACGTAGCAGAGTGGGAGGAGGAAGCGTTAGATAAGTGTCCAAAACAGCCCCTCATTTATCGCAGGTACCTTGATGACATTTTCATGATTTGGCAACACACAAAGGCAGAGTTTGATGAATTTTTCGAAATTCTGAACAATCACGATCCGAATATCAAATTAAAAGCAACCATTGACGAGATGTCTGTAGATTTCCTGGATGTAACTGTATATAAAGGTCTAAAGTATGAAACAACTGGCTACTTAGACTACAAAGTGTATTTCAAACCAACCGATTCGCATCAGCTATTGTACAAAAAATCTTTCCATCCACCGCATACTTTTAAAGGAATAGTAAAATCACAAATAATCCGTTTTCACAGGAATTCGAGTGATAGGAAAAACTTTGAAGAAGTGTGCTCTACCCTATTCAAAGCCCTCAAACCACGAGGTTACTCCTCACGATTCTTGCGCAAAATCAAATCTGAAACATTAGACGGCTTGGAAACCATTCCAGATAATGCCTCAAATCGTCGCCCTACCAAAATTTCTCACAATCGTCCGATTATAGGTGTAGGCGAATCTCGCAAATGCGGAAAGAAAAGGTGCAAGTTAGATGAATTTCTCCCAAACCAGAATACTTTCACGAGCTTTCAGAACAAAAGCAAGTTCCAACTTCAGTCTAATCTAGATTGTGACTCTGAAAATGTTATTTATCTAATTTCATGCAAATTGTGCCAAAAACAGTATGTCGGCGAAACCAAATGTCCATTAAGATGGCGGGCAACTCGACACCTCTCAGATATTAGGCTAGAGGAAGACACACATGTTTCCGAACATTTTAATCTTCCTGACCATTTAGTCCTTCGTGACTTTGAAATTATGCCGATTGAACAGCCACCCCTTTCAAATACGGCAGAAGAAACTGATAAACAAAGAAAACTTCGAGAATCGTTTTGGATTAAAGAACTCGAAACACAGTGGCCAAGGGGAATAAACTCGGACCCAGGCTTATCTGATCAACGTGACAAAATTCCATTCATTCTGACCTATAATCGGAAAAACGTTGAGATTTCCAAAATCTTGAAAGATGAGTATCAAAACCTACAGGAGAAACTGAAACAACCCTTTAACAAGCGTCCAGTAATTGCGTTTAAGAAAGATCCGAATCTACGTGACATCTTGGTAAAAGCAAAACTCAAATAGCTATCCAGAATATCCATCTCAATCATTCAACATTAACCCTTGCATGATTGGAGTATTTTTGAAAATTTACCGCTGTAATGACTGGCTCGGGAACCGAGACAGTCGTTCCAGTGGCATATTCTCGGGAATGACCTTGTCTGTGCCTGCAAATGTACATTAAATAAGTAAGCGCATATTTGGATTTTACTGAACAAATTTAACCAGTAAAGGGTTAACATTAATGCCATATGGCTTTCCTCAAACAAAATGACAAATCTCAGGCAGTAAGATAAACCAAAATATCTTAAATTTTTGAATTTTTTCAATTATTGAAGATTCTGAGCCAGTGCGTTGACAATATTGACTACTACTACTACTACTGCTGCTGCCGCTACCGCTACCGCTACCGCTACCGCTACCGCTACCGCTACCGCTGCCGCTGCCGCTGCCGCTCCCGCTACTACTACTACTACTACTACTACTACTGCTGCTGCTGCTGCTGCTGCTGGTGCTGCTGGTGCTGGCGCTGCTGCTGTTATTGCTACTGCTGCTGCTTCTGCTGCTGTTGCTACTACTACTACTGCTATTGTTGCTGCTACTGATCTTATACGCCGAGTAGTTGATTATGACGTCATATAATTGATGGATAACCGGCATCATCCATTTGACGTACATTTCCTATGGGACCCAAACATTATTACTGAGAAGAAGAAGAAGAAGGACGAAGAACAATCTTGAATAAATACATTAAGCTGCGTTGATGTAATTTAATAATCGATGGATTTGAATTGGATTCCTCCATTGTTTACTAGAAGCAGATCAAGGTTTGAGTTGATTGGATAGAAACCCGAGGAAGGAGATGCGGTGAAAAACGTTAACGAGAAGAAAGATCCTAAATAATTACAATAATTTTCGTTGACACAGTTTAATAATGGATAGATGCGATATGTCGCTCAAGTATTTGACGTCATAATCGATTACGTCACACGTATACTGACGTAACAATCAAAATGCGTAATGAATGACGTATCTATCTTCGTCATAAACATTGCATAGTCCGTCAACTGTACGAATTGCATGTCTTTGATAAATTTACAATTTAACAAGCATTCTGTTCAATATTTTGAAACTAGTTTGAATGTGCGCTGTTGCAACAGCGTCCAGTCAAATTAGTTTCGAAATATTCAACAGAATACTTGTATGGTTAGCTGGGAATTGGAATTCTGGGAATTCAGGGTTCAAAGTATATAAATCGAAACCAACGCGCAAAACGCGGGCGGGGCTTAGATAGAAATGGATGGGACATAGCTAGAAATGGGCGGGACATAGCTAGAAATTGGCGGGACATAGCTAGAAATGAGCGCGGCATAGCTAGAAATGGGCGAGACATAGCTAGAAATGAGCAGGGCATATCTAGAAATTGATCCTTCAATATTATAATCAGTCGTAGTTCTATATTATAGCGCGTTGACATCGTTGTCGTAGTCACTCGATTTCTTGATCAATCTTAAAGCAATCGTACAGGTAATATCGCCTATATTTTCTGAAATATTTTGCCTTTTGTTTAAATTGGTTTCAGGATATTCGAACGAATATTTAATATTTTTTATAATTGGCCTATCTGGGTTAAAAGGAATTAACAGTAGGCCCACCTATCCCTTACACAGCAAAGGTACAACGGGGGTGCTGTTGGTGTTCATGGTAGGGGTGGGGTGGGACATCCAGCTCCCACCCATGGATTTGTATTAACAGATTTTAGAATATATATTTTATTTCCAATAAGGGTGATGTTTATCTAGACAAAATACAGAACTTCCATGAAGAATGGTGCCAGTACCACCACCTCGAGTCTGGAGCCCATTCATTGACGCTCCCACAATAAATCATGTCACATGATCGGTAGCCAGTCTATAAGCAACCATGCAAAACTGCCAAATACTTTGTTATTTATTTATTTACTTTTCATTCTTTACAGGAGTGTCGCTTTCCTTTGTCTAGGAATAACTGCTGCCTTCATACTTGGTGGTTTTGGTAAGTTAATCACTACAATCAATGTACTAGGGTCCACGAAATCGCATATATTTTATTGCAGTTGGGTAGTTTGGTTTAGATTGCCAAGGAAAGTACACCATAGAGCATTACAAATTTACAATTGGAATGATTGGCTCGGTTACCTAGCCAACCATTCCAGCGGTAACCTTTCAAAAATTATCTCTTTCCAAAGAGAATATTATCCAATTAGTGTTCAGGGCGGAATATACACCAATACTGAATCAGTGCACCATGGGGTATAAACTAGAAACTGATGAAAGTGGTGGCATTTGATTCTTCCACATATGGTTATGACAATGTATAGGGTGAGAGTTGTGATGTGTGCGACTATTCGCCCACTTTTTGGTATTCATACGCAGACACACACGCACGCACTCACGCACGCACGCACGCCACCCTCACCCACCCGGGAATACTTTGATCTAACACTCCTGTATTTGCTCGCCCGCATGGTTCGTTATAATTGCGCGTGCTGATTTTGGTCAGTTTCACGGTTGTGATTCAGAATTTCATTTATATAGGCCTACGTTAATAAATTTGGTGGAAAGCGCTCAAAATGGACATCAAAGGGGTATTCCTGTATTTTTAAAACAAATCTATCAACTCATTAAAGACATATGCCTCCAATTCAGATAGACGGACTATTGCCAAATTAGTGACAGACATACGTTATTTTGATTCTGATGTCAGCTAATAAGTGACGTATTTGATGATAACGTCAGGTACTTAAGTGGCAGATGGGATCCCTCCATTGTTAGTCATGATTATATTGAAATCTTATTGTTATAGGGTTCTAATCACGTTGGGTATAGTTGTAACTATCCTACTGATCTTGCTATTGTGGAAGCATAGCCACAAACGACAGAACCATAGCAGAGTAATTACGCATAA
The DNA here is from genome assembly GCA_034401795.1 of Chaetoderma sp. LZ-2023a. Lineage (NCBI taxonomy): Eukaryota > Metazoa > Mollusca > Caudofoveata > Chaetodermatida > Chaetodermatidae > Chaetoderma > Chaetoderma sp. LZ-2023a. The sequence goes on along the minus strand of CM067365.1, from coordinate 30,421,148 downwards.
AGATAATGATGTCCCAGGAGCCGGGGACGATGGTAAGTGACACTCATACACGCACGCGCGCGCACGCGTATGCACGCACGCGCACATTGTCGAGTTTCTTTACCTTCTTTACCTTTCACGTGGCGCGTTCGTATGCCGAATAATATAGTTAATTAATTAATTAATTAATTAATTAATTATTACAAACTATTGTTCAATAGAAGGCGCCATTTTGACTTGGATTTCGAGTTACCATAATATGAACAATAAAGGGTGTTGTCCTTAAGTTGAAAAGCAATACCGTTTTTAATAGGCCTATATTAAAAGATTAGTGCGACTTATGACAAAGTATGCCAATTCACCTTTCCAGAGTATCCATCCATCATATGACCTCGTATGACGTCATAATCAGCCCAGCGCGTGTATTATGACGTCACAATCATTACGTCACACCATATAGACCGTCATAAAATCTCAAACAGTCCGACACGTTGTATGAATTGTATGTCTTTGTAATTGCTTGCTATTTAATAAACATGCTGTTGAAAAATTTGAAACTAATTTGACTGGGCGCTGTTGCTGCATTAGGCAGCAACACCACCCAGTCAAATTAGTTTCAAAGTATTCAACAGATTACCTGTGTAGTTTTTTGGAAATTCATAGTCAGGGTGTTCAGAGATCGATCGATCCCAACACTAGCGAGGTGTGGGTGGAGCTTCGCTAGAGATGGGCGGGGCATAGCTAAAAATGGAACGGTCCATTAAACACGTTGGCCATACCATGTCGGGCAATCGAGGGATCATTTCTAGCTGTGCTCCACCCATTTTCACGCGCGTTGGATATCGCTTTGAAACTTTGAAATATGAATTCCCAGAATATAAATTTCAATGTAACTCTAGAGATAAGCTGTTGAATATTTTAAAACTAATTTGACTTGGGACCGGTGTTGCCTATGATAGCAACAGCTCCCAGTCAAGTTAGTTTCAAATTATTCAACATAATATGTATTCAATTGTAAGCTCGTCACAGTCATACAATTCGTACACTTGACGGACTTTTCAATGTTCACGACGGAGCTAGATACGTCATTGTTATGATTGTGAAAGTCAGCTAACATTTGACGTATTTTTGATTATCACGTCCGGCAATCGAGTGGCAGATCGGATCCCTCCATTCGTACACTTTCATGGCCTTTTTGATCTTCGTGACGGAGAAATGCCATTTTTATTTTGCCGTGAGCTAACATGTCACGTGTTTGATTATAATATGAGATAGTTGAGTGACTGATCGCATGCCTCGATGCACCAAGCCTGTCTCTAGTGGGTACTGTATAGGCCATTACATAATGGTCGCGAAAGACAGGTTATCGCTTAAACCTTCAACCGTCAACTTTCTTCAAGAAATTTTAAATTTTCTCCAAGAAAATGTCCATTTGCATACCAAGAGTAGACTATTTTTGAAAATTTGCCGCTAGAATGACTAGCTTGGTTACCGAGCCAGTCATCAAACTATTAAAAATAGTCATCGCCGAGTCTGCAAATAGTGGCGTAGTGTGAGGGCTTCTGGCGGCCCGGTGGGGGGGGGGGGTCGGGCCAACCTTTTGTTAAAACAAGCCCCAACGGCGCCCCTCCCCCAACACAACACTGAACTCAGCGCCAGGGGGAGGGGGTCAACTGCCCCCATCTAATCCATCACTATGCCACTGTCTGCAAATGGACATTTTCCAGGACCACTGCAGAAGTTGACTTTGGCTGGCTTGGGTGCATGATAAATGATTAATACAACTAATTTGTTACGCTAAATATCTTTTGGCGCCATGTGATGACTAGCTCCTATGGAGCATAGGGTATGTACAGTAGTCTTTCAAATTTCCAAAAATCTAAAAGGCAACTCATACTTGGGAAACAGGGGTAAAGAGCAAATATCAAGTTTATGAAAATTATTATTTTTGCCTGAAAACGGGCATTCTTATGATTACCCGTCTTAGTCCCAAAACACTCAAGTTGACCAAATGTGATAGTGAGAAATGTGATAGTGAGAAATGTTCATTTACAGATCTAGAGAAGATTGCTTTAGAAGATTTACCACTGGAATACCTGGCTCAATAATCGAACCAGGTATTCCAGTATCGCTGCATTTCCAAAAAGAACCTTCTTCTCTTGGTCTGCAAATTGACATTTTCTGTGAGAAAATTAAAAAGAATTTACAAGCATGAGGAAACGCCATCATTTGGCCCACACAAGCACGTATCCGTTAATATTATATTAGCCCCTCTAATATTGTATTCATTACATTTACAGGTAAAATACAGCCACCGCATTCTCAGGAGGCTCCGCCTGATTACGCACAAACCTTTGCTACGTCCACCACTTCAGAAATGCCTGCAACTCCTCCTCCGCCGTCGCTGTACCCAAATGAAGCGGCACAAAGTGAAAGTCAAACAGCATGTTATCCATGAAACGTCAATCAAACTATCCATGTAACCACCTCCGTAATTTAAGTACCACGCCCTTCCCAGATAATGCAGCTTACTGGGCCGATGCTGGGGCGATACCGCGCGAATACTTCAGTATCGGCCCAGTATTGGCCCAGCATTGGCCCAGTAAGCTGCGTTATCGGGGTTTAGGTACCATTGATATGTGATTGAATCTAGATCTCTAATGAGCCTTCAGAAACAACATGTTTATGGTTGATTACGCAAACGACACATTTTAGCACCACGCACCGGAAGTACCAGACCCGCAGAGGATCCGCTTTAACTCTAAACAAGGCGCAGTGATAATTTTTCAATAGAATAGCATTATGCATTGTTTGCTTCGGGGATTCAATCGCCTATAGATTATTCAATAAAGCATTAGTTGGCAGTATTCGACGAGTAGCTGTAATTGTCGGCTGAATGTATTCTTCCAACTAGACATGCGCTGCCTGCTGCCGCTGCCACGGCTGCTGCTGCTGCGGTGGTGGTGGTGGTGGATGGTGGTGGTGATGGTGGTGGTACTGCTGCCGCTGCTATTGGTTGCTGCTGGTGCTGCAAGCAGTCCAAGGACCAATGCCACTCACCTAAAACAGCATTATATGAACAACAAGAGAAATCGTAAGGTTTAGCAAGATGGGAAGTTTACACCCTACTTGCGTTCTTCCAATAATGCTTCATTAAAAGCTTACCTTCCGACAAGGTAAGCTGACAACGTGTATTAGTCCGGGAGCCAATTTTCAAAAGGGGTCTAGAAGAATGGTTTCGTAGCACACCAAGTATTCAGAAGGTTTGTCTGTATATTATGCTAGACCGATGTCTTGGGTATATTCTGAGCCGTGTTGTACAAGAAAATTGTGGTATCACTAACCCGTGAGAAGCCCATTTACAATAGGTGTTGAATGTAGTTTTCAGACAATTTTCATAATGGTAAATTTTTCACAAACTTAAGCGCATGTTATATCAATACAATCTTAACCAAAATGGAAAGGAGTGATCGTATATCGCAGATTTATACATAATCAACCTCGTTTAAGACACCCGTATGTTGCTTTGTACATATTGGGGCTCTTAGGTCTTCTTGTGACTAGCAATACCTTAGCTACAACAATGCTCATGTTTTCTACATTTTTCATAATTAAACTTTTAACTGACATGCAGTGCATGTCTACACAAGCTGGCAGGACATATTTATCACGTGAGCAAATGAGAGAATGTTACTCATGCTTCAGTGCAGATTAGATTGTTAGCCTTGCATTGACAGAGATCTGTTCTTTTGCAGGCAGACTTTTGACATCTACATGATGTGAGTTCAATTAATCCAAATGGAGCAGGATCCTTTGACATTAGAACAGGCTTGAGTAGACCATCCACTATACTCCAGCCATGTCCATTTGGAGATGGAAGATTCTGAACAGCTTGCAATGAACGTCTCCAAACAAGAGCTTGAAAATTGGCCCTTTCGGTGTGATGCTTTAGACTATTCGATGTAGGTGGAAGATTTTCATTTCTTTGTCTCTTTTGACAAAAGAGCCAATAACGGGTTTCATCAGCTGTCTTTCCCACATCCCTGGTGGTATACAACTCACAGACAAATTTCTCACATAGAATTGCAGTATTCGGTGATAGGTCAACATGTTCGCCGAGTTGGGCTAAGCTAAGCTGATGACATTCAGATGACTTTAAGGGATTGAATGATTTTCTCTTAGCGACTCCAAATAATGCACTAGTGCTATCACAACCTGCAAGAGAATGAAACCCAGGCAAAGACAGACAGATAGCTGGGCCCAGTACTTGAGCAACTGTATGTATTGGTATGTATCGCAATTTGTCCTTTGTGCCCGTACGGAACCATAGTTCAGAACAGTGAAGCGAACGATACGTATACATACTAAGTACTGCCACGTCTGTATCAGGAGACTGTTTCACAACACGCATGTGGTCTTTTGAAGCGTGTAGCGCGTGCAACATCATACGCGAGAAATGCAACCAGGTTACTTTTGTTGCTTGGATTGCTGATGTACTTGGCCCATTGCTTTGGAACGGGAGTATTTTCTCCAGCAATCTTTACTTCCAATGCTGTTGATGACCCACGTTTTAGCCGCTCTTCCGCTTTGAGAGATTCCAGTCTATCATATCTGTCAAAAACTATATCTACTCTGTTGCAGTCTTCTTGATTCAGTGGAACTGTAAAGATGTGCCAGTATTTATCAGCCAACTCTCCAAATGTAGACGTACCTCCAGTTTTAACCATTTTCACAATTGCCATGCCATCTACTACATAAGCTGTTGCGCCTGTCTTGTCAACAGGTGGAAGCCGTCCATCAACATTTACTTCCTTTTCTAGTTCACTTAACAAAACACTTTTCACATTCTTTCTTAGAGTCCCATCCGTATGTGACAATGATAGTGGAACAGCGGACAGTTCATACGTCATCACTAGTTTTAAATCAACATCTCTGGACCTTGCGGCAATAATTAATCGACCAAATAGTTCGCGGTCAGATCTCACATTGTGAATTTTTTCATCATTTGTTTTGAGTTTTTTCTTCTGTGCTAGGCTGGCAAATGTTTTAAGTTTTAAGTGTGGCAACGTGTCCCAAAAGCTTCTCGTGTTAGTGTCCAGCCGCTCCTGAACAAAATTGTCCATAATCTCCTTACCAATGTGGATATATGTTAGGTCGATATCCGTCTAAATATCATATATGGTGAATCTAATACGATATTACTTTGAGTTATGACACGATCATGCTTATATCGTTGTGCACTGTGGATACAGCCAAAGCCTAGACCCCCTATGCAAAGAAATCAGGATAACTAATTAGTGCTACCACAATTTGTTTGTACAACAGGGCTTAAAATGTGTGGGACATGTCCCCCAAGCCACAGCAAGTGCCAGACCTTCCGAATACTGGGTGTGCTACGTCACGATTCTGACCAAAGCTTTAGCTCCTGGACTATATGTACAGTCGTTATCAGCCCATTTAGTCGCAGGAACCAAAATAAGCTTACACCACATATTTTACGATCTACCCGGATGAATCTATTTAATGGTCTGAAAACAAATTGACTAGAAACCATTGCTTCAACCCTGATAACATGGTTTATTGCATCGTCCTATTTCACGGTCCCTTTCTCCCGTTCTGCTCCCGTATCGAGTACGAACAACGTAGCTATGTGAGTGGGCGTATGTTAGTACGATGGGTTTAATAGCCCAGTAAGCTGTGTTAACAGGCAATGCACGATAGTCAAGTTTGTTTGCAAAATATTCTACATAATCATATCATCTGCATTGTTGTTTTGAAATTGTGATATTTCATACGGTTATGTCCTATGTTTTTGAACAAACGGTTATGTAGACTGATGTCTGTAATTTAAAACTTATGTGACTCTTTATTAAAAATTGTTAGGCTAATACGTTTATACTGGTTCTAAGACTATTATTAACAGATAGTTTATGACCCTATATATGTTTTGACAAATATCAATTGACTTTTTGCGCGTATAAGGAAGTAAATTGTCGAGAAACAGAAAATCCCCTGTTCGTACCGTCACCACGCACGCCTCACCGGCTGCCACAAACATAATTATTCCCGCGGTGATAGAGATATGCCTTCTTGCATTGACTTGACAAAGTATATACACCTCACATCTAGTCAGAACGGCTTTACAACCTAAAATTAAACTAAAGCCGCCATGTGAATTAGTTTATCATACTTGGATCCCTTCTCATACCCCCAGGAGCTCGTGACGGAAGATTTCACACCATTTCCTGACCAATTAAAGTTACTTAGGCCACCGATGTCATCCACAAAAAATTTTCAGCTGTTCCCCTGTTGGTGGGTGTTACCCCGGGAGCCCCATGAAATGCCCCTCCTGGGGTTGTATTTACTCCATCTAGCACGTGGACAAAACTTTGTCAAAGTAAAGTATTATGGCAGCAGTTACAAAAATGGAAAAGATTATCAAATTTTTAGTGGGGAAGGTGCGGTCAGACACCCCCCCCCCCCCCCCCACGCCTACAAAGAGCCCCAACAGGTGGTTAATTTAAGTCATAATCTACATGGACAAAATTTGGTCAAAATAAAGTAACATGATGGTAGATTACGAAAAAATTAAACTGACCAAGTTTCGGAGGTGGGAAGATGTGGTCAGACCACCCTTAAAGCTCTCGTGTTCCATTAAATATGGCCACTTTTGCACGAGATATTAGATGCCTGTTGAATTTACACAGCATGCAATGCTACCCAGCATACAATGCCGTGACTCAATAATCGGTGTAACTATTGGACGCCATATTCGTTTAGTCTATTGTCTGCACAAGCCAGGATTTCTCAAACAAAACCAACCTGCTTGCACGTGCAAATATTCATTTGTCATCCAGCTCTGGAAGCGTAAGCATGCATGTATGGCGTATTCATGGTAGTACATTCGACAGTCTGTATTTCAAAACTGTTCAGAGAAAGTGTGTCATTGTTCAGGAAAAAATAGAAAGCTTTTATATACATTGACAGTAATTTGCGTGAAAGTTGTTGCTATCAATGACAGCACCAACATTCAGTCAAATTTTTGTCAAAATAATTCGTATGTAATGAAATTACTACCTGCTATATATTTGATACAAATTTTTATTGAAAAGCGTTGCCTCAGCAGCTATCCGTCTACGTATTCCAAAATAATCATAAATTTCAGTCAACACTTACTACGGATTTGAAGAGCAATATGACTGTAAGTTGTTGCTGATTAAGGCCCGCTTTCCATGTGAGCTATTCTGCTCGCGTGTTCTCGCAAGCTTTTCTGCTCGCGGGTTTGTCTATTTCCATGTGGGCGAGTTTACCAGCGAAGCCGGCTGTTTTCCTGGCGTAGACAAGCGAATTTCGGGCGCTAGTTCTGCATATTTTTGATCAATTTTTGCTTTCCTACACACTACATGCGTCATGTCGCAAAAGTACAGAGGCCAGGTCCTGAAGCTGAGCTTTCAAAAACAGGAGCAGTTAATTGATCTGGTAGAACAATATCTGCACCCAATATCTGTGCACTCTTTTTTAGTTTGTCAACCGCATTAACTGCATCATGCGAATGCGAGTTCTTTCTCTTGCGCAAATAATACAGAAGCTGACTTTTGTATGGCATCCTTATTGCACGTAAATCTTCACACATTTAAACGCCACAATTACTAAATAACCTGCTTATCAGGCTACACGCATGCGTACAAGATCAACATACATAACAAGCGCGCGTGTCAGCGGCACGGACAAGTGCCCGTGGAAATGTATATATAGGAAATTCACTACACCGACTTTTCTGCTTGCAGAAAAGCGAGCAGAAAAGTCGTGAACTGCGCGACTTGTTTTTAAGCGAGAGAATTTCAGCGCGCTGAAAAGCGCACGTGGAAATGGTTCTATATAAATGCACTGGATCGACTTTTCTGCTAGCAGAAAAGCGAGCATACAAGCTTACATGGAAAGCGGCACTAAGGCACCAACAACGTTATCAAATTGTTGTCCATAGAATCACGCGGCGCTCATTATTACTATCTAAGTAGAGTGGGTATATGGCCAAAATACGCTTTAACCTCAGGAAGGAAATATATATTTCGCCAAGCTCGGGCGTGTACCTTTCTGTTCGACCAATGCATTTCAAACAAATGCACAAAGCTGAACGAAACATATACGCCTTTTTGCTAAGCATTCATTCTTGGCGAGAAAACGTTTATAGGCCTACGCTCAGTTTACCTAAATAGTAATATACTGATTGCACGTGTGTGGATAATAATTCGACAGTGTTGTTGGTGCCTTAAAAACCAACAACTTACTGTCAAATTGCTATTCAAATCGGTGGCGAGAGTCGACTAAAAATTAAGATTATTTTAGACTATAGACTGAAAGCTGTTGTAGCAACAATTTTCATTCAAATTAGTATCTGTACCAGATAGTAATCGCATTCCCTTATAATTATATTACAATAATTTTACTGCATGCTGTTGCTGTCATTGAAAGAAATAACTTTTACACAAATTATTGTCAAAATATATATAAAAGCTTTTTCTAATTTTCTTCTGGAAATTGACACGCTTGCGCTGAACAGTATTGAATGTCGAATGTACTGCCGTGAATACTACGACATACGTGCATGCGAACGCTTCCAGAACGGGAGGAAAAATGACTATTTGCATGTGCAGGCGGGCTGGTTTTGTTTGAGAAATCTATACAGCCAATAGACTAAACGAATATGCGTACAATAGTTACACCGATTATGGAGTCGGGAAATTGCATGCTAGATAGCGTTGCACGCTGAGTAGAATAGCATGCTGGGTAAATTGAACAGAAATCAGCAGGCATCTCATATCTCGTGCAAAAGGGTCTATATTTGATGGAACACGAGAGCTTTAATGGGTCATTATAGTGACAGGTTTTGTTATTTTGTGCTCATGTTTTGTTTTAGCAGAAGACGAAGATGATGAACGTGGCATCGATGGAGAACTTAACAATAGCGACTAGGAATAAGGCCCAATAAAGAGCTCGGGTATTAACGCCATAGACTGATGAGAAAATGACTGAAAACAAAATCAATATATTTTAGTGAAGATCTGAAAAATATGTATTATTCTTTCTGTTATCTACTATCATACTTCCTTGTCTTAACAAGTATAATTAGTGCAGCTTAAGCTCTAAATGGCACTTCTCACTCAGAAATTTAGCAAGTTTTATTATTTTTGTAATCTACCATCGTGCTACAACTGCTGGTTTGACAAAGTTTGGTTCATGTAGCATATGGGGTAAATGACCCACCCCCCATTAGGGCTCTTTGTCCGGGTCCATTAAGAATGGTTTGACCACATCTTCCCACCGTAGAACTTTGGTCAGCTTTATTCTTTTTGCAAACTATCATCATGCTACTTTGTTTTGACGATGTTTGGTCCATGTAGCTTATGGGCTAAATGCGCCCCCCCCCCCCATTTTGGGGGCTTTATATAGGGCACATTAATGGTGGTCCGACCACATCATCCCCTCCGAAATTCAGTCAGTTTCATTTTTTTTGTAATCTACCTTCTACCATCATGCTACCTTATTTTTCCCAAAGTTTGGTTCATGTAGCTTATGGGGCAAATGAACCCCCTTTTGGGGCTCTTTGTAGAGGGCCCATTTAGGGTAGTCTGCCAACATCGTCCACCTCCGAAGTTTGGTCAGTTTCATATTTTCATAATCTACCATCATACTACTTTATTTTGACAAAATTTTGTCCATGTGGCCTCTGGGGTAAAATTAACGCCATTTGGGGCTCTTTGTAGGGGGGGGGGTGGGGTGGGGGGGTGGAGGTCTGCCCTACACCCCCGCCCTCACCCAAACCCCTTAAAATTTGGTAAGCTTTTCCATTTTTGTATTCTACTGCCATAATACTTTGGCAAAGTGTTGTCCATGTATGAGATGGGGGCAAATACAACCCTCAGGAGGGGCTTTTCAAGGGTCTGCCGGGGTCACACCCACCAACAGGGAAGCAGCTGACAAACTTTTTGCGGATGACTTAGGTGGCATAAGTAACTTTAAGAGGTCAAACCTTCTGGGTAAAATGGATGTGAAATCTTCCGTTACGACCTCTTTGACTATCTGGTATAAGCCGGGTTTCTTGTTCGATGGTGAAAGTGACAGCTTTTGCTCCGGATGCTGGCAAAGGGCAAAACAAAGCCTGCGTATCGTAAAATCAAGCTGGTCGAGTAGATCGGTATCGGCCTATTGTACGGTCCTCGCCCTCCCGCTATGTCCCCGTATAGAGTAGAACGAACATGCTATGCGAGTACGATGGTAGATCAGTGGGTATAGTTCAAGTTGGATAGCATCCAGCCGCCTAGTGCACCAAAAAAGACGTTAGTTAGTCGGTCGTAAAACCTGACATCTACGGCCACCTAATAGACACATTCTATTTTAACCATGTAATTAGATTCTGAAATATCAAATACAAAAAAAATAATTCTTAGTGTAAGAAATCATGCTAATGAATATGTTGAAAGAATTTGACTGCTTGCCGCTGCTGCCTATGCCACCAACAGACAGTTAGTTTCAATAAATACGTTGGAACTAATTTGACTGGAAGTTGCTGCTGCCTATGGCAGCAACAGATCCCAGTCAAATTAGTTCCAAAATATTCAACAGCTAACGTGTATGAGTGTCTTAAAATCTAGAGTATGCCGGGATTTCATATGGTTAATTCAAGTGGCTTACTATTAGATATGGGGTTCGTGATCAAACATCCGATAAGGTGGTCGCATAGAATAGGTTTTAGGACCAACAAAGAAACGCCTTTATGGTGCACTCGGCCCCAGGTGGTGTATACTACACAAGCTATTATTTTCATGTTCGGTTCTATTGGTTTATTCCAGGAAGCTAGGGATTCTTTATTTTCTGAGTTTTCTAGATGTTCTAACTTTGATTCTTTAAACGAGCACGATAAATTTATCGTATACTAATATAACAGCTGCACATAAATAACTTTAATGGTGAGATCCGATCAGTCACTCAAGTATATGACGTCAAAATCAATTACGTCATATGTAGGCTGGCGTCACAATCAAATTACCTAACGAATGACGAATTTAACTCAACCATAAACATTTAAAAGTCCGCCAAGTTTACAGATCCTTTGAATGGCTAATTACTAACTAATGAACGTTCTGCGGGACATTTTGAGGCTAGTTCTACTGTGTGTTGGCGCACTCGTAGGCTGCAATGGCGCCCGGTCTGGCTAGTTTCAAAATATTCAGCAACCTAACTGTATATTCACCTTGAAGAATGGGATTCTGTGATCTCAGGGTTCAAAGTACATAAATCGATCCAAACACGCTCAGAACGTGGGCGGGGCTGCAAATGTCCGGCGAATAACTTGATATGGATCAATCTTTTGCAGTAGTTAATCCGGTTGTGGACGCGATTTGCCTATTGCTTTGTATAATATGTAGATATTTAATTACGTAGTGTTTAGTTATTTATATAGGGCCTATAGTTGTTTTATATATCTTGTTTATTTATACGATTGTACTTGTATTGCCGTATCCTTATGTTGGATTTTTGCAATAAACTATCTATCTATCTATGTTCAGGTACCGAATCTTAAGTATGTCGGGCTCTTCTAAGCACAGCAGCCACGTTTGGTCCAGGTCTGCACCCATTGTGACACCTTCTACTCGACTGAAATTGTAAGGTTCCGGTTAACATCCAGGTCTTGCCTACCACGCGGTAGACATCTCGCTGGCTGTTACTGATAGGCGCTATTACCAGATGTGGCTTGCTAAGGAGCATACTTTTGGTGGATAATCTTAAAGAATGGTAGAGTAGCACATGCCATGCGATGTACTCAAGCCAGTCTACTACTTTATTCACAATTGACTTACAAGACGCCTTTCCCGGTATGGTGTCAAGAATGATGTGAATTGATGGGAGTAGAAACGTGGCTAGCAGTGTCCAGGCCGAGCAGCTCCAGCTCTCGTCATGAAAACATCACCTGCCAATTCAGTATATTGTATTCCGCTGTAGTCTTCTCCTTCTGAATTTAATTCATCCCGGCTTAAACAATAACATATCGGGGCAAATCCGGGCAATTGGGGCCTATAGTTTTGTCGTTCTTTAATTATCAAGTTTTGGACACTCGAATAGAGAGTGTAATTCATCTCCAATATGGTCGCATATATCACAAATACGCACCCCACCCCCCCCCCCTTCTATCCTTCTATTCCACCGACCTCCTGCTGAAGTCGATTCTTAACTGATAGTTAAGGGTTTCAGAATGTCATAAGGTACCTGTATGGTAGAATAGTGAAGTATTTTTTAATGAATTTGTCTTTATCTTGTTATAAAATGATAATCGATTGGATGCGTTGGTGTCATATCTAAACCTCTCTTGGAATTGCTTTTGTGAAATTATTCTTTTCAGTTTAGTGAAATTTATTTTGTTTGTGCTGTTACTACCAATTCACATTTCCAGTTTATCCATCCATCATACGACGTCATAATGAATTACGTGACGCCACTGACGTGTAGAATGACGTCATAATCATTAACAATGACTCGATTTAGTCCGTCTTAAATGCTTAATAGTCCCTCAGGTTGTATCAATTGTATGTCTTTACCATTTAACCCGCTGACCCTCGAATTTGCTCAAGAAAATTTAAATTTCCTCATAGAAAATGTCCATTTGCAGACCAAGCGAAGACTATTTTTGAAAATTTACCACTGGAATGACTGGCTCGGTTATCGCAGTTATAGCAGTGATAAACTTCCATTGCAGAAGCCATTTATGGCTGATGTGAGTGTTAAAGGGTTAATAGACAGCAACCAGTCAAATTAGTTTCAAAATATTAAACAGCTTGCCTGCATAGTTTTCTGGTAATTGATAGTCACACAGTTCAGAGTTCGATCGATCCCAACACGAGCGGGGTGTGGGAGGAGCTTAGCTAGAGATGGACGGGGCATAGCTAAAACTGGAAAGGTCAATTGTATTATTAAAACATGTTGCAGACAGGATTGCTTTGATATTGCCATCCATTAAATACGATTTAAATTATTTAAATTGTATATTTTTTAGCCATTGTAGACAGGTGTAGCTAACCATGCTACTAGTTGACCTCAAGAAAGCAGGACTCAGTACACTCAAGTCAAGACTGGACCTGAGGAAGCTAAGGATTTCGGCTGAGGTAAAGACACAGCGGACAAAAGCGAAGAAGGATTGATTGCAGCTCTAGAATGTTTCTACTACTGCAGCCGCAGAATACAGTAATCATACATACTATTATTTATTATTTAATATATATTCAACAGCTTACCTGTATAGTTGTCAGGAAATTGATAGTTAGGGCATTCAGGGATCGATCAATCCCAACACGGAGAAGTGTGGGTGGAGCTTAGCTAGAGGTGGGCGGTGTATAAATAAAACTGGAAAGTTACATTTTCAGCTTCTATTCTTCATAATAGTCTTACAATGTGTCTAGGAGGGATTTGGCGGATTCCTTCAATAGCATAGTGCCATCGGCATACACGAGTACGACTAGGCAGAGATATTAAGTGGATTTTTTAGGCATTTCACTAATTGGTGGCAACCATACAATATAAACTTCCACTGGCCCTGATTCTCCTCTAAATAATTTTCCAGGTCATTTAGGAATATTGACAATAAAAAATGGGGTAAATTCCGTCCTCGCCGTATGCCGTATGCCAATTTTGCAGGGTTGAATTATACAACAGACACGTTATGATCAACAACTGCTGATTAATGTCAGATGATTCCTTCGTAACGTACTCAAGTTTTTCCCTAGTCGAGGCCATAAACCGTTGCAATTTTAGTCTCTCAATTTTAAAATAACTGTACCAGGAAACTCTTGAACATTTTGAAGTTATTTGACTGGGTCATGTCACTGCCAGAGTATCAACTCTCTGTTAAATTTGTTTGAAGAATATTTACCAGACATTCCTTACGTCGTACAGAATTTGCCGTTTTTGTTCTAAAAGGATGCAAGATTAATGTTTACGATGTAAAGCTTTAATGCTATCGGACATTAGTATGCTATATTTTAATAAACATGCTGTTGAATATTTTGAAACTAATTTGACTGGACGCTGTTGCTGCCATAGGTATCGACTATGTCATAGATGCATTCTAGATATCGTTGAAAAATATTGAATGGGCAGATTAGGTTCCCAGTTTTGAAATATTTAATTTGTAATCCCCTCTCTGAAGGAGTCGGTTTTGGACCTTTTATGGGTTAGGAGTACCTTATCATCGGCTATGATTAAGTCAGAAATGCAGAGATTAGATATTGGGTCAAAGTACCTGGCGACAGTGAATTCACCACATCTGAGGAAGCCAAAGAAGGCCAATGTACATGCCGTTTCCAACATCAGATCTATGAATTGCGACAAAAATCCCACCCCGTAAGTGCAATGCATACGCTTTTAAGAACAGCGGATAGCGGATGATTGCTGTCTTGATACGATTCCTTTTGACCCAACCAAGGATTGCATGCAACCGCTGTTGTTCAGTAATAGACGGGTAATTAATGCTATTTTGTAGATAGCAAGAACGAATCTCACACACGTATAGTTTGACGGTCGAATAAGATAACTTAAGCCAACTTGTACAATGAGCGACAAAGTGGATAAGCAGGTCTTCTGTTGACAGGAAGTTCCAAAGTTTTTTAACTGTCCAATAACACTAGTAAAAAGAAGAAAGTGAATATGGGCATTAAAGCCTGTATGATATGCGCACCTGGTTCCCGGTGCTAGAGCGGACTCCCACAACCCTTGGACCACAGGTTGGAGTGCCACAAGACGTCTTCCCGAGGAGAGACCGTGCAGAGATACTCCTGAGCTTGAGGGGCCAGTTCCCGGAAACGTTGAACCTGAAGACGAGACAAAGAATCTGCTATAGGATTTAAGTGGCCCGGTAAGTGCTTAGCTAAGACAACGAAGTTACTTTTAGCAGCTTGTAAAGTGAGACGTCGAACTAATGATGTTATTTGTTTGGACTTGGGTTTTCCCTCCATAATAGTGCTAACCGTGACAGTATTGTCTGACATAATAAAACACGGTGACGGGCCCACATGGAGCCCCACATGATTGATGCTACAACAACAGGGTATAGTTCTTTGAACGCAATAGAGAGCTAACTGTCCTCTGCAATGAATTTATGTAGAGATTCAGGCCAGGCTTGTGAAAACCAGGTTCCTTGGAAGTATCCTCCAAACCCAATGATACCGGATGCGTCGGTATATAGACGTAGCTCATCTGCCAAAGTAATCTGGCTATCATAGAATGGTGATTCAGATTCTCAACCGTAGTGGATAGCGTGATAAGTTGGGATACGATGGCCATGACAGAAACAACCACCCGCCTGGCAAAATTCAAATGGCCTAAAAGTTGTAATAACTCTCGTTTAGTGGCTGATTGGCGGTTTTGAAATGACTCAAATATAGCCACGATGCAGTCCAAGTTATCTTTCGGTAATCTCGCTTCCATCTTGACGGAATCTAGGCGGATCCCTAAGTATTCAATGGTGGTTGATGGTCCCATAGTTTTATGCTTAACCAAAGGATCTTTGAGTTTGTTGAAAACTAGATGAAGTATCGCCATGTTGCGTTCTCCACATTTACCTGGTTCTTCAATGTTAATGATATCGTCCAATATTGTATTAGATACCATAGTTTACGCTACAAATTCAGCAAATTGCTGTAGGAAGTGAGTCAGAAATTTTAGGACTGGAGTGGTAGCCAAAGATGAGTCGTTTATAAAAGTAATAATTTGAACGCCCTTTAATGAAAAAGGGTGCCATTGCGATGGATGAATTGGCAACAGTTTGAAAGCGTCGGCCATATCGGTTTTGCACATGGTGGCCCCTTTTCCTAGATATTGGATTATTTTAATAGCATCATCTATCTTAACATAGGACAAATGACAATTACCTGGGTCAATTACATCATTTATGCTTGGATGAGCTTCATTGTCATGAGGTGAAGAAAGATCCAGTATAAGCCGATGTTTGCCAGAATACTTACCCACTGCTATGTCAATTGGACTTACTCTGTAAAATTCGATGGGCAATTTGGCAAAGGGGCCACATAAAAAACTTTTGGAAACTTCATAGGCTATTAGTGAGTCAGAGATGTCCGGTTGAATTGTAGCACAGCGGAGATTTTTGCATTCTTTGGTTGTTAACACCTTCACATAAATACTTAATAAACCTCCTGTCTAGGCAATTTCTCAACTCATAAGCCAGCTTAGTCATGTTAATATCTGACAGAGATGCTGCTGTCACCGACTCCCCTGCTGCAGCGGAGAAGTCGACAGAAGAACCCGTTGGTTCTAGATCGGACTTGTACAACCTGGTTGGAGCACCATCGTAATGGTGGAGCGGTTTTGTAGCATCATTGTTTGTTAGTGGAGGAGCCATGGACGATGCCCTTGCTGTGTTAGAATGCATAATAATAGCTCCAGCAGGATCCAGAACAGACTTGTTCACCCTGGCTGGAGAGCCATATTGAGGATGTCGCAGCTGTGTCATATTAATATCTGACTGGGTCATTGAATTCAGTCAGGAGCCAGATGGTTTGGAAGATTGCCTGTTCTTACATGTCTTCAATGTATGAGTTGGTGAGCCACAGACATTGCAGACATGTAAATACATACAACTATTTCTCGAGCACCTTCCTGCGATGTAATTGTTGCAAACGTCTTTGCCACCAAAATTAACCATATCGCGACCATATTTGTCAGGGTCAGTAGTCATGGTAGGACGAGGTTGGCTGCTGCTGCCGCGGGAATATTGTACCGACCTCCTGGTACTTTGTTGATGGCAAAAGGAAGCGTTATGTGAGGTAGAAAGGCAGATATTGCATGAGTTGGGTTTGGTGTTACCCATGCATGATAATGTTTAACAGAGTATGGTCTCGCCATGCCCAATCAGCCTTAATATTGTTATCTCTAAGTGTGACGGCCACATTAGCAGAAAGCTGATGATGGTAATCATAAAACCACGGGCCATATGTACAGACCATGATTCCTATGTCATCTTCGTAGCCGTCAAGTCCTAGACGTCGCTTCGGGAAACGAACACACGTTATGCGTTTGCAACAACCAAATGCTAAAATGACATTAGTGATAGTCAGTGACCTAGACAGTCTGGGCTTTGTAGAACCAGTAGTAGACTCTGCCTCGGAAACTGACAGGAGGAGAGATGCCAGGTTTATGTCCTTGCCCTCCCAGATTCTCTTCTTTAAGCAGGCTGATACAATGTCAGTATTCCCAGATTGAGATTCCTGTTTGGAATCGGATTTATTAACCATGGATTGCACAGTTTGCTGCAGATTAATAACACTTTGCTGCATGGTTTGAATGGACATACACATTGCCTTGATCATTTCATTATTACTTTCCTGTATACTGGTACTCCTCGACATATGACGATTAATTCGAGGCGCAGAACCGAATTACCAGAAGCAGGCGTATATCTATCCCTACGCATATTTCCGTAAGTAGATGCCACTTCCGATAGGGCCGATATTTGTAACAGAGTTAGTTCTGGTTTCGATTTCACACTGGTTATTTGGCATAATATCGGCATTGATATCCACATGAGGAACGATCTGCAATGTCAAGCAAGGTTACAAGGTCACAAGAATTACCGATTTTCTTCCAGAGAAATTTGACGTCTAATGACAATAGAAATAACTAAAACTGTATCTAAACGTAGCTGGACAGAGTTCGATAACTTTGTAATAGCTACGCAATTATTGAGTTTTGTATCAAGATTTGGCTTGCTGCTGTTGGGCGACTAGCACGTTGAAACACCAAGGAATGAACGTGCTAGCCTAGCCTTGAGCGAGGAGGACGTTCGAATATTCACGATGTGATGAATATGCAAGATGTCATTAATTTAGAGAAAATAGTGCGTGAATGTATGTTTCCAACTTTCTATAAACATGATTTATTGCCATAAATCTCGATCAAGCATTCCTGAAGAAGTGGCATAAAAACTATAACTCGTCGCTCATAAGTGAAATAAATCTGGTAGCAAGTCAAAAGTTGCATGTCACCGCAACACAGTTCACTGGTATTTCAGACGCATCTTTGTCGTTTTCTAGAGAAGCATTTAATTGGAAAGGCATCTGCATGTTTTGCAAACAGAAATCGTAGAAAGACAATAAACAACTAATTGTGGTCACGAGCGGCAATGGCCGCAATGGTTATCGAACTATTTCGGATTAAGCAAGACCTGAAAAAAATTATGAAGAACTGATTTGGCGTCTTGGTTGTGACCTTTCAAAACTATTCCACCTAGAAGCCCAATATCCTGCAAACTGTCATAGTCTTTATGTTAAGAAAAAGAAACCATCGGCAACACAGGGAAGCGCATATGATGCTGCATTTGAGGACTTGGTAAAGTTATTGCGACCCCAGCTGTTAGACGACAAAGCTTTAGACATGGCCATGTCTAGTCTATGTATCAAAACTGTTTGAAACTGTACGTGTAAGCAGAGGACATACTCAGATTCTGACTCAAATACCTGAAATCTACCATAGAGTAACTGTGATGATATGATTTTCCACAATGCAGGACATCCTAATAAACCACACTTTGTGACGTATGTATCAATTGATTCAACGGATTCCATTAACACAACAGCGCACATCTGTTCAACGTTAAAACTGATACAGGTTGAAGAAGAACTGTCTGTTGACGTAGAGGCAACTGATAAACCTTTTCCTGATGCAACTTTGTTCCATATTGCGCTTATTTTGAGAAATCTCAGCAAATCGTGTACTGAGATAGAGCACCTACCTTTAATTCCTGAAGATATCTGTTTAGAAAAAACAGCGGCCGTGTTCACTAATCAACTGTACCAGTCTTTCTACAGGCTCGTGTCTTCAGATCCAGCTGTATCGGGCGATGTACAAATACAAAATGTATGATTACTGTATTCTGCGGCTGTAGTAGTAGAAACATCGTACAGCTGCAGTAAGTTCTTCTTCGCTTTTGCCCACTGTGTCTTGTGCTCAGCCAAAATCCTTAGCTTCCTCAGGCCCATTCTTGATCAGAGTGTACCGAGTCCTGCTTTGGTAAGGTCACCTCGTAACACACTTAGCAGATTTATGCAATACCGCCCTCTCCTGGCTTTGTATTTGATGGCTTCGAGTAGGGCGAATTCCAAGGCTCTCTGTGCTGGTGTATCTTCTCGCATCCTTAGCACATGGCCAAATATGGACCATCTTTGCTGGACGACTTTTACAGACAGCGGCGACGTATTATGCATCTTATATGGTGCAGCATTGGGAATTATGATGTCTGGAGATCGGTGTTCAGTGATGGTGCGTATGTTGGAACTGTCCAACAGCATCATGGAAACGCAGGTTGCATAATATAAACGTAGTCTTTTTTTTTTTATCAATGGCAGCTTTGATCTACGAATCCATAGCTTCCAGAAGGACTGGAAAGCTGTGTTCCCCATATATATATATATATATATATATATATATATATATATATATATATATATATATATATATATATATATATATATATATATATATATTTATATGTATAGTTCGAATTGGAAATGTAAAATGCGAAAACAAGTCGGTATCAGCATTGTCACACACCAAACGAGACAGCCATCTGAACTGCTTACATTATTGAACAAACATAGTTATGATGAGATACAACGTATTGACACTAGCTGGGCAGAAACACAACAACAAGATGCCAATGTTTTGCCACACAATATGATTCCTGGTAACATAACAACTGGAGCTGGTGTTCTGTCGCACAATATGATTCCTGATAACATAACAACTGGAGCTGGTGTTCTGTCACACACGATGATTGTCGGTAACATAACAACTGGAGCTGCTGTTCTGATGCACAATATGATTCCTGGTAACATAGCAACTGGAGCTGGTGTTCTGATGCGCAATATGATTCCTGGTAACATAACAACTGGAGCGGGTGTTCTGTCACACAATATGATTCCTGGTAACATAACAACTGGAGCTGGTGTTCCGACACACAATATGATTCCTGGTAACATAACAACTGGAGCTGGTGTTCTGTCACACAATATGATTCCTGGTAACATAACAACTGGAGCTGGTGTTCCGACACACAATATGATTCCTGGTAACATAACAACTGGAGCTGGTGTTCTGTCACACAATATGATTCCTGGTAACATAACAACTGGAGCTGGTGTTCTGATGCGCAATATGATTCCTGGTAAGATAACAACTGGAGCTGGTGTTCTGATGCGCAATATGATTCCTGGTAACATAACAACTGGAGCTGGTGTTCTGATGCGCAATATGATTCCTGGTAACATAACAACTGGAGCTGGTGTTCTGATGCGCAATATGATTCCTGGTAACATAACAACTGGAGCTAGTGTTCTGATGCGCAATATGATTCCTGGTAACATAACAACTGGAGCTGGTGTTCCGACGTACAATATGATTCCTGGTAACATAACAACTGGAGCTGGTGATAATTTTATTCGTGCCCGTGAGTCTATTCATGCAGACCATTATGATGTTGTAAATATGGTGCTCTATCAACTGTCAAACCATGAACTTTCTGCTAATTTCCACTTAAGCAGGTGTCATTAAGACAAACATGGATACTGTCCAATGATAACGACTCCAGCCACAGATAATGACACTGTGTATATATTGATGAAATATTTTCAGCGCATGTTTAGGCCACTAAAGCAGGAATAGACATTCATAACTTATGACGAAGCAATCTAATATAATGCGCAAATGATTAAATGTCAAAATCTCGAAGAGGTCTAGAACGATGATCTCCAGATGGGTGGAATGCGCAAAGCAATGAACTATATGGCAGACATTGGTAGAATAGTATCTGAACTGACTGAAAGTGAATTTGACGATGTTTTGGTTGAAGTCAATATTTTTGGACCAGCAGTAGTGAAACTGATACTTAATGGAATGAGGCAATGAATCGTCTTAAGTGGAATGGAAGGTTGGCTATCCAGTTCACCTTTCCAGAGTATCCATCCATCATATGACCTCGTATGACGTCATAATCAGCCCAGCGCGTGTATGATGACGTCACAATCATTACGTCACAAAGGGGTCCATATAGACCGTCATAAAATCTCAAACAGTCGGACACGTTGTATGAATTGTATGTCTTTGTAATTCTTTGCTATTTAATAAACATGCTGGTGAATATTTGAAACTAATTTGACTGGCCGCTGTTGCTGCCTTGGGCAGCAACATCACCCAGTCAAATTAGTTTCAAAATATTCAGCAGCTTACTTGCGTAGTTTTTTGGAAATTGATAGTCAGGGTGTTTAGAGATCGATCGATCCCAACACGAGCGAGGTGTGGGTGGAGCTTAGCTAGAGATGGGCGGGGCATAGCCAAAACCGGAAAGGTCCATTCTCCACCCATTCTAAGTGACAGTGACAGAAACCTGACAAAGGAAAAAATCAAAGCGTGTATGCCCTTAGCTGCATATCCTAACAACTTGAAAGGTAACAATGACACATTGTTTATCCAAACAGCTGTCAATCGGTTAACGGAAGTGACGAAACCACTGACTGATGCATTGATGCAATTTGACGAATACAGCAGAGAAGCCAGGGATGTATTCATATATTGGCATAATAATTATATGACTATTCCCAACTGCTTCTTGATGTGACTGCATAACGTACGTGGTGGCTTATGGGAACTTAATTGAGCTAGAGACGTGTAGGGAGACCTTTCCATTTTAGCTATATGCCGCCCATCTCTAGCTACGCTCCACCCACACCTCGCCCGTGTTGGAATCGATCGATCTCTGAATCTATACAGGTAAGCTGTTGAATATTTTGAAACTAATTTGACTGGGTGCTGTTGCTGCCTATGGCAGCAACAGCGCCCAGCCAAATTAGTTTCAAAATATTTAACAGCATGTTTGTTAAATAGTAGAGACATACAATTCTTACAACGTGTCGGACTATTAAGAGTTAAAGACGAGCCTAATATAATCATTTATTGACGCGCCGCTTATTATGACGTCATATGACGTCATTACTCTGGAAAGTTCCATTAGACGACTCCTTATATGTTTCTCCTTTCATTATGTTATACAATTCTTACATACACTTGGGAGAGGGTTTATCTAAGTTGGAAGAAAATGTACCCGAACCCATTGTACATTTTCGTGCGATAAGAATATGTTTAAATCAAGACCTTCAAAGGTTGAATAAAACACTACGTATTGCCACAGATCTACATGATGATTCATCATGTGCAGGCGACCTTGAATCCAGCACGTATAGCGAATCATGCCAGAGGATTTTTCACCTGTTTCGGGCTTACTTGGATGTTCTACGTTATGGAAGTAGACAATAGATCACCATATCCATACACCATATGACGTCATAATTAACTACGTGACGTGTAGAATGATATCATAATCTATGACGTCATGAACGACTTCGATAAGTACGTCACGAGCGCATAATTAAAGACGGGCCATGCGTTGTTGTAGGAATTGTATGTCTTTACTATTTAATAAAGTCTGTTGACTATTTTGAAACTAATTTGACTGGGAACAATTATGCGCTCGTGACGCACTTATCTACGTCATTAACGACGTAATAATGACGTCGTCGATTATGATGTCATTCTACACGTCACGCGGTGACAGGAAAACAACAAATAATAGCAAATGTGTGTAACGGGTCGGAATTTGTGTATAAGAAGCAGTATGTAGTAGTAATAATACACCATGAGCTTTTATTTGAACATCGGAGGTAATGCCTCTTTAGCCTCTCTTATGTCATCTTAACTTTTTAATCGTCACACAGAGCCTCTGCAGTGGTTGTTGAGGAATACTAATTTGCAGGTCAAGAGAAGACTATTTTTGAAAATTTACCACTGAAATGACTGGCTACAGTGGTAAAATTTCAAAGGTAGTCTTCTCTTGGGCTGCAAATGGGCACTGCCTAAGCGAAAATGTTGATTCACTCGACCCTTTAATCGTCAAGCCGGCGAACACACCGCTCTTAAGAACTATTTTCCTAAATGCCAGTGTTAAGTTTACAAAACCTGCATTCTTTTAGCCAACAAATGGTCATTCATGAGCAAAAATTTGAATTTTCTTGAAAAATCTTGATACATTATAAGGTTAATTGATGTAGCATTTTGAGCGCTTTAAGGCGCTGTTGACATAAGAGGGGTTACGCTCAGCGAGGTGAGCTAGGCATGACAAGTTAAAGGTACACTATTATGATTATTATGATTGATCTCATTGTTAATTTCAATGTTATAATCATAATTAGTTTTACTGTGTAATTAATGAAAATGGCGATAATGACTGGGGATGACGATGATGAGATAATGACTGAGGAGGACAATGATGAAATAGTGACTGAGAATGACGATGATGAGATAATGAATGAGGATGACGATGATGAGATAATGAATGAGGATGACGATGATGAGATAATGATTGAGAATGACGATGATGAGATAATGAATGGGAATGACGATGATGAGATAATGATTGAGAATGACGATGATGAGATAATGATTGAGATTGATGGTGAAGTTAATAAGAATGATGATGTATAGATCGATACTTGATGCTACCGCCTGATTGTAGAACAAAAATGACCCTCACGTGCTGTTTTGAAACGGCCCAAGTGAAGAAATAAAACCTGAGACTGGATACTACTAAAACCGCAGAATACAATGATCATATATTGATTGAGATATACGCGTTCACGAATTACACAACACATGTGCTTCTAGCCTTCGACATGTTCGAGCTTGTAGCCAATTTGTACAGATCCATCAGCGATTTAGATTTAAGCAATCGATATGTCACGTTCGTTCTATTAATAATATATCCAATTCTATAGGGACGGAAATGCATTTTGAATGACCTATACACTCTGGCAAAGATTCTACTATCTCTCCCACAGAGATTCGAGGTATACTTGAAAAAGGATCTGGTCTACCAGGAAGTATCCAAAATCCAGTTTGTGATCGATGCCCATTTAAACACCGTTGTTAGTCTCGCACGAAGTGTTGTAGATAAGCATGTCAGTCTGTCCGCCTGTGTGTACGTCTGTCCGCCCGCCCGCCCGTCCGCCCGTCTGTCTGTGACCGACAGGATAACTCGCGTTCTACTGATGAGATACTAACAAAACTGTATTTTTTGTTGTCTGTGTGTGGGTAGGGGTGGGCTGGGTGGGGGTTGAGTTTGCCCTTGGGGTACCGATGAAACCTATCAATTGTTGGGTCATGGTCGTGAAGAATGTAAAAAATATGTCCGGTGTGACAACTCAAGCTCTACTGAAGAAATGGCCAAAATTGGGTAACTTTCGCGGTCCCAAATAACTATGTTCATTCTTAAGGTCAAGCTAAACTAAAGGGGTCGGATGATGTGATTAGGAAGTATCCGGAATATTTGTTATGATGTCGAATTGATCTTAACCCATTGCACCATGAATTCCCAGATTCTCAATTGTAATGTAACCATACAGGTAAGCTGTTGGATGATTTGAAGGGAAACTGACAGAGAGCTGTTGCTGCGACAATGTTCACCACAATATGTATAAAATTGTAATTGAGTTTTGTAATGAATGAATCCAGTTTTAGCGATTCTCTGGCTCGACCCACGCTTTGTCCGTGTTGGGATCAATCGATCCATGCACTCGCTGAATCTCAATTGCCAGAAAACTATACAGGTAAGCTGTGAATATTTTGAAACTAATTTGACTGCGTGCTTTTGCTGCCAGTGTCATCAAATTAGTTTCAAAATATTCAACAGAATGCTTATTAGTAAAGACATACAATTTCTACAACTTGACGCATTATTAAGCGTTTATGACGGACTAAGATATGCCATTCATGACATAACTGATTATTACGTCAGCCTACATGTGACGTTGTTGAGTATGATGTCATATGATTGATCGATAAACTGGATTCATCCATTGTGTTTTATAATTCGGCATTATGGGTTTAAAGGGTTAAATAATGACCACTGACTTTATAAAGATGTTCTCCAGTGCAGAATCTCTCAGCAAAATAACAATAATTCAATACCAGTTATTACTTTTTGACTAAAATAAAGATGTTGCCATTCGCCTCTGGTGTCTAGTTCAATCGATCGCAAAACAGTTAATGATAACACGAAGATAATACGCTTAAAGAAGAAGTACAACGCCATTGAACGTCATTGGCGTGTGAAGTCATTTCAAAGATTGCCTGTACCGGCTGAGCGAAATTACATTGACGCACTGCCATTTGTGAATGTATAACCTCGATGATATTAGCGGAGGCGATTTGTTTTAACAGACAAACCATTTTTGTGAACCTAAATATTATTATAATACATAGAGCATCATCTACATTCGTCGTAATAACTTTATTTCCTATTATATATCCTACACACCCACCCAATACCTGCTAAGAAGTCTAATGCGTGGGAAAGAACAAAATATGTACACTGTATTCACTGCTAGATATAGCAATAATGTCGAAGTTGAATTTGTGCCAGAATTATTAGATACACGTACAGGCAGGTGCCCCTCAACATGTCCGTATCCCTCAGAATACAGGTGAACAAACACAATTTCTAGCATAAACGAAAAACCGGGCAGGCGTATTCCATTGCACTACTCAGATAGTTTCCAAGCTGATGCAAAACATTTTTTCTACAAATTTTAGCCCCAGAATTTTTCAATAGAATCAGAAATAGTTCTTCAGAACTTCGATGAAAACTGACAATAGGGGGATAATTTCTATTGGAAGTTAACAGAATAGCTATTGTATGGTAGTTAAAATGAATGGCAGATTGGGGTGCAGTATTAACCTCTGCAATGGACCTTTCCATTTTTAGCTATGCCCCGCCCATCACTAGCTAAGCTCCACCAACACGTCGCCGTGTTGGGATTGATCGATCCCAGAATGCCCTAGCTATCAATTTCCTGAAAACTATACAGGGAAGCTGTTGAATATTTTGCAACTAATTTGACTGGGTGCTGTTGCTGCCTATGGCAGCAACAGCGCCTAGTCAAATTAGTTTCAAAATATTCAACAGAATATTTATTAAATAGTAAAAGCAAACAATTTGTACAACAACGCATAGACCGTCTTCAAATATGCGTTCGTGACGTACTTATCGACGTCATTCGTGACGTCATTCATTATGATGCCATTCTACACATCACGCAGTTCATTATGACGTCATATGATGGGTGGATACTCTGGAAAGGTGAATTGGTCTCAATGCAATATTGCATTGTGTCATTTATCTGCTGTACTGCTTCATTTATATGTTGCTAAAGCACTCTGTAATTGGCACTTGAGCTATGGCATAATTATCATGCTAAATGTTGGCTTCATTTTTGAATTTACCTAAAATAATACAAAGATTTATGATGTACCTTTGAAATATATTAACGATTTTATTGTTTTGTTGGTTCATTTTGCCCTTTTCCTCTTTTTCTGAAACTAACCTCTGCATAAATTGGCTGCCATCGGGCTATAGCATGAGAAAGCAGACATGATTTTTTGCAAAGAAATATCTATTGTCTTGATATGTTGTTGGGAAAACCCTGCATTCGGAGGGGCAGCACACCTGCATCTTGGGGACGTCAAGGGAAATAGTTACAGAAACAGAATCCTTTTTATTTTAACTCGAAACGAGTTTCAAAATATTGAGCCGTGCTCAATTTTGGTTTAATTTGATACGTTTCCTCAACAATTTTAGCCAAATTATAGACCAGCATTTTGAGGGCCAAATGGATTTTTACGTGTCACGGTCAACCTTTAAAGGAAATAACAAAATCTTTATTTTCAAGTTAACACCCCACCCACCCACCCACCCACCCACCCCCACACACACCCATATACAATCTAAGTTGTTAAAGGTGCATATTCACAGCAAAATTACTGAAAATAAAATTGTTTATATTATATACTTTTAGAGGCGTAAACTGTGAGCCTATATGTAATGAAACTCTTAACATATGACGATTTCATTCCATATAAATTAATATAATTTTTTAAGTTGCGAAATTGAAATAGAGGCACGAGCCTCTATTTCAATTTCGCAACTTAAAAAATTATATTAATTTATATGGAATGAAATCATCATATGCTAAGATTTATTTCGATTCATTACATATAGACACATAATTTAAGCCTATAAAAGAATACAATTTTGACAATTTTATTTTCAAGCATTCTGGTGTGAATATGCACCTTTAAACAAAAGAGTCCAGAAAATATATTGCTAATATCTATCTGGTGAGCTCCATTCCATTTATAAAGCACCTGCATTCTGAGGGGCGCCTACATGTAGATAGGTACATCCGGACCTGGTGGCATGAACAATGAACTATTCAAATAAGTAAGTGATGTAATCTCAAAACCGATAACGCACCTAATGAGTTTAGCCTTTATGTACCACTTTCCCTTAAATGTCGTAGGCTAACTCACCCTTAGCGCCTTACCTAAGCCCAAGAAGTAAGAAGCCACCCACCAGCCCCAGCCAATGTGCGGCCCATTGTGCTCCTCAACAGCACATGTAAAATCCTATCTTATGTTACTCTATGCCGCATCCGAGACAAGATCGATGACTTCACTGGATCATGTCAAAGTGGCTTTAAACGTGGACGGAGCTGCGCAGACAATGTATGGGCTCAATGTATGCTCGTGTCGGTAGTCATGTCCAAACACTGGGATTTCTACAAAATTGCTATTGACATCCTTCAAGCCTTCGATACAATTAACCCCTCAACGATCCTAGATGTACTACAACAGGCCAGTTGCAATTAAGATGAACTGCGGCTAGTGAGACTACTACTTGCAGACACCAAGCTGGGAGTACGAGTCATGACAGTGAAGTCTGCAGAGTTGGGGCCATCAATCGGCTCCCCACAGGGAGATGGTCTATCGCCTGTGCTTTTCACCTGCTACTTTGCTGCTGCATTGAAATATATGCGGGAAAATTCCACAAGACGCCTCACCTCATCCACCCCAATACCCATATTGGGTATGCCACTAGAGATGGAATATGCCAACTATGTGGAGTTCGTAGACGAGGAAAAGAACCCCCTTGACAAAATACACTGTATCGCGGCAAGCAAACTGAAAAAAATAGAATCTCTTTATGAATGGATTGAAAACAGAGTTCACCCACACATACCTATCGACATAGCGTGAAACTAAAGAAAATGACGATCCACTTCCTGGCAGAGAATCGTGTAGGAAAAGTAAAATCCTTGGTTCACTGCCCTGCAGTGCTACATGCTCACATCGATGTACGCGGCGTCATGGGGAACATAGTTTTCCAGTTCTTCTGGAAGCAATGCGTGCGTGCGTGCGTGCGTGCGTGCGTGCGTGCGTGCGTGCGTGCGTGCGTGCGTGCGTGCGTGCGTGCGTGTACACGCATGTGTTTGCGTGCGTGCGTGCGTGCGTGCGTGCGTGCGTGCGTGCGTGCGTGAGTACGTGCGCCCGCACGTGTGCAATTGCGCGTACGTGTGCGCTTATCCAGGCGCTTATCCAGACGTGCGTGTGTGTATAATAGTCCGTAATGCGTGTTTCTGTCTATTGTATATATTTTTATACATAGTTTATATTACGTTTTTCACGAGGGCCTCGAGAACACCATGAACATGATGAGATACCCTCCTCAAATAAAGATCAAATGAGAAGAAGGACTGATTGCCGCTGTAGGATGTTTCTACTACTACAGCAACATAACACGGCAATCATAGGCCGACATACATACAGGGGCGCCCGAAGCATGGGGGCAGCGCGTGGGGGGGGGAAGGGGTGGGGGGAGGGGGCAGCTGGTCCCGTTGCCCTTTGGGGGGGGGGGGGGCAGCGGGGCCAGCTGTGCCCTTCATCCATTAAATCTAGAACTTTAAAAAATGATTTTTAGATAATTCAGAGCAGACTGAGCAGTTGTATTAAAGTTCGGTTGTTTTGACATTAACACAAGTCCATAAAGTAATGTGTGAGTGCTTCTGGGCCGGATATATCTATTCTTACGTCGTGCAGACTGCTGATAACCATAGAAATCGTTGTAGATTAATGATCGTTTCATGTCTCTTTTGCAAGTGAAGATAAGATACATAATCATAGTTTATTTGAATTTTGATATGATACTGGTCCACGCTCCGTTAATGCCTTGCTTAGTGGGTAGAATAAAATATATGTGCGATGATGGGCGGCTGGGTGCAGCGATGTGAAAACACTACAACCAGGGATATTATAATTAACAGCATCTCTCAAAATCTAATTTTTAATTGACGTGTGAAGCATATGCAAAGGTTGAAATAATTTGTACACATGGCCGAAGTGCGAAGTCGCTGGGGGTATTTTAGGAATGAGTCTAAGATTTGTGGTCCCCCCCCCACCCACACACACACACATGAATGGGAGGAGGGTGTGGCTGGGGCCTCGCTCGGAAGAATGTAAAAATTAGACACGCTTAGAAGCCATCTCATATATCGCCTACATCTATAGTTTACAAATTCTATATTTATTTAATATGTATATTTCATGTACATAGTTTCATACACTTCTGCCCACTTCTGAAGAAGTTACCGAATAAACGGAGCTCCAAAACCCCCACGCCCCCACCCAACCCGCTCCACCTACAAACTGGTAGGTCGTGATACGCATGTTTAGCCATGTTTAGCTATGTCAAGACTTTTTAGTTCTAACCATAAAAGATGATGCCACCGTCCACACGAAAACATAAGCTGGTACTTGAAGGCCTCCTTTGAATAGCCCGGGCCAAATGTACCTCTCAAACCCACACGCCAATATGGCTAAGTAAGAGGCTGCGAAATCATAATTTAAGTTACTTATTCCATACACAACAGATGTTGAAAAGTTTGTTACTAATTTAACGTAATTGTGTTGCTACCTCGTCTGCCTAGTCATCCAGCATATGTCCATTGTATTCTTTAAGCGAGTCCTTAGGAACTGCTGGGAAGGAAGGATCCATAGGGTCAGATCCATGGTTGGTACCGGGAAGCTGGATGGTCGATTTTGTTGGTGGCCATCTTGGATTTTGCACTATTTTAACAATTACATTTAAAAGACCTTCTGTGAAACTGCTTGACATGAAACTAATAAAACCTCATGGTCTTCATCTAAAGCTAGAGCTGCACAAACCTTGTTCACATATTCAACATAATTTGTCTTGGATATCCTAGTTGTCACAAAACACTTTTCCTCTGAATGTCGCTGAAGGAATTGGGCCACGATTTAGCAAATATATTTCAAGGAAAACTGTGCAGGTCCACGGCGCAGACACATGCACGAATGCACGCACGCTCAACGTGCGCATCTGATAATAACCCGTTCGCCAGCTCGCTCACAATGTGAATTGGGAATAGGTTCAATTGACATAAAGAATGCATAAGATCCTCGCTTAACATCGCTCTAACATTTATACGTAATCATAAGAAACCCAGAATGCGGGAAATCGATTCTTAGAGACAGCACCTTTCAATATTTTTTTCTTGTGGTTGCTAGGTAGGTGGGTATCCCCAAACACCCTTCTATAAGTGTGGGGGTGGTGTGGGGGTGGGGGTGTGCGGGGGGGGGGGGGGGGGTGAGCGTTGAAACATCCATTTCATATCTCCCTCCATACAATGCCATCCAGCGTGCCCTTTTGGTGGAACCGGCCCCCGCCCGTCAAATTTGCTTCCGGCGCCCCTGCATACATACCTACCCGTAACGCCTGCTCTCGCTACGGTGCATTGGTTGCCTTTGAGAGTTATTAACACGTATTTACAAGCGTCATTATTGTGGGTATAAGATTGCATAATATACAAGCATTTGTCGACAGGACACATTATGCTATTGTGATCCGAGTGAATCTCTGCAGCGGTCAAGAGAACAGTATTTTTGAAATTTATCACTGGAATAGCGGGATCTATGAACTAGCCAGCCATTCTAGTGATAAATTTTCAAAAATAATATTCTTTTGGCCTGCAAATGTACATTACAAAACATAAAAAATTTGATTTTCTTGACCCAATTTTATTTTTTTAAATGGTTAAATAATGAATAAGGAACTATGCCCCATGCTTACCTTAACTTCACTTAATTTTTGTCGTCAAACGAAGACGTATCTATGTACGGTTCATCTGCTAATATAGACATCGAATTATGGAAGCGCTGTTAAGAAATACGTTGTACGTGGCAGCATTAATACAGGTAGGCCCACAACAACAAGAACAACAACAACAACAACAACAACAACAACAACAACAACAACAACAACAACAACAACACAAACAACAACGACGACGACGACGACGACGACGACAACAACAACAACAACAACAACAACAACGACGACAACGACAACGACGACAACTACAACGACGAGAAGGACAACGACGGCGGCAG
The DNA here is from genome assembly GCA_034401795.1 of Chaetoderma sp. LZ-2023a. Classification (NCBI taxonomy): domain Eukaryota; kingdom Metazoa; phylum Mollusca; class Caudofoveata; order Chaetodermatida; family Chaetodermatidae; genus Chaetoderma; species Chaetoderma sp. LZ-2023a. Next base: position 30,389,759 of record CM067365.1, on the reverse strand, counting down.
CAGCAATAGCAGCAGCAGCAGCAGCAGCAGCGGCAGCAGCAGCAGCAGCAGCAGCAGCAGCAGCAGCAGCAGCAACAACAACAACAACAACAACAACAAAATCTGTTTGTGCGCGTACGCCCATGTAAGGAGCAAATTCGAATTTCTGGTTTAATACAGTACCTTTAATGGCTAGATTTGGTCAAGAAAATCTAAATATGTACTTAATGAATCAATGTCCATTTGCCGACAAAGAAACGCCTATTTGTTTTAAAATTTACCACTGGAATGACTGGCTCGGTTATCGAACCAGTGATTCCAGTTTTAAATTTTCTTTATAACGTCTAGTTGGGGTTCCATTAAAAGGAGCACAGAATAAAGAATAACGAATAACACAGACTAACAGCCATTTTATATGGAATAACACGGAATAACTATGGTACGGGGTTTTGTATGTCTGGTGGCCCGGTGGGTGGTTTATGGGGATTTAGCTCGCCACCGTCACAACCCACTTACCGACAGGGATCTTCTTTCTAGTGGAGATAGATGGAATGGATGACAGAATGCTGTATTCTATTAATGATGACTCGTTTACTGAACTTTCTTAATTCTATAGTCTACACATATAATTCCAAATTCTAGTCACGTGTCGCTTACCTATTCTAAACCTATTCTACTGAACGACAATCGCTTCCTCAGAGATGCCCTAGATAGTTGAGACGTTGACCATTAACATAAAACCAGAAGTTGCAAATTTTATTTCTAATTTAAACTTTCATGTCCCTTTAATTCCACGAGATGCACTTTATGGCGGTAGAACCAATGCCATGAAATTATATCATAAAATTAGACAGTGAAAAAATCTGCTTTGCAGATATCTGCTCATTATATCCTCATGTATGTTCGGTGCTTGAATATCCACTAGACTATCCTGAAATCATAACTGAAAATTTTAAACCGCTCAATCGAGTTCATGAATATTTTGGGCTTATTAAATGTGAAATTCTTCTACGAAAACACTTTATCTACCATGTCTCCCCATAAAATGTGAAAGGAAATCGGGTTTCACGCTGTGTAAAAGTTGTGTAACTAAGAACCAACAAACAGAATGTAAGCATTCTGATAAGGAACGTACTTTGACTGGAGTTTGGACAAATGTAGAAATCAATAAGCCCATTGATATGGGTTACCAGATCATGGCTTTTCATGAACTCTGATATTTCCCCGAAAAGACGAATGAATTATTATTAATTTGAGTATATTTCAAAATTTCTAAAAATGAAAACGTCTGCTTCAGGATTCACTAGTGGCGTTAGCACTGATGAAGCGAAAAATAAATATATTGAAGAATATTTCCGAGAACGTGTACTAACAAAGCTGGCCCTTAATTCGTTTTGTTTGTTTTCGGTAAGAAAGTTTATGGCGACTTAAAATTTGTATGAAGTGAGAAACAATTTTATGAAATTTTTATTAAATAGGACTAACAAAATGCTGAACATTAGCTTGTGCAACTAGATGTTGCTGTCAATGTTAATTCAATATAAGGAGACAGACATCTTTCAAGTAGGCGATAACAAAACAAACGTTATTTTAGCCTGTTTTGTGACAATTTATGCCCGACTGGTACTGTATAAAATCCTTCTAAAATGGGGGAACAATGTATGTATCATGATACAACCAGTTTAGTATTTTATCAAGACTCCCGTATTCCCGAGATTATTCCAACTTATCCTAATTACTTAGACAAAATTATTTTAGGTCACTAAAATTTTTTAAATCACTGAATTCGTTTGTAGCGGACCTAATGTGTATTCCATCAAGGTGGTTGATAATGAAATTAACAAACGCATTACTGTTAAACTTAAAGGCATAACATTAACTTTGAAAAATAGAATGATTGGATTTGACGCAATTCTTGAAACAATTAAAAACACTAAGGTAGAGACAATAGCAAGCTATCCAACCTCAATCATGCGCGGAAAGAATTAAAATATTCTCTCTCGTGACCCGACAAAAATAGTTAAATTTACTTACAACAAACGTGTGGTGTAAAAATGTTTACTAGAATTCCGTTTGCTTATATTAATGGTTAACATGGGAACTTCAAAAATGTGGCTAAGGACTATTTTGAAATTCAATATTTTGATGACTTCCATTATCAAGCACTTGCACTTTGAAAATAATCCGGACCAGTTCACTTCTCCTACCCATAAACGTTCTTAGAGATACCCATAAACGTTCTTAGAGATACCCATAAACGTTCTTAGAGATAAAATAGCTGAGTTACATACCATTGAGGTAACCATTTTCAAATATAGGAAAGGCTATTTCCAAAAACCTTTCAAACTGGAATGACTGGCTCGATAATAGAACCAGTCATTCCAGTTGAGTTTTTAAAATAGTTCTTAGAGATAAGATAGTTGAGTAAAGACTATTTTATATGTAGAAAGGTTTTTTTTTTAGAATTGACATATGAAATGACTGCCTTACTACTACTACTATTACTACTACTACTACTACTACTACTACTACTACTACTACTACTACTACTACTACTACTACTACTACTACTACTACTACTACTACTACTACTACTACTACTACTACTACTACCTACTACTACTACTACTACTACTACTACTACTACTACTACTACTACTACTACCACTACTACTACTACTACTACTACTACTACTACTACTACTACCACTACTACTACTACTACTACTACTACTACTACTACTACTACTACTACTACTACTACTACTACCTACTACTACTACTACTACTACTACTACTACTACTACTACTACTACTACTACTACTACTACTACTACTACTACTACTACTACTACTACTACTACTACCACTACTACTACTACTACTACTACTACTACTACTACTACTACTAATAATAATAATAATATACCGATTTACAAAAGTATATTTTACTGAAAAATGTCATGATTGTTTTATGTTGACAGGTTTTCAAAATGGTTGACGTTCCTACATATACTATATGTTAATCAGAATAGTGCAAAAAATTATGTGGATGCATCTCATTGCAACATTTTAAGAAATTATTACTAAACGACTATTTTCCTGCCTAGACTGAGTATCATGCATTAATCATATCTGAACATGTGTGATATGCTTTGCAATCCTTGGCTGATCCAATGAAAATGAAACCATATGTTTTGGGGGTCACTCTACATTTGTATTATAGGGTAACCTCTGTTAGATATCATTGCAGAATAATGATTTAACATATATTTTGGCCCTGACTGGCCTAATAAAATAATCACAGACATATGAAGTAATGTTGATTGGCCCAACGACACACGCACCGGATACGTCACAGCTTTTACTTCTGATGATATGATGTACATACATCTAGTCAGCAGTGTGATTCCGAAACCACATAAAAACACAGTCTATTGAGTTTACTCCTAATTTGCACAATCCGTAATATTCATAGTCGTAGATATTGTTTGCCATTTGTCTTGATCGGATCAAATGTGTCATTGTTGGATAACTGCCAGGATACATGTGTACATCTACATGACTAGGATCCTTGATTGTAGTCAATGTAAATACTCATCTGTTTGTACAGCGATATTTCCTGATCTGCATAGTGCGTAAATGATACTCATGTGGCTTGCAACACTTGTCCTAGAGTCCCTCTCAGTGTTTAATTACCTTCTGTATGTGTCCAGTGACTACATGTATGTAAATTGTAACTGGCTTAAACAAATAATATAACAGGTAAGAGATGTTCCTATTAGATGTTCTTTATGGTTGTCTCTCCTCTGTGCGTGCGTGCATGCGTGCGTGCGTGCGTGCGTGCGTGCGTGCGTGCGTACGTGCGTGCGTGCGTGCGTGCGTGCGTGCGTGCGTTCGTGCGTGCGTGCGTGCGTGCGTGCGTGCGTGCGTGTGGGACTATAGGTTTGCATTCCGTCTGTCCGTCTGTCCATCTGTCCGTCTGTCGCAGTTGGTTTTACCGCACTTTTTTTCGCAGTCCTTCAAGGTATTCAACTGAGAATGTGTACATTGCTTTGGTATGAGAAGTTACACAGCAAGTTCGAGTTTCAGGAGAATGCATCAATTTTTTATGGAGTTATGCCCCCTTTCGACTTATGAAAATATCAGCTTTCCACACTTTCTTTCGCACTCCTTCAAGATATTTAAGTGAAAATCGGTGCATCACTTTAGGATAACGGGTTACAAAGCAAGTTCGAGTTTCAGACAATTTCGTCAATTTTTTTATGGAGTTATGTCCCCCTTTCGACTTATGAAATACGAAAAATATTAGTTTTCCGCACTTTTTTGCGCAGGCTTTCAAGATATTATACTGAGAATTGACACATTCATTTGTTATAAGAAGTTACAGACCAAGTTCTATAATCAAATTTTTGACAGAGTTATGCTCCCTTTCGACTTAGGAAATATGAAAAATATCAGCTTTCCGCATTTTTTCCCGCACTCCTTCAGGATATTTAAAGGAAAATCGGTATATCGCTTTAGTATAAGGAGTTACAGAGCAAGTTCGAGTTTCAGACATTTTCGTCAGTTTTTCATGGAGTTATGCCCCCTTTCGACTTATGAAATAGGACACATATTAGTTTTCCGCCCTTTTTCTCACAGTCTTTCAAGATATTCAACTGAGAATTGGTACGTTGCTTTATTAAGAGAAATTACAGACCAAGTTCGCGTTTCAGGCGTTTGCGTCAGTTTTGATGCAGTTATGACCCTTTCGACTTATGAAATATAAACATATCAGCTTTCAAGCCTTTTTCGTTCTCCTTCACCATATATAACTGAGATTTGGTTTATTGCTATGTTATGAGAAGTTACAGATCAAGTTCGAGTTTCAGCTGCCAATTTTTAATGGAGTTTTGACTGTCAATCTCTAAAGATTTATATCACCAGGTAGGGGACATGTATTGCAAAGCAATACTTACAGAATACTTGTTCCATATGATATGGATGTTATTCCGAGTTATTCTATATAACATGGCTGTTAATCCGTGTTATTCCATATAATATGGGGGTTATTCCGTGTTATTCCATATAATATGGCTGTTATTCTATGTTATTCCATATACTATTGGCGTTATTCCGAGTTATTCCATATAATATGGCTGTTAATCCGTGTTATTCCATATAATATGGGCGTTCTTCCGAGTTAATCCATATAATATGGCTGTTATTCCGAGTTATTCCATATAATATGGGCGTTCTTCCGAGTTAATCCATATAATATGGCTGTTATTCCGTGTTATTTCATATAATATGGGCGTTATTCCGAGTTATTCCATATGCTATGGCTGTTATTCCGTGTTATTCCATATAATGTTGGCGTTATTCTGAGTTATTCCTTATAATATGGCTGTTATTCCGAGTTATTCCTTATAATATTGGCGTTCTTCCGAGTTAATCTATATAATATGGCTGTTATTCCGTGTTATTTCATATAATATGCGCGTTATTCCGAGTTATTCCATATGCTATGGCTGTTATTCTGTGTTATTCCATATACTGTTGGCGTTATTCCGAGTTATTCCTTATAATATGGCTGTTATTCCGAGTTATTTCATATAATATGGCTGTTACTCCGAGTTATTCCATATAATATGGGAGTTATTCCGTGTTATTCCATATAATATTTCTTCTTCTTCAATTGGTGGATAGCCTCCTTCAGTTCTGCTAAACTAATGTCAACTTTCATTGCATCGTGAGTGTTGGTGTGTGTTCTTTCCTTTTGCTCTTTTCTAACCTTTTTTTTACGCATTCGTGGTATAGAAATGTTGCTTTCTTTTGCATATGCCTTCGCAAAGGCATCTGCAGCCATCTTTCCTGTCAGTGTTTGTCCATCTTCTTCAAGAGTAATCTTCTCTCCCTCGACACCCTCATCATTCAGTGCTTTAGTCAGTCTCCATAGCTTTGTGGTGTCTCTCTCTCTAAATTAAACCCTGGCGTCTTTTCCCTCCAGCTTCTTCTTTTGGCCTCCAGCTTGGTCTTTAGATACCTGGCTTTAGTTTGTTGTAGCGTGAAGTGTTTTTCATGACTGGGATTACCCTCTGCATCTTCGCTGGCCTTGTCTAGTTTATCATGTGCTGCTTGCAGTTCTGTTGTCCAGTAGGGGCGGTAGTTTTTCCTGAACCCTCGAGGAATCGCTTCGTTGGCAGCCTTGAGGATACTTGAATTAAATTCCTTGACCACATTGTTGATGTTTCTCCCTTCACAGCTATTGGAGGAAGTTCATCAAGTGCGTGCGTGTGTGTGTGTGTGTGTGTGTGTGCGTGCGTGCGTGCGTGCGTGCGTGCGTGCGTGCGTGCGTGCGTGCGTGCGTGCGTGCGTGCGTGTGGGTGTGTGTGTGTGTGAGTGTGTGTGTGTGTGTGTGTGTGTGTGTGTGTGTGTGTGTGTGTGTGTGTGTGTGTGTGTGTGTGTGTGTGTGTGTGTGTGTGTGTGTTTGCGTGCTTGCGTGCGTGCGTGCGTGCGTGCGTGCGTGTGTGTGTGTGTGCGTGTGTGTCTGCGTGTGTGCGTGTATGTCTGCGTGTGTGCGTGTGTGTGTGTGTGCGTGCGTGCGTGCGCGTGCGTCTGCGTGTGTGTGTGCGTCTGCGTGTGTGTGTGTGCGGCTGCGTGTGTGTGTGCGTCTGCGTGTGTGTGTGCGTCTGCGTGTGTGTGCGTCTGCGTGTGTGTGTGTGTGCGTCTGCGTGTGTGTGTGCGTATGCGTGTGTGTGCGTCTGCGTGTGTGTGTGCGTCTGCGTGTGTGTGCGTCTGCGTGTGTGTGCGTCTGCGTGTGTGTGTGTGTGCGTCTGCGTGTGTGTGCGTGTGCGTGCGTCTGCGTGTGTGTGCGTCTGCGTGTGTGTGTGCGTCTGCGTGTGTGTGCGTCTGCGTGTGTGTGTGCGTCTGCGTGTGTGTGCGTCTGCGTGTGTGTGCGTCTGCGTGTGTGTGTGTGCGTCTGCGTGTGTGTGCGTCTGCGTGTGTGTGCGTCTGCGTGTGTGTGCGTCTGCGTGTGTGTGCGTCTGCGTGTGTGTGCGTCTGCGTGTGTGTGCGTCTGCGTGTGTGTGCGTCTGCGTGTGTGTGCGTCTGCGTGTGTCTGCGTCTGCGTGTGTCTGCGTCTGCGTGTGTCTGCGTGTGCGTGTGTCTGCGTGTGCGTGTGTCTGCGCGCGTGTGTCTGCGCGCGTGTGTCTGCGCGCGTGTCTGCGCGCGTGTGTCTGCGCGCGTGTGTCTGCGCGCGTGTGTCTGCGCGCGTGTGTCTGCGCGCGTGTGTCTGCGCGCGTGTGTCTCCGCGCGTGTGTCTGCGCGCGTGCCTGCGCGCGTGCGTGCGTGTGTCTTTTCCTCGTTTAATAAAGTTGATAGCATATTCCATCTCTAGTGGCATAACCAGTATGGACACAAGGGAGATTTGGTCGTGTGGGATTTTCTCGCACAGATTTCAACGCGGCAGCAATGTAACAGTTGAAAACCACAGGGCATAGACCATTTACTTACGTGTGGGGTCCCGATTGATGTCTCAAACTATACAGACTTCACTTAGTTGACTTGTACTCTCTTTGTCTGCAGGTGGTAGTCTCATTAATCATGCTCATCTTAATTGTAACTGGCCTGGCATAGTACATCTAGGATCTTTGAGCATTTACTTGTGTTGAAGACTCGTGACATGTCAATGCCCATCCTGTGGAAATCCCAGTGTTGGGATATGACTACTGACACAAGCATGCGTTGAGCCCATGCAGTATCTGTACGGTTGCGCTCACGTTTGAAGCCACTTTGACATGATCCGGTGAAGGCATAGATCTTGTCGCGGATGCGGAATAGAGTAACATTGGATAGGATATTCAATACCCGGAATTATAGCGACCTGTTGCCGAAAATGAACACGTGTTGGTACCACGATCAAATCTCTAGCTATTATAATGAATGAATCAACTTTTTCGATCAATCATATGGCGTCATAATCAACTACGTCACATGTAATATGATGTCATAATCAATTACATCATGAATAGCGTAATTAAGTCCGTCATAAACGCTTAATAGGCCGTCAAGTTGTACGAAATGTATGTTTTACTATTTATTAAACATTCTGTTGAATATTTTGAAACTAATTTAACTGAGCGCCGTTGCTGCCGTATAGCGTATCTGTATAATTGTCTGGAAATTGATATTCAAAGTGTTCAGGGTTCGATCGATTGCAACACGGACAATGGGTGGGAAAAGCTTAGCTAACAATGGGTGGGGTGGGGTGGAGACATAGGTAAGACTGGATTCATCCATTAGGCCTTGATAACTCTGAAAACCCTGGTTATTGGGGGGGGGGGTAGCATTGGACTAAAGCGGCCCGATATTGTTCCAGTAACTGCCAAGTTATCAAGGAAGCATAGGGCCTAATTATACGTTTGTTCTGTTTCTCTATCGATCTATGTGTTAGCCAGATTTTTTTACCCTTTGCAAACATTGCAGCTAAATTAAATAAGCGTCCGTAATTATTAGTATGCTGAAATTATGCATCGAGATAATATGGTAAAGTATTAGATAGTTCAATACATTGATTTATTGCTTTGACTTCATATGTCTGTGATAATTATTCAGACCTGTTTATTTTATTTACAGCTGTCAGATGCTAAACGTTTTGGCGGACGTGCTAGATTTTCTAGAAGTTCGTCATCGGCGGGATTACCATCAGACGGCATAGATCTCTTTTTCCTCGAGACCTTTTGGTTCTGGTAGGTTAACCTTAATTAAGCGGACTTAGCATAATTGACAAGTGTCTGTAAACGACTATGAAGCGAAGGGTGTGTGTACATAGTGTTGACTAGCAACACTTCGGTGGCGGGCATCACTTGCGCTTAGCCCTAGCACGAATTCTGACAGTTCACAGTGGCAGAGCGTGGGCACCAATAGCAGATCACTTAGACGAAGTTTCTTCACTAAGCCAGCAACGCCAACGTAGTGGTTAGTCTAAGTTCATAACTTTTGCTTTCCTAGAAAGCATAAGGTTAGTTTCGGCGCTGGCCATCTTTTCTACCTATTACCACGAGCGTAATATAAGACGCTCTATCAAAACTCTGAAAAAATTCTGTACAGTTTTACAAAATAGCAAATTTCAGAGCTTTGCGCTCAGTCAGCTGGACTCTGTTAAAATTCAGATTTACCTGTCCAGTTGTACACATTCAGTCCTCACTTGGTTATGTATTTCTGCCTGTTTAGTTGTCTGAAATTGTACAAGTTATATTACTAACATCCTTGTCGATTTCACTGGCGAAAGTACAATCGTTGCTAGAATATGAACAATTTGAAACTGTTTCGTTTTATGCTCAGTTTTACCGGTGCAAGTAGAACGCCCGTTAAAACATAGCAATTCTCATACAAATCTGTTCAATAGTTGTGCAATCAAAGTTACCCCGCAAGTACAACCAACGCCTTGCGGGACTTAGAAAATCTCTCATAAATAACACCTACAAACGCCAGAAACATACCTTGTAGGACATGTCAAAATTGATACACAACTGTCAGGCAGTTTCGAAAGTTACGCTTGATACTTAAATTCTAGCAGCAAATTTATAGCTGATAGAAATTCTAAGTCTTTTCAGGCCAAATTTCATCATACTAATTCCCAACGCAGATTATTAAAATGACTCGGGATCTTTCCTCTTTCTTTCTTCTTATTCTTCGTCAAAAAATTTGCGCTGCATCTCCTCCTACAGTTTTCATCCGATCAACTCCAAACTTGGGCCAACTTCTGCTACCCAGTCTGGAATCGTGGGCTATTAAAATGAATCTGGATCTTCCCAATAGCTTTTCACCTACCAACCTTTGAGTGGGCAAAAAGTCCCATAGGAAATGTATGGGGATTTTCAGTATTGATCTTTAAACTGCTACTACACCTAGAGTTTCGATCGGATCACTACCATACTTGGTGAGGATGTTACCACCGACAATTTCTTTTTGAAAATTCTTTTTCCTCAAATTGGCCGCCAGACCTTTGACTACCAATGCATGGAAAATGGCCCAATATGGAATTAATCGGAATTTCAGGATGGATCTTTGAACTGTGACTACACCTAGAGTTTTGATCGGGTCACTGCCATACTTGAGTACATGGGTAGGATCTTACCACTGATGATTAGTTTTGAAAATTCCTTTTTCTTTTCAAAATGGCCACGGACATTTTGACGTAAAAATTACCAGTTTTCGTTTTTTGAAGAAATGAACTCTGGGTGACAAACAGTGAAAATAAATTGTAGTTGGGGTGGGGAGGGGTGAAATCGAAATGGCCACGCCAGGCGCAGATTTTGGTGTCAAAAATACCAGTTTCGGGTTTTTACAGAAATCAACTTATGACAAACGGTGAAAAATGTTCTTTTAAATTTTTTTTTTCAAAATGGCTGCCAAATATTTTTTGGCTCAGATCGGCTTGAAATTTTGGAAACTTCTAGGTGGTATATTGACTTTAGTTGGTGTCAAATTTAAAGATAATCCATCAAACAGTCTTCGAGAAATCATCTTTTCCGTGCCACATATCCCCATAGTAAACCTAGAGGAGAAATATTTGAACAACGATTTCTTCTAGAGATTTCTTCAGATTCTCTTCAACCCTGGCCAGGTTCTAGAACATTGAGAAATCTAAATAATTTCCAATGACAATTTTAATATCTCCCTTGGGGCCAAGGTCAGTCATGGGCCAAAATTTCGAGTTTTTATGTTTGGCAGTCGTGGGAAGCTGTAGGCCTTTCATCATGCAACTTCAAAGAGCATGTTTGCTAGAAGATATACCTTATTTTATCCACAGGGTCAATGTGATCGCTTAGTGTAAACCTACTGGCATTTCAAGTATGGATCCTTGAGCCAGGACTATACCTAGAGTCTTTATCAGATCAGCACCAGGCATGTTCATTGGTCATGTAAAGAAGTGGCCTTATACTATTTGTTCATGGCCAGATATTGCAAATTTAGTTGCCTCAGTAAATGTTCTCCAGTTAATCTGCGATACAATCACTACCTCTCCTTCTTCTTCTTCTTCTTCTTCTTCTTCTTCTTCTTCTTCTTCTTCTTCGTCTTCTTCTTCTAGTTTTAAGTCGGTTGAATTAGTGGTCTTCAAATTAGCAGCGTGTTCGTCTGTTTGCAATTTGATGTTTCAGTCGTACTTGTGCAGTGTATGTAATAATTTTTGCTTCCGTATGTTCGTGACTTTATTTTCGCTATTTGTTACTGTTTTATTACATTTTATAGAGTTATAGTTATGCATAGTCGCCATTACGATAGCCGGCGTGTCGGCTTAGCCGCTGGTCAGTTCGCGACACACCTGCTTACTGATTAAGCCTTTGTTAGGTAACAATGGGCACATTTGCGGATAAAGTAAAAAAGACGTGAGGCGTAATCAATGCAGGTACGTTTTCGGATTATGCGCCGTTTGAAGGAATTATAAGTAAGAATGTTGTGAGAACGGATTGCCTGGACGGCATAGCGATCGAGGATTATGTAAAAGGTGCGGCCACTGTTGTCTCCTCTGAACATATCGTCGCTGCCTCGCGCATTAGAGGTGGCATTGCTATATACGTGAGAACTGATCGAGATGTTACAAAATTATGCATTGAAGGACTCCAAGTTGCTGCCATACCAGTTTCTCGCTTGAGAACGAACCAACCAGGATTGTAATTTCTAATGCTCAACCATTCATTCCTAACCATTTATTCAAACGCTCGAATGAAACGTATGGTAAAGTCGTGGGAAGCTGTATGCCTATACGGTTAGGCTGTAAGTCCCCTGAACTTAAGCATGTGTAAAGCTTCAGAAGACAGTTACAAATCGTGCTAGGCAATGGTGCAATATTACCAGAATTGTTGATATATTGTCTGTGATGATAAACCCCACCATCCCTTTATTTCGACCGATGAAATCATCTGCTTTAATTGTCACCTTAAAGGGCATTTTCAGCGATCTCGTCTGAATATTGTTGTGTCTAGATCTAATTCAGAAACTGACCGAGTTGTGATCAATAGCGATGTAAACATTGCAAGTTTAAATAAATGACCTTATCGTTAATGATGACAATTTTCTAGTAGCTCCGTCAATATCGTCAGCATTGAATGACAAATCTACGAAACATTCATTAATCACACATTCGGTGAACAAATCGTCTAAAAGTCACTTAGTAAGAAGCGTCAACGAATCCGCTTGAAGTGTTAAATTATGATGATGATGATGATGATGATGATGACGACGATGATGATGATGGTGTTGGTGGTGGTGGTGATGATAACATTCATTTGGCTACCCAATCTCAAAACGAAACTGCTTAAAGCTCTGTTAGTGTGTATGATTACTGTAATATGCGGCTGTAGTAGTAGAAACATCATACAGCTGCAATTAGTCCTTCTTCACTGTTGCCCACTGTGTCTTGTCCTCAGCCGAAATCCTTAGGTCACCTCGTAGCACGCTTAGCAGATTTATGCGATGACGTCCTCTCCTGGAATTGGATTTGCTGGCTTCGAGTAGGGCGAACTCCAAGGCTCTCTGTGCTGGTATCTCTACTGGCATCCTTAACACATGGCCGAATATGGACCATCTTTGCTGGGCAACTTTTACAGACAGCGGCGACGTATTATACATCATGTACAGTACATCGTTGGAAATTATACTGTCTGGCCATCGGTGCCCAGTGATGGTGCGTGCGTGTTTGCGGTGGCAGGCATCGGATTTATCTAGCGCTGCCTCTGGAGCTGCCCAGCTGTTACAGTTATACTCTATCAAGGATACGCTGGTTGCATTGTATAAAAGGGCATCTTTGATCTACGAATCCATAGCTTCCAGAAGGACTGGAAAGCTATGTTCCCCATGACGCAGCGTGCAACAATGTCAGCAGTACTGCAAAGCAGTGAGCCCATGATTTTACTTTTTCTACATGGTTCGTCGGCACGAAGTGGACCATCATTTTTTTTATTTCATGCTTTGTAGATAGGTATATGTGGGTGAACTCTGTTTTGGATTCATTCATAAAGAGATTCTCAATTTTGAGTTTGCTTGCAGCTATTGGGAGAAGTTCGTCAAGGGGGTTCTTTTCCTCGTCTATGAAGTCCACATCGTCCGCATATTCCATCTCTAGCGGAATACCAAGTATTGACACTGGGGGGGGGGGGGGGGGGGTGGGGGTCGTCTTGCACTGACTTGACTCGTACTCTCAGCTTGGTGTCTGCAAGCAGTAGTCTCACTAGTCGTAGCTTATCGTCATCGCAACTGGCCTGGCGTAGTACATCTAGGATCTTTGAGCATTTAGTCAGTGAAGTACAAAATGATGAGGGTGGTGATGATACTGCTGATGATGATAATAACATTTTAGAGGTTGAAGTTCACCATGAGGCAGAGATGTCGCAAGACACAGGTATTGCTGCCACAGAGCTAATTTCAGGGCAAACAGAGGATGAACATAGTGTCAATGGCCCTAGATGTAAACCAACTTCATTTTTTCATAGACTTATTGGCTTTTCAAATGTTGGCAATGACAATGTGTACCACACACATTGACATTGCCAACATTTGAAAAGCCAATAAGTCTATAGAAGCAAAAGGCTTAATCGATAGTGGTTCTATGATATCTTGGAATTCACAGGGATTATACAAATCCTTATGTTCCAATCCAAATCTAAGAGATACAACAGATTTAGAGTTAGATATATACAGTGCAGGTGGAATAAAATTACCATTTCTCGGATATATCGAAGCAGATATTGTCATTCCTTTTCTATCTATTGCACCTGTTTGTATTCCTTTGCTGGTAGTACCAATGACTGAGTACAACCCGACTGTCCCTAATACAATATGAACTAACCTAATCAGACTTGTAACAGTGTGGCCCACGCAACTTAATCCATACCAGAAGCATGGCAAAAAGCTATGGATAGTATGTGTGAGAAACATACTATTTTTGTGAAAACAAGTAACGGAGTTCCGGTTGCTCTTCAGCCAAATCAAGTAATGGCACTTCAAGGATTTGCTAGGAAACCTGCAAAGATACACAGCAGTAACTGAACCAATGAACACATCGCAGCCAGGAAATACCACACTGTGTCCTAAGTTGATGTATTTTGATTCGTGTAGGAGAAACATACATGCTTCAGTTAGAGTATGCAACCTGACAACTAAAACAATTACAATTCCACCAGAATCCAGAATTTGTCAGCTTAGTGAGGTGAGCGTCATAGATACATGGTGTCCAGAGTCTTCTGATGTTATGAAATCACAAGATCAGTCTTCTTGCATGGTATTGGAAGACATCGGTGTAAAAATTAATACCGAAGTGTTGACGGCTGAACAGTTACAAAGAGCAAAAGAACTGATTAGGCGATGATCACCAATCTTCTCAAAATCAACCAGTGATTTTGGAAGAACTGATCTAGTGGAGCATGTGATACACCTAAATGATGATGCCCCTTTCAAACAACCATATCGTAGAATACCTCCAGGTGCATTTGAAGAGGTCTGGTAGCACTTGAAGGAGATGTTGGATTCGGGAGCTATTTGCAAATAGAGCCCATACAGTTCGAATGTAGAGCTAGTGAGAAAAAAAGATGGATTATTACGATTTTGTATCGACCTGAGGGAGCTAAATAATCAGACAATTAAAGATGCCTACATGCTACCCAGATTTGATGATACCATTGGTACTTTGATAGGTGCGAAATACTTTACCAAATTAGACCGTTGTTCTGGTTACTGGCATCTCGAGATCAAGGATGAAGACAAGGCCAAGACTACATTCTCGGTAGGTCCCCTTGGTTTTCACGAATGTAACAGAATGGCCTTCGGCTTAACCAATGCCCCAACGACCTTTCAGCGACTGATGGAGACCTGCATGGGTGAGATGAATCTCAAGGAATGTCTGATTTTTATTGATGACATACTCATCTTTTCAGGCTCATTTGATGAACATTTAGCAAGAGTGGAAAAAGTGTTCCAGAGATTAAGTAAACATGGTCTTAAATTGAATCCAGGAAAGTGAGTTTTTCAAGAAAGAAGTCAAATATCTTGGACATGTTGTATCAGAGCATGGGGTACAGACTGATCTTGACAGGATTTCCGCACTCATTATGTGGCCCGTTCCGACATCTGTAAAGTCTCTTAGACCTCTACTTGGATTTGCTGGATACTATAGACGATTTGTCAAAGATTATGCTAAAATTGTCAAACCACTAAATGAGCTATTGGTTGGGCATCCAACTAACAAGACCACAAAAAGACCAAGCAGAAGACACCATGGATATGGGTAACAGCGTAACAGCAAGCTTTTGATGTGTTGATTGAGAAGCTTACTTCTCCTCCTATCTTAACTTATGCTGATTTTACAAACATTGATGCTTCATGTAAAGGCTTAGGTGCCATTCTATACCAATGTCAAAATAGGTATGAAAGAGTGATAGCATATGCAAGTCGTGGTTTGAGAACCAGCGAAAAGAATTACCCTGCTCACAAGCTGGAGTGCCTGTGTTTAAAATGGGCACTTCGTGACAAATTCCATGAATACTTTTATGGTAATGAATTTGAGGTTCGCACAGACAACAATCCTCTAACATATGTCACTAAATCTGCAGAGCTGGATGTCACAGGGCATAGGTGACTAGCCTCTTTATCAGATTACAATTTTAAACTCATATATCGAACAGGCAAGTCTAACAGTGATGCTGATGGATTATCTCGACGACCACAGCAAAGTGAGGAAATGTGTCCAGATGTTGTTGCCGCCATCTGCCATGCTGCATTGATACACAGAGAAGCATTACCACTGGCAGATTGTGTTGTGATAACAGAGAACTGCAATTTGGCATCAGAGAGCGATGAAACAAGGGAAGCGAAAGATATAAGCCATATTCAATGGGTAGATGAACAAGCCAGAGATAAGACAATCTCAAGAGTGATAACTCTTCTGAAAGAAAACAGAGGGTCTAGAACAACAGAACTAATGAGAGAAACAAAGGAAGTGCAGACATATATGAGAGAGTGGAGATTTCAATTTGGTGATGGTGTTTTGTACCGAGAAACTCAGTTGGAAGGAGATAGTGTCCACCAGCTAGTATTACAATTTTCATTCAGAAGCAGAGTATTGAAGGGACTTCATGATGATGTTGGCCATTAGGGTCGAGATAGGACACTATGGCTTGCCAGACATAGGATCTACTTGCCTGGTTAGGAAGCGGATGTGCACAAGAATGTGGAGCCATGTGGGCAATGCATTCGGTGAAAGACCCATGCTGGTCCAAAAGCTGAACTTGTTTCTATCGAAAATCCACAGCCAATGGACCTTGTGTGTATAGACTATCTTACATTGAAGAGATTGAAAAGTGGCTACGAAAATGTGTTGGTAATCACAAACCATTTTACACGCTATGCTCAGGCAATACCTACACACAATGAATCCGCACAGATAACTACAAGAGTATTGTTTGAGAATTTCATCGTTCACTATGGATTCTCAGCCTGATTCCATAGTGATCAATGGAGAAATTTTGAAGGCCATGCAATTCATGAGCTGTGTAGGATAGCAGGAGTTAACAAGACCCGAACCACTCCATACCATCCCATAGGGAAATGGAATGATTGAAGGATTCAACCAGACTCTAATCAAGATGAAAATCTGGAGGTCTTATGTAACACCACTTGTTCATGAATATAATGCTACAAAGCACGAGACGACTGGATTTCCATCACATTATTTGATGTTTGGTTGGCATTTGAGATTGCCAATTGATGCATACCTTGGTGTCACTAAGAACAATATCAGCAGCACAAGTAGTGGAGGCTATGCAAGCAGATTGAGACAGAGAATGGATTTAGCATACAAGATCACAACAGAAGAGGCACAGAAAAAGAGTAAGATGTATAAGGACCAGTATGACAGCAAGGTCAGAGAATCGACACTCGATGTAGGTGATCGTGTTCTGGTACGGAATGTTGGATTGAAGGGGAAGAACCAAGTCGGCTGATCGATGGGGAAACGACATCTATCATGTCATAGAGATCCCAAATAAGGACAGTCCTGTTTACAAGGTACAAAAGGAGACTGGAAATGATACAGTACTAACACTTCATCGAAATCTGTTACTGTCATTTATGTCAATTCCATGTTGAGATACTGAGATAGCCAATGACGGGCACACAATGCCAAAGACGCGATATCAAAGGAACAGACATATTAGACCCACTACAGAGACTCAAATAGTATCAGATTCAGATGCTTCAGAATCTAATAGCAGCGATTCTGATGGACGTTCTGGAGAGGTGCATATATATATATATATATATATATATATATATATATATATATATATATATATATATATATATATATATATATATATATATATATATATATATATATATATATATATATGTAATACCTGCAAGACGGTCTAGGTCCTGACACACCAGAGTAACTGATTTACCTCAATCAGAACACACATCAACAAACATAAGGACCGATAGTCTTGACAGACATATGACATCACCGAGAGCATCAAGGTTGGCAGAGGAGGATACATCACATAGAATCGAAGATATTGGTGCTACAAACCCATCGATAGAAGATAGTGTCCATAAGGATGTGTCTGGTTCAGCAGAACTAACTGTGCCACCTAGAAGATCAAATAGAGAAAGAAAACTACCTGATAGATATGGTGATTAGGTGATGCAAGTGGAAGTGACGACAGACTTAGATGAAGAGGGTTTTGTTTAACAGTGAAGCCAATTTGATGAATTAGTAAATGAATGTTTGTTCTATTGTTGAGACAGGAAACTGAATTGCAAATAAATCTTTTAAACAAAATGTGTTGAATTATATTATGTTTTTACTAAATTGAATGCGCATAAATAATAGTTAAACAATATTAGAGAGTAACTTAATAGATGTTAAACGCTAAATTATTAATATGTATACTTCAGGTGATGGAATGCCAGGAGGTATTTTCCCGTAGCAGCGGAGAATGACACAGGGTCGACATTCTCTGCTGATTCAGTTTTATATTTATGATATTTTTCATGTATTAATTATGTATTTATTCCAATGTTTCATTAAGTCTTTGAATGCGGGACACTAGTATATTTATCGCTTGATGATATTTGAGTCATTCTGTTGCTATTCTATTGTCAAATTGATTGCAGGCTTTTGCTGTTTGAGGCAGCACTGGTTTCCAGGCAAATTGGTATCAAAATATTCAACAGCTTGCATGTACCTTTGATTTCTGTCTTTGAAGTCATTTGGACATTCCGGTTGGAAGGGTTAATAATAGTGCTCAGATATTGCATTGTGACTTTTCCTTCCACAGCTTATGCACTGCATGTTATGTCTTTTGTCATTTTTCTTCCTTTTTGTTCACCCGGCTTGCACACCTTCACTCACTTTAACCTGTAATGTTAGGCTGTAGGAAACAGTTATTGGATTAGTTGATCTGATTTTTAGGAAAGATCCACATTTCTATCTAATGTATTGAGAGTAAATCTGTGGTTTAATGTAGAAAGTTGTGAAACGTTTTATAATTTATAGCTACAGTTTTTATACATCAATTGACGGGAACCATCGAACAAGTTGGCTGTCTGTACATACGGGGAAAAGTTGCCACCACGAAGTGATCGTAGGTATTGCATAACCATAAGTTCCAAATTCAAAATAGTACACCAGAAATTTAACTGTGTGTATGTTGATGATTGTTCGCTTCTTCATGTTTCAAAATCACGTCGTTCATTCTCATCATAAACAGTGCCAGTGTATGTTACATATCCATCAATCTTTAGACCATAGAGCCTCCAGTGTCAGTTGATGGACATACCATGCTCTAGTTATATGTGATGCTGTTAGCATTGCATCAGCCTTTCATGAACTAGTTATGTTGGCTTGAGCTAAGGCAGTTGTACATCAGCTGTTTTCCAACGACTTTCAAAGAGTTTTCAAAGAAGCCATTTCAATATAGAAGTCTGGCATTTGTCATTCTATCTGCTTTGCAAGAGAAAACAATGGTTGGTCTATCGCAATGACTTTAATCTTACCCTGGTTTATATGACCAAATGCATTCTTTATTACTTTCATCTTATGCGAATCAGCCCTGTTGAGTGTTCCTGTTCATAGACTAGTGTGTGTAGGTTCTGGTTAGAGTGATGGATGGAATGCTGACAAATGAGAAATAGTCTTTATTTTCAAGAATCTCTTTGTCAAGAAGCTCTTTCATTTTGGTCAATCATTCAATCTCCATCTCTGTTGCAGAAATGTTAAGATCAGATGAAAGTTTAAATGGCCCATGCATTTCAGCTACAAGCGGAAGTGTGAGAGGAAGAATATCTGTATACTATACCGGATGGTCAGAGATTTTCTTCGATTTGGCACTATACCACAATAGGTTCAAAGGTAATCATTACTTGGCTGCTGAGTAAATGGAATTGCAGTTCCATATAACGAGTCTGTGGCAGTTCTGGAGGTGGGATTGTGATCTATAGTATCGACACAACTTATGGTGAACAAACTTGCCTTCAATTCTGAAATAGAAAGTCCCAATCAGCAGTAGAGGTTGTCTCCTAAAAATATGTGGCTACTATGGGCATAAACTGCCAAACCGATGTATAATGGTAATGGTGTTTCTTTATTCGCATTGTGGTGGATTTTTGTTTGATCTACTTCTTACATGTTGTACCCTATTAAAATTAATAGTTGCGAAATAGTAAGTGCTGCACTTGTTCTGAGCCTTTTATGGCCAGTTTG
This sequence comes from Chaetoderma sp. LZ-2023a, assembly GCA_034401795.1. Lineage (NCBI taxonomy): Eukaryota > Metazoa > Mollusca > Caudofoveata > Chaetodermatida > Chaetodermatidae > Chaetoderma > Chaetoderma sp. LZ-2023a. The sequence continues at coordinate 30,370,036 of CM067365.1, read as the reverse complement.
CTCAGTGATGCTTGCCCCATCCAGAAGCATGCCAATCAGTGTTAAAAGAGAAGATCCATCAAGGTGCTGCGTTTTGGCAAGCATGTCTCTACGCATAATTCACACTGACTTTGCTAACAGTATAGCTTCGTCGTCAAAACTATGTTCAGAAGCAAGCTGTAGTGATGGACCAATAGCTTCATCGAAGCCGATCGGCTATCTCCCGACGTTGGGGTGCACTTTGAGATGAGGTAGTTGCAACAAGAGTCGTTTTATCAGCAGAATAGAATTTACCCTCTCTTGAACATTTGCATTTAATTGGCAGAGTCTCGATGTATAAAGTTTCACTAACTGGGAGAGTTTGAATAAATGAACAATGGCATCTGCATTTCTTGTCTCTTCTATATACGATATAAGTTCAGCAAGTGTGATACCCTCCAATGACTCTTTACTGTCGCTTTCTTCAGAACATCTGTGGTTCTCTCTGAAGCTGTTATAAAGTCCAACTAAGGCATTTTTCTGATAAGTAGTATTGATTGGTAGAGGTATCTGACTTTGATACACAGGAATTGATTGATCCTTGGACCAGATTTCTGGTCACCATCCACTCTCCGTGGAGGGGGATGAAACTCCGCTGGAGACAAAGGTGGTGGGGAGTCTGGTAAAGGAATCTGACATACTTCCACAGAAGAATCTACTAGAAACATTGGCGATGACCCGGTATCTGTTCTCTTTACTGCTGTGGGTGGTGTAGGGTGGGTGGGGTTGGGTTGGGGTGGGGGGCCTATCAGTTGGTGACCGTTTTTCTAAGTTCTGAAGGTGGTGAAATGAATGGTATGGTCTTGGATGACCTTGCAGTTGGGGTGTTAACTTTTCTTGAAGTATGTGTCGAAAGGCCTAACAAACTTGTAAAACTCCTCAGTTGCATTTGAATGGAGATTTCTGCCTAGATCCAGCATTGCTTGGGCCTGTGCTTCTACTAGTTCCGACGTAATAGATCCTAATTTAAAATTGTAGTGATTGCCGTAGATTTGTTTGTGCCCTCGTATTGTATGGCATTAACTAGATTCCCGATCGAATGTCCAATTGTAAAGCTTTCATTAAGTCGAAAGCTAATAATGCAAGTCCCGTTTGTACTATGCAGAACGTAGTGGAAACAGTTTTGTTGTTCCTTGTCACTGGTAGTGTTGCACAATCTAATACTTTTAAAGGTTCATTGGCGTATGTTACAGGTTTTAATGAAGCAGCTGTAAAGTACTTTGTGTAGGAATCCAAGATCATGGAAAATGTATGCATGTAAAATAGACATCATACTTCAAGTATCGACCAACAATGAAACGTTCACTCCACCAATTTAAACTGAACAGTACATGTGTTCCTGTAAATTCCTCTTTTTAAAGTCTACACTGCAAATATTAACCTTCTTATGCATTTGAGGTCGGGTAGAGGGAGGGGCTAGCCAACCCGGGACCAGTAAAATGCCGCCTGGGCTATGCTATGGCTAACCCAACAGATGGCAATATCCTAACGCACAGGCAAGAGCAAAAGTGTCTATACAATTTTCCTCCCCTGCACATGCGCCGGCTCACTGGGAGTAGCCCCGTAATAGACAGGGTTTCTTATAGGGCAGGACATGGCCACTATCGCGTGATGCCACTGACTGGGCAGACAATTTAGTATGTATATATTATCTTTGCACGACTTCTTCTTCGAAACAATGGCCTATGATCACAATGTCACCGGAAATGTTCGATACCATTAGAAAGCACTAGAATTCCGTTTTCTTAGGATGTCCTTGAGGTTATTTTTGAAAGAAGTAATCTCAATACTTGCATCAAACACGACCTACCAGAAATGAAGAGCTGCGAATTCGGCCACGCCATTGGCCAGTTGATTCTCTCATTGAGATTCAGCCAGAGCTCACACACTTATGCTGGTGACTCCTGATTGACTGAGACCATATCTAAGATGTCGCCTATTCGTCAGAAAATAATGAGATGCAGAGCTGGTTACTATAAAAGCAGCCAGTTCTGCGCTGAGCCTGACCAGACTTCCACCAGACTCAGCACTGATGGCTCAGCATACAACCGTTGTCAACGGTCTGCCCTGTTCCCTCTCGACTTCCTACCGCTTGTGGGACACTGCGGAACAGCACGTTTGCCTGCACGCCATGATCGAACAACTACAAAGCCACCAGCACTGAATCTCCTGTTTGAAGGCTGTTAAGAGGGATTAGCAGCTAATCTCACAGCCTACATTATTCTGTCACTTTGGAAGACTTTCTGCTTCCCCTTGCGCTACTCAAGAGCATTGTGCACGGAAACTCCATGCTTCCATCTGATATGGAAGAAGAACTGAACCAGACTCCGCTGTAGACGAACCATCTCACACCATCTTCTGCCTATGCTTCCTCGTAGTTCCTGCTCAGAATACAATGACTGCTATGTGTCTCAGACAACATGATCCGCATTGCCTCGACTGGCCTTGGTACCACTTTGACTAGCGAAACTTTATAGGATAAGTCTCCAGTTCGCCGCATTTCTCAGCTTGCATTCTTCCTGTCTGATACACCATTACTGCCTCCCCACACCCGCTGCGAATGATCTTAACACTGCAACCTAATTAGCACCGCTTAAGACCATTCCCCGTGGATGCATTCCTTAAAGGCTTTGACTTTATTCTGCTCTCCCTTTTCGGCTTATGTTTATGGGTCCAGTGACCCTTGTCCCGTCTTTTTTTAGAAGACCTTGCCACATAAAGTACTGCACTACAACTACCAGCACACACTAAGTGCACCCTGAACAGAATCCACTGAGGCATGAGCTTCTCCATCGACTAGTGACTCCTTTTTCTTTTAAATGGTTTATTATACGATCCTGCGGGTATCACTTTGTCTTCTTAGGTGACCGAATCCCATAATCGCTGCATCACCCGGTATCTTCTTCGAACCGTCCATGCCTTTCTCAGCCATTAGACTACATGGTGCCTTGACTCAATGGAGATCAGGTTTGTGGTCAATTCCTATTGGAATTGGAATTGGGCAGCCAATTGTAAATCAATTCCGAAATTGGAATTGATAAATCTGAGGATTCAGGAAATGGAATTGGAATTGATAAATTTTAAGACACCGGAATTGGAATCAGATATGGAATTGATAATTTGAATTGACCGGAATTGATAAATTCCAATTCAATTCGAATCACCTCCAGTCATATTTGTCATAGATTTACTGAACATTGTTGGCTATAAAATGTACATGTAATATCTGTAAATTATACACTGCTCTTTAGATGCCCTTAATGCATTTCATCCTAAATGATCTACATGTATATGATGGCGTTTACCACATTTCATTCTATATGCAGATTGATGATATTTATTATGCCAGTTGTTATTAGATGCTTTATTGAATATTTTAAAATTAATTTGACCGAATACTTTTGTCTCCTATGGCTGCAACAGTTTCTATTAAAATTGATTTTAACAACTTAGTTATATGTTTGGTTTGAAGACTAAAATTTGAGATACTGATAATTCAGTGATGCGCAAGTTAGCCCATAACCCTTTAACACCTAAGCCGGCCAAAACACCTTCTGCAATGAGTTTGAGAAATGTCCATTGACAGGCCAGTGGAAGACTGTTTTTGAAAATTTACCACCGGAGTGGCCAGCTGGATAGCTGAGCCTGTAATTCCACTGGTAAATTAAAAAAAATAATCTCTCGCTCTCTGAATTGACAAAATAAAGATCTGGTAAATGCCAAAACACCTTCTGCAATGAGTTTGAGAAATGTCCATTGACACGCCAGTGGAAGACTGTTTTTGAAAATTTACCACCGGAGTGGCCAGCTGGATAACTGAGCCAGTAATTCCACTAGTAAATTTAAAAAAAATAATCTCTCGCTCTCTGAATTGACAAAATAAAGATCTGGTAAATGCTATGAACTTTAATACATAATTAAATTAACTCAATTCTCCCTGACCAGTGACCAATTTACCTTTTTATCCTATGCTAGCTTTGTACCTACTTTATTCTATCAATCCTCTGATCGTGAACTTATTTCATTCTGCATTCCCTGGAAACAGGGTTTCTTTCATCACTATGAAATCATGCCATCTTTAAAACCATACAAATTAGTTAAAATGATTTCAAATATATAAGCTTGGACCAAGATAACCAAATTGTGTTAAAACTTTTCATCAAGATGTTAGCAATCGTGTTCAGTAAAGTAATAACTATCATCTGCACGGAATGAAATGGGCGAAGAAAGCAGTAGATTACTAGATAATTGGCCTGTAATTATAACCTCATACATAACAAAGGAATGGTTGAACGCCCCCACCCCCACCCCTGTGAAATGTCTCATCTTTTAAAACACAGACACCTGGACTTGAGGTGTTATTCAAACTCTACATACAAGTGCTCAGTACTCTCACTCTGTCTTATAATATATACATGTATTGTATTCTAGTGCTTTTTAATGCAAACACTTATATAGCAAGGTAAGCATGTATCTATAATAATTAGACATGGCATTAACCGTTAGTCATATTCATCAGAAAAATTTCAGAAATAAGCTATAATTAAGTCAAATGAACTAAAAATAAGATCTGCTGAATGTTCACGTTTTGGACAATAATTTGACTGAAAGATATAACTACCTATTGGCAGCAACAATTTTTATTCTAATTGTTTTAAATATTAACGGAAGCCAGCAAAAAATTCCTTCTGCGCTGGTCTTGAGGAAGGATCATATGTATGCCAAGAGACTATTTTTGCAACTTTACCAGTGGAATGACTGATTCCATAACTGAGCCAGTCATTGCATTGTTAAATTTTAAAAATAGGCATTAAAGGGTTAATATATAACAATGTTGATCTCAAGTAAATACATTGTATCGGTATGGAACTGGAATTGGACTTGGAATTTGAATTGATCAAATGGAATTGAAATTGGAATTGGAATTGCACTTGTCTGGGTGGAATTGTAATTGGAATTGGAATTGATAAAATGAATTGATGTGGAAACGGAATTGGAATTGGAATTGATCAAATGAATTGAGGTGGAATTGGAATTGGAATTGAGATTGATAAAATGGAATTGCCCCCATCCCTGATGGAGATTCCCTAAACTCTTTCTCTTTAAGTTACACGAGCTGGTACCACGTCTGCAACTCAGAAAGCCCACCCTTGGACTGTATCAACACCTTTTTGACATTGCTCATGTCTTCATCTGTGAGTGAAAGATTCGCCCAGCTTTGCAAAGGTATAGGTTCTCACTTAACCTAACCGATCACGTCCTTCTGTGGCCACCTGAGGCCTTAAACGACAAAACACCTAGGTTTCTAAAACTACCGCCTAGTGTGTTAACCCCTAAGAAACATTGGAGATAGGCACACACAGAAGGCCCGCCTCTGGCCACCTCCTGAGAACATCGGATCAGTCAGGCGGCACCTACTAAAGGTTTCCAGTGAAGATTTCACCATTCGAATGCACACTAAAGTTGAAAGCATGCCATTGTCCCGCCTTAAGCAGAATATTTAGAATTAGTACTAGCACCAATGTCTCTCGCGATCATATAACCTCTTATAGACTGTCCGGACGATTAGTGACTGTTAGTGATGTAACGACCAGAGGGAAGACCGCTGCTGTCTCTCCCTCACTCCAGAAATACCAGCTCCTTGAAACTCCCATTAAGTATCCAAGAGACAGCTTCTCACCGCCGAATAGGCACGCCTGCCTCTCGAGGTATTATCTAGAGCTAGGACGATGTCCTTCATGACGACGAGGACACAAATTGCTACTCTCGCTACTCCGCTTGTACACTTTTCGGCTGATGAAGATTACAACACACGAAGCCTCTAGATAAAATCTAGCTTAAGACCACCCTCGCAACTTCTCTCTCCATTCTCCCCTCTTTCCATCAGACTAGTTCCTGTGAGTGACTCGCCTAAAGAGCTTAGCTCGAACGCAGGTGGGGAGGACCGAAAGCTACCTACGACCCTTTCTGCTTCCTTCCGCACACACTCCACATGCACGCACCTCCCTTACCCCACAGGTATCCCGACCGCGCCATCGCAAGTAGGACCCGCTGGCCTGGGAACTCACTTTCACTGCATGTACAAGAACCACCGCCACCGCCACCGAGAGAACCACCCCCACCACCACAGAAAGAGCCACATTTTAGTGTACTATCCTTTTTCGAAGTTTTACAAATGGCAGCTTTAGTAAGACTGCTGTTATTATGGCCTAAATGTTTTACTTCTCCCGTCAGTAACTGTGTTTTGTTTGTATTTTGAGTTAACTGTTGTGGAAAAGAATAGAAAAGAATAGATTTAGTTGGTCAACTAAACTGTTTTGTGTGCGTTTGTTTCGGGGACGACCGGAAGTTCATCCATGGGCTCGTGCCAGATAGATCTAAATAATATTTTGAAAATTAAAATAAACAAAAACAAATTTGCTGCTTAGGATGAATGAGGCATTGTTGCTGTGTATTACTGTCACAAGGCATGCACGCGTGGTACAGTGGTGTTGTTTAGGTTGGAGTGGGATGGGGTGTGGAGTGGGTGGGTGGAGGGGGGGGGACCTTTTATTGGGTAAAGATAAGTGGGCCTTTGGTCTGGATGAGGGCAAGGTCTGTGAAATTAAATCCAGAAGGCTAATTAGGCTCAAATTGAAAAAATATATATTAAAGTCAGATGAAAATCAAAAGTAATGTTATCAAATCAAGAAGAAATAAATTAAGTTAATGCCATGTGAATAATAAGATCAAGAACGGGAAAAATTGAACTGGAAACGCAGTGTATGTAAACGAAATATCCTGATATTAGAACTTAGAATCATAACCTGCTGCTGGTGAAGTTATAAGATGGGTGCGTGTGTTGCAGTTTATGGCGCTATGGGCCTAGAAATCGGTGTCGTCAATCAGGAAGCACAGACGGAGGGCAGTATTCAGCGGCATAAAACCAATTTCGCCAGTATAAAACAAAGTTCGACGTTCTATTATGTTCTTAAAATAGATAACAGTTCGTAAAAAGCAGCACTGGCGAGTTGATACTCAATTTAGTTAGACCCATGAAATCCGGTGAAAATAAGATAGCAGCCATACGAAATCCGTGATCACCTCGAGTTGTGATCAAAAGTAATGTTATCAAATCAAGAAGAAATAAATTAAGTTAATGCCATGTGAATAATAAGATCAAGAACGGGAAAAATTGAACTGGAAACGCAGTGTATGTAAACGAAATATCCTGATATTAGAACTTAGAATCATAACCTGCTGCTGGTGAAGTTATAAGATGGGTGCGTGTGTTGCAGTTTATGGCGCTAAGGGCCTAGAAATCGGTGTCGTCAATCAGGAAGCACAGACGGAGGGCAGTATTCAGCGGCATAAAACCAATTTCGCCAGTATAAAACAAAGTTCGACGTTCTATTATGTTCTTAAAATAGATAACAGTTCGTAAAAAGCAGCACTGGCGAGTTGATACTCAATTTAGTTAGACCCATGAAATCCCGTGAAAACAAGTGTTTTTACCATGGCAAAATACGAAATCCGTGATCACCTCGAGTTGTGATCAATATACAAGTTAATAACAAAACCTCTCATTTTCAGTTGACGTCCCGCTATTGACATTGTAATATTACTGAGCACGAGTGGTTTAAATTTAAGGTCATTGTATAATACATCAGATATGATAGCAACTTCTGCTGCTGTATCAACTACGGCTTCTGCAGAATAACCTTCAACACTGATTGGTACTGTAAACATTGATCTTGAACCAGTTGAGAGATAGTAATTTCTTCTTCAGAACTATAATAACTGTTGTCATTTAGAATCAGGTTGGTCTATTTCTTATCACGGGTCATGCTTAGACCCAATCGCTCAACCCGCTCTCGTTTAACCGTGAGTTATCCAGTTGTTGGCTAAATTTAGCTTGTCTTTCTGCTGAAGGCTTATTAGATGCACCATTTGATGGGCAATCCCATCAGAAGTCGCCTACTCCAACACACAAAAATATTCTGGTGGCGGACTATATCATCGACTATTCATCATTGGGAAGAGCGTCTTTACTTCCACTGTTAGAGATTGCAAACTTTCAGCCAGAGCTTCCACATTACTTTCCAATTTTTTCAGTAAGGGCTCTAGATTTGGTGAGTGTCTAAGACCGGAGGGTGTAATAACTGAAGATGCACTGGCTACCCTAACACGTATTGGGGCTGAACTAAGATAATGGACTTCCTTACCAGATGCTCTGCCAAAGATTTGTATGCTGAAACCACCTTACTTTATCAATAGCATCCTCAATATTCACTGGTCGGTTATTTGTAGCAAACTTTCCTGCTTCCTTGTCTAGAATGCCATGGCAAAATCGCAGTACAGCTTGATGATACATGTGCTCATCTGCTAAGTTCTTGTACGCTCTGGTGGCCAAAGATGAGACTTGATCTGCAAATTCGTCAAATGATTCATCTATTTACCACTTTGGACCTGTATTTGTGTTGTTTCTAGCAGATCTTTAAATCCAAAACGCTTTTCTAGCTGCCTTACTAGATCAAAATATTTCATATCATGGTCACGCTCCATAAGTATAGCATAAATCTTGTTGTCCTTACCTTCCAAACACCAACACAAATGAGTTTTACATTAACTCGCAGTCCACTGTGACACTTCGGTATAACAAGAAAATTTGGCGTAAAATGCTTGCCAACTATGTCTCCCATCATAGGGTAATGACTGGAAAATTCATTGGCTTTAAACGACCATGACTGTCCTTCCCCGCTTTTATATAGGAGGGGGTGGTCTGTTGTGCGGTTCAATGTGGGGTAAGCTGGCCCTCAGAATGATTCAAAACATATTTAAAAACTACTCCCTGGTGGCACCCCATATATATATATATATTCATAACCACCTCTAGAATATGCAGAGTTCTGATTATGTAGAGTTGAATTATATTTCCTTTCTCCTCTCACAAACTGATTTGAGGTAAGAGGATGTGGAGGGCCAGACAAATATGATTAATCAACAACACCCACAATCAGTTTTTCTGTGCTTTGCTCGACTGGCGAAGTTCTCTCCGCCCTCCCCATAGCCCCATTCTCATCACATTGACCCTCTTTGTCACTCAACCACACGGTTAAAAGTCTATTCTGCTCATCAATTGTGAAAGGCTTCATTTGTGGAGTTTGGAAAAATGTCTCTGATGTTAGATTACCTAATACAAGTCGCTGTTGGTGAATGCTGTCAGCACATTTTTTGCCCATACCTGGTAACGCCATCATGCCGTCTTTGCTACAATGACGTATCTTTATTCTAGACATTGTTATTAAATTTTGATTCACAGAATAATTTATACTCACAATGTTCCGTGATTTTAATCTCAACACTTCGACAGCCTTTTGGAATAATCAAACACGTCAAACAACAATTTCGTTCGTGATTTCAAAAAGGCAATTACTCACAGCACCATTGAAGTATTTCCGCAAACACTTGGATTAGAAATGACAATACAGTACAATTTAGTGACAATAGGTGCAGCACAGTTGAAGTATACAATACAATTATATAGAAATCAAATTATGCCTTGTTTGGTTCGTGTCAAAGTAGTAAAATGCAATGCATGAGTTATGGCAGCCAAGCGATGCGTGAAATCCTGCCAGAGATTGCCACGGTCTTCCGATGATTTCCGAGTGCGCAATCTGTCTAACGTACCACAATAGTAAGAAAATGGGTGATGTTGCACCAAGATTCATAGACATCGTTAGACAACTGATACAGATAATCTAATGTCCAAACAACCATATGGAGACAGTTCAAATGTTAACCGTAATGAGACGCTCTGGCTGTAACGTCATCCCGAGATATGCATCTCTAGAGCCATCAACGTCAGAGTTTGGGTTAGCGTCTAAGTTATTAGCACCATTAGAGGGTCATCCCAATGCAGAAATGTGCAATCATCATAGGCTTGACTTATAGCGACCCGACTGTGAAGGTGTGCGTGCGTGCGTGCGTGCGCGAGTGTGTGCGTGCGTGCGTGCGTGCGTGTGGTTAGATCAAAGTTGCTAGCGCACTGTTGATTTCTGCGATGTTAGTCTTTAGTATACGCCAAGCGTCGCCAAAGAGGAACTTTCATGGCTCATTATTCTCATCAATAGATCTACAGGCCGAACATTGGCAACTGTATAAGCAGCTATGCTGATAGGCTTTGAGGGGTCATGTGACCTCGATTGATACCTCGACCTAGCCCATGAACAATGGCGACTGTATAAGTGGCTATTCTTATAGGTCTCGAGGGGTCATGTGATTGGTCGTGAGTTATGACGTCATCACCGATATTTTGAATTAGGCCACACACCCGCGCAGTTACCCAGGTGAGTAGGCCCATCAATCAGCACTACCTAGGGTCAATATCTCAACACCTTGAACAATGTCGACTGTATAAGCGGCTGCTCTGATTGGACGCCAGGTTTCATATGACCTACATTTTGCCACGACCCCTTTCACCCATCGTTGCACCCGTTAATCATCTAAAGATCTAAATCCACAAAATGCGGCAAGGGGATGGGCGACCAATCAATTGCCCGGAACTATATCAAAAAAATAAACTAGCCTACTTATCGGATTTTACCCATGGTTTTAATATAACAAAGGAAATTACCACGCGAGATGATTTTCCGGATAAAATAACGCGGAACCTGTTCATATAAATTTCTGGATCTATGAATATCTCAGAAAAGGCTGGTCCAATTTGACTCATTGATATGGCTTCTTGACGTAGCATAAATGTGATTTAGCATTAGGGGCCCAATAAATGCCAAGTTTGCAACCAAACCTTTAGGTCAATACATTGCTACTCATTATGAATCATATTAAACACTTTGTTACTACGCCAGTAATTGATGAATCCAGTTTCAGCTATGTCACGCCCATTCCTCGCAATGTTCCCGGCCACGCTGTTGAATATTTTGTGCCCAGTCAAATTAATTTCTAAATATGCAACAGAAAGTTTATTAAATAGTAAAGACATACAATTCGTACAACTTGATGGACTAGTACGCGTTCACGATGGACTTAATTACGGCATTCATGATTTATTATTTTATAGGTTTCTCATACTAGCCGCTTTAATGTTGGTCATCTTTGTGCTCATACCGATCATACAAAGTTGTATCAAGTGTTATAATCGTGATAAAGTCATTGTCCATCCGTCTACTACTGACGCTAACGTCGCACGTGGTAAGTTACATACAAGCCAGCACATAAACTGTAATTCTTATGCACAGTTTTGTGGGTGTACAAGCACGCACGCCCATGCGTGCGTGTAGGCCATGCATTTAACACACGCACATATTCTCCCACCACATGCTCACACATGCAGGAACGTATATTTCCCGAGCCTACTACTATATACCCTGATAACTCACATGACTGGGCAGGTAACCCGGCCGTTTTGGCCCAATAACCTGTGTTATCAGTAGTAAGGCAACTCATTGAAAAGAAGGACACACACGCGCCGTACACGCGCACACGCACACGCGCACGCGCAAACACACGCGCTCACAGCCACGCGCACGCATCGTGATTGAGCTAATGTATTAATACTAACACGCATCATGATTGAGCTAATGTATTATTACTAACACGCATCGCGATTGAGCTAATGTATTAATACTGTGTGCGTGCGTGTGTGCGTGCGTGCGTGCGTGCGCGCGTGCGTGCGTGCGTGCGTGCGTGCGCGCGCGCGTGCGCGCGTGCGCGCGTGCGGGCGTGCGTGCGCGCGTGCGGGCGTGCGTGCGTGCGTGTGTGTGTATATATATATATATATATGCATGCATGTGTATGTGTGTGCGTGAGTATATATATATGGGCCTATTTAAATATGATCTATTGTACATTTATGCCTTTGATGGACTGCCTGTTTAGAGAATTTATATGTATTAAAAAACCCATGAAATAAAGCAACTTTGAACTTGAACTTGAACTTGATAGGTATATGTAGGTGAACTCTGTTTGGATTCATTCATAAATAGATTCTCAATTTTTAGTTTGCTTGCAGTTATTTGGAGAAGTTCGTCAAGGGGTTTGTGTTCCTCGTCTATGAAGTCCATATCGTCAACATATTCCATTTCTGGCAGCATACCCGGTATTTACACTGGGGTGGGGGTGGGGGTGGGGTTAGATTTGTGGAACTTTCCCGTACGGATTTCAATGCAGCAGCAAGATTTACAGGTGAAAAGAACCGGAGATAGATAATCTCCCTGTGGGGAGCCGATTGATGTCTCAAACTTTACAGACTTCACTGACTTGACTCGTACTCTCAGCTTGGTGTCTGCAAGTAGTAGTCTCACTAGGCGTAGCTCATCTTCATTGCAAATGGCCTGGCGTAGTACATCTAGGATCTTTGAGAGTTTAATTGTGTGGAAGGCCCATGGAAATCCCAATGTCTGGACATGACTACCGACACAAACATGCGTTGAGCCCATACAATGTCTGCGCAGCTGCGTCCACGTTTGAAGCCACTTTGACATGATCCGGTGATGTCCTCGATCGTGTCTCGGATGCGGCATAGAGTAACATTGGATAGGATATTTTCCGTATGCTGTTGAGGAGCACAATGGGCCGCATATTGGGTGGGGGGGGGGTGTAGGTGTAGGTGGCTTCTTGGCCTTGGATAGTGCGATAAGGGTGCCTTGGCCCACAGCGCCGATGGGAAGGTCGTGCATAAAAGCTGAATTGATTAGGTGCGTGATCAGTTTTGCATATTTGAATAATTCATTGCTCATGCCATCAGATCCAGACGCACGCCAATTTTTCAGGGCTTTAAGTGCCTTCTCAGCTTCTGCTGATTTAATTGGTGTTAGTAATGGCCTGGGGTCTCCTGAGAACGGGTGCAAGGCAGGTGTCGTCATAGTGAACTGTTCATTTGACCCATTCTCGGATTGTTTTGGCTTTGCCATGGTCAGTCCCAATAATGTGTCCTTCAGAGTTGTCTACATTTTGTGGCAGTCATCCGTGGCAGTGATTTCATCTGCTAGGAAGTCTGCTTGATGAATAGCAAGATCTTTTAAGCATTCATTAATGTGGCACAGAATGTTATTGTGTTCCCGGCGTAATTTGATCAGGTCGTCGCGTTGGCCCCTTTGGTAGATACGCAGCCATAGTCTTTTCTGCTCTGCTAATAGTTTTATTACTACAGGGTCGTCAGTATACCTAGTTCGGTTGTTTTTTAAAACTCCTATGGTGCTGGTAGCTGATGATTCCATAGATTTCAGTATTTTAGTGATGGCTTCGTTTGGATTGGAGTTTATGTCGATGTTAGCTATCTGCTCCCCGAGGGCCTTTTTGTATGACATTTGAGAGTCAGTGTCACTGATAAGCGTGTGTAGGCTGTGGGTATGGCGTTTAAACATTAGGTAAAGATGGTTCATCTGAAGGCATGTAATGGTCAGAATTGAGTTCTGTGCTTCCATAGGAACGAGCATCGCGAAGTAAGGGGGTTACTTGTGTTTTGCTTAGTATGAAGTCCATTTGGTTGAAGACTGCTGGTGTAGCCTTAGAGCCTTTTGGGATTTTGTGATCAGCAATGTGTCCTGTCCATGTTGTCCGGTGACGGTATGGGTTTTTGAAAGCTGTATTTATGACGAATAGGCCAATGGAACAAAGGAATGCCACCAGTGCATCTCCATTGCTGTTGCGTGTGCCCTCGCCATACGATTCCATGATTAAGCCAAGTCCTGAATTTCTGTTTTCTGAGGTTATCCAGTTTGGAGTTTAAATCTCCACACACAAACAGTTGTCATCTGGCTGTGATTGTAATGGCGGAGCTCAGTTTTGCATAGAAGGAATCTAATATTGCTGGATTCTCTTTGGCTTTTTCGGTAGTTGGGCCATATGCGTTGACTATGCGACACTTGGTGGTGGTGCGTTTTCGCGTTGGTATAGCCAGGTCGATGAATGCAATGCGATCACTGACGTAACCAAAACTAATGACATAGTCCAAAAGCCATGGTCCGATTACGAAGCCTAAACCCCAGTATGTGGCATGTGTTTTTTTTGCTCCACGGGTACTATCTGTGGTCTGCCTGAAGTTGCTGCTCTGTGTGTGTGTGTAGATACTTTAGTCTCTTGTATGCATGTAATATCGATGTTATAGTGTTCACAGTCTGCACCTAAAGTTTGTCTCATGGCTGTTGCAGTCAGATTGAGCACAATAATATTGAGGCCATGGAGATAGAGTTAGTGAGTGTGGAAACTTGTGTATTTTGTGGTGTAAGGAGAAATTAACTATGTTGAATGGTGCTTTCGATGAGAAAAGCATTAACCCGAAAGACTTAGAATTTCTACCAGACAATTGCTGCTAAAACTTCCAAGTGTCAATCGTAATTTTTAGAACCGCTTGTTAGATTAGTGTTGATTTTGACCATGTCCTACAAGACATATTTCCAGCGATTGTAGGCATGATTGAGTGAACTTTAACTCAAAGTTTCTAAGTCTTAGTGGGCGTTGTTCTTACATCATAAGGCTAAGCTTGAAATAATATTGTTTGAACTGAAAGTGGTATATAGCGTTAGAAGCAATATTAAAAAGAGTCCCAATGACGGTGTGGACGTTGCTATTTCTGATGAGAATTTCTGACTGTTTGTCATGGTCTTAATGCATGTCACATAAGACGCACATGGAATGTATGTAGAAATACTACGGGTTAAGATAGCGATGATTCGGCAAGATATCCAGTGCCCAACTCCAGTACGCTGGGTGTTGACGACTCGCATGCCTCCCTTTTGGCACCAGTCATCAGACGCACACATTCTGTAAGTAAATCTGTGCATCGTCCCAACTTTGATGGTGAAGTTAGCTGGTCAGCCTACCTTAGTCAAGTTAGTCAATTCGAAGTGATAACTAACTTGAGAACAAATATAGATAAGACTCTAAGAGTGCTTACTGACATGCCTTCATTTTATTGGACAGCCTATCGGCGCTTGAAGGAAGCCATGCAACTACACATTGGTTACCTTGTCTAGGAGGAGACTGATAGAATTCAGCTACGTTCCTTGCATGGTTAGAATAAATAGCTTCTACAAGAGTTGACACAAGACATCTGATGGCGCATCTGCAGAATCCATTCGTGTGGATCCGTTCATTGTGACTTTGTCAAATACACCAGAATTGAAAGACAGAGTATGCCAAATAAACCCAAGTACCCTCAATTATGTTGTGAATGCAGCGATCACGGCTGAAGGGTATCTTTCTAATGAAAGCATAGCGCACTGAGACTGTCCTGTGCATGCAATCACTGACCCAACAGTAGCTGCTGAAAGCACCAGCAACATGACGCTGGAAAAGCTAATAAGTTTGCTTGAGGAACAAACTCTAGAAAACTAGTAACTCTGTAGAGCCAAGTAACGGCAGCAAACGGAACACACCAAGCACAAGTGATGCTGCCCGTCAGAAAATACTTGCACTACTAAAAAAACAACAAACTCCAAATAGTGCACAAAAATCAAAGTCCAGTTCTCCTTCACAAACAGGAACTCGTCCAAAAACACAGAACAAGGTGAAAAGTGCCGACTGTAATGATGAATGCCAATTCTGTGAATCAGGTTGCGGATCATCTCAAACTTCTCAAAACCCAGATAGCCATTCTACCTCAGCTACTACACGCCAATAGTCAAATACAACAACAGTTGGCCTCCCTAAAACAACAAATTAATTTTTTTACAATGTTGAAATTTAATGCGCTCTCATGGCCAGGCGCTGCCCATCAACAGTAATGGCCTGACACAGCTGCCTCACATGCACCACATAGAAATTATTATAACTCTGCACAGACATCTCGCAGGCAATGCCTTCACTGTCACCAGTTTGGGCACTGGCAGAGATTCTGCCTACTGCTAAGCGCTCACGGAGTAGAAGATAGTCAGCAGCCAAGACTGTTAAACTAACTAGGGTTATGTGCTATGAGCGGCCCACGACCCACCATCAACCTTTTAGGTCACACGTCTTTACGCCAAGCAAGAGAACGTCGAGCGTTCACGTAGCGCCACACAAAATCATGTCTGACGTAAGACTAAGAATTCTTTTGTGAAACTGTGTCATCAGTTTGGCTATTCTTCTGTAATCTGCCTTGACAGATTTTTTAGCAAGAAATGAAACAATAAATGGTAGAGATAGAAAAGAAGCAGAACAAACGTTTTGCTACTCTGTTGAAAGATGTTGAAACTGCGAGCAAAGCAGCATATACCTATGCCCTGCCTGCTTCCTTACCTTTTCATGTGCGCCAGCACACCACACCGTACATACATGCAAGTTCTTAAGTCGAGAAAACTGAAGTCGATGAGATTACAAGATACATCAACAGTAACGTTAACAGACGCGCAATAGTGCATATAACCGATGACGTCTCTAACATCCAGAACACATCAGTGTCAAAGACACAATCTCTGGCGACAAGTCCGGAGGGGTATGCTATCATGCAAATCACTCTCTGCATAAACGGCATAGACTCTTGGGCACATCTACGCTGGTGCTGGCATCACAGTGGTACCCACTGCTCTGTACGCATGTATGCCCAATTACCAACAGTCAGCGTTGTAAGACGCTGATGTTAAATTGCATGAAGCCAGTGGCGCTGATTTTTGAGAGCTCACGGTGCCGTCATTCATTTTAAAGACGGCGAGCTGGCGCTCAATCACCAAGTATTCCAATCATGCAAAGTCACCTTGAGTTCAGTCATTGTTCACTTTTGCTTGCGCAGGACTCCAATCTACCTCCTCAGAGTGAACAGATTGTATGGGCCAATGTAAACCATATAATAGATACAACCAGGTAGATTATATCTGAGTCATCTAAGGAATTCATGGAGCAGTACACCATAGCTCTGCCCAGAACAGTAGCGAGCGTGCATGATGCGCAAATGCCAATGAGGTGTTTCAATATGAACAACTTCCCGGTTCAACTTTTAAATAGTTAATTTATTAGAATGGACAGATGTTGTTTTCCTGCCAAGGTAAGGGTAAGAATATTGATATGACGCCACATAACTATTTATATACATAACTCGTATGTCACGGTGGCAATATTGAGCAATGCACAAGATATGATGAGATAGGGGAGAGGGGGGGGGGGGGACTGACACCAGATCATTTTCATACATCCTATCTCCAATGTTCGTTGTCTTGTAACATAATATAACCAGCATTAGACAATAACCGATTTGCAAGCCTGAACTCAATCATGCGTTATCATAATGGACCTCGTGTGACGCCACAGTGGCTACAGTTCCTTATAAAAGACTGATGACGTCATGACCTTTTGCGAACGCGTATTAGTCTTGGAGAAACTAGTTTTGTCAAGCGTTCATTGGTCAATATTGCCTGCGCATGCTCTACGGCGTCGGTTTTGAGCTTGCTCCTTGTCTTGAAATCAAGACCGTAATGTGGCCTAGCGAGGCCGGACTCGTTTGAGTATGCTGTTCACTAAAACAATGCGCCATATTGTATAAAAATTTTGAAGAAACTTTATGCCTAGTAATGTTTCATTTTGAAGCGGGATTGCTTTAGTTCGTATCCCTGAATATTCGAATTCATGCAGCGATTAATGGTTTATACGAATTCAACATAATCACTTTCTAGTGGACGCTAGTGTAACTCGCCATAATCGAGGTCATTAGCCGAGTCCGGTAGGTTTTTTCATTCGTGTCTCGCGAGATTTTCTTCGATACGAGATAGAGAAAAGAATCTCGTGTATATTGAGTAGCCATTGGCGTAGTGATTTCCACCAGAATATGGTGGTAGAGACAATCGAAACTTAAAAGGCCATGAGAGCTATTTTATTCATACCAGACAATATTATTGTTTTCGCTCTGTTTATTATTTTTTTATTCCGTGCTTTTATTTGTTCACGAATAGCGCGAAGACAAAAATGCCGATGAAATTCAAGCATTGCATGGCAAGAGGGCCTTATTATAGCAAACGTTTTACATGTTAATGGATATGATTTTCTAGATAAGTTGGCGGCCATCTTGGATATCCGGAAAATTTTCGTGCGTTTTAAAAAATCTTCTCCAGAACCACTGAAGAGAATGAGCTGAAATTTGGTGAAAATCATCAGAGAATGGGTCTCATAAAAGGTTGGTCAAGAGAAGTCGATAGCTGGAAAAATACGGATTTGCGTATGGACCAATCAGAATCAAGCCATCTGGCGGAAATTTTTTTATTTGAAGGAATTGTATGCCCAAATTGGTCATATATAGGTTTTGGTGGTCGAGAAATTCAAATCTGGCGTTTTCGAATTTGTCGGATGAACGATTTGGCCGCCACCTTGGATTCGTTTCCTGCCAAATTCCCCATAATAAAGCAATTGGAAATTTAAAATGCCTTCTTTTCGGAAACCACTGGGTGGATTTCAATTATATTTTGCAGGAAGCATTGTTACGTAATAGAGATCTGATTTTGTTCAAACAACGCTGGTGGGCCATTTTGGATTGTGTAGTATTTCGAGAAACGTTTTTAAAAATCTTCTCCTCCGAAACCACTTGGCGGATTGATTCAAAACTCATGAAATATCATCGAGGGCATCGCCTAAACCAAGTTTGTTCAAGGGAATTTGATTGGCCCAGAACTTGGGTGGCCATCTTGAATGACATAGCTTTCGTGAAAACGACATCTTCTCCAGAATCGCTGAACGGATCAGACTGAAATTTGGGTGATATGATTAGGGATTGAGGAGCATTAGAGTTTGTTCAAGATAAATTGATAGGTCCAAAAACCTGGCCGCCATCGACCAATCAAAATTCAGCATGATTGGCGGCCATTTTGAATTTTTTTATTTGTTGAAATTTGAAGCCAAAATTGGTTTTACATACGCTTTTGGGTCTTCTGATTCCAAATTTGTCATTTTCAATGCTGTCGGACGAACAGTTTGGCGGCCATCTTAGATCGTTTTCCCGCCAAATTCCTCCATAGTAAAACAATTGGAAAATTTAAATTCCTTCTCCTCGGAAACCACTGGGTGGATTTCAATTGTATTTTGCAGGAGGCATTGTTAGGTAATAGAGATCTAATTTTGTTCAAACAACGCTGGTCGGCGTATTAGGCCGGTGGCCATTTTGGATTTTGTAGTATTTCGGGAAACGTATTTAAAAATCTTCTCCTCCGAAACCACTTTGGGGATTGATTCAAAACTCATGACCTATCGTCTAGGGCATCGGCTGAACCAAACTCTTCAAAGGTATTTGATTGGGCGAAAAGTTGGGTGGCCATCTTGAATGACCTAGTTTTCGTGAAAACGACTTCTTCTCCAAAAAGATTGGGCCCAAATTTGGCTGGTATGATTAGGGACTGAGCAGCATTACAGTTTGTTCAAGAAAAATTGATGTGTTGAAAACCATGGCCGCCATCGACCAATCAAAATTCAGCATGGTTGGCGGCCATTTTGAATTTTTTAATTTGTTGAAATTTGAAGCCGAAATTGATTTTACGTAGGTTTTTGGGTCTTCTGATTCCAAATTTGCCATTTTCAATACTGTCGGACGACCGGTTTGGCGGCCATCTTGGATCATTTTCTCACCAAAATTGCCAATACTAAAGCAATTGGAGAATTGAATTGGCTTCTTCTCGAGAAGAACTGGGCCGATTTCATTTATATTATTTTTACTGCCGTTGTTGACACACGATTGTTTGTTTCTCAAAACCACATTCAATGATGGGTAGACTGGTCGGATAAAGAAGATTCCTACTGTAACCTTCTCACATAATTCCATAAAACTGACAGCATTAATCCAACTTCATCAAATCTAAGAGGCTATTTAGGCTCTAACCCACCTATAAGAGCTGGCTCAGATAAGGTTCTCGTCTTAGGGACTGGGATGCTAGCCACTTGGGCCCCCCACCCCTCCACCCCCACCCCACGCTTGCGGCTATATTTATTATTATTATTATTATTATTATTATTATTTTTATTATTATTTCCTGTTGCTATGATGACTAGACATAATATCTGGCAGTCATGATGGAGGCACTGCCCATCTACATCCGGTCATATTGTCCTTTCTAAATTATGTTAGTGAAGAATAAGGTCACCACCTGCAATCATTGCTAATAGTGATGTGTCCTTTATGTCAGTAGCAATATGTTTTACATTCGTATCTGCATTTGGCATCTCGAACCCATGTAGATGGCGTTCTTCCTTTACGCAAAATATACATATGTTTTTGGCAGTAACTAGCAGCATCTGCGTCACTTCTCATCTACTGCAGCATTTAATGCCTCTGCATTTCTCCTTCTTTCTGCTATTTGTTGCTTATTTCTACTGAATTTTCCATAGGGGTTGTGCCATTGACCCTCAAGTTTAAAGGAATTATCAACAGTAGCGTTCTCTTCAAAAATAAATTCTCTGGTAGCCTTTTCAATGTTCTAAATGATGAAACGCTATCCGTGACAATTTAAGGGGCACGTCGGCACCTCAGCACTACATTTGTGGCACATGCTGTCCAATCTATTTTGTGTATTCAATCAATAACCGAAACATATATAACATATATAAGCAATAGACCGTGTATTAATTTTATTTTGTTGTAACAAAACATTTTCAACTTACTTTAATTGACTATTACTAAAATTATCCCGGGCCGTATATTATCATTAAAATAACGAAATTTGGTTAAGAACTTTGGGAAGATTTATTTATTTCTTTACAGCAATTAATTGGCATGCTAGTATTGGCATAGGTATCCTATAAACCGTATTGCCAATTATCATTACATCATTGACGTATGCAGCTTTCCTGGGTTAATTCTTTCGTTTTATGACAGTACATCTTTTCTTTTCTTTACAAAGAAATATTGAAGCTAAAAATAAATATAAATTTTACTATGTAATCAATCCATGTATAATTATATGTATATATTATATACAGAAATATGACATGCTCCTTAAACTCTGGTGAAACCTCGTCATAATAGTCAGATGGTTTATGATAATATTTTGATGAAATTGTGATAATATTAGAACACTTTCCCTTTTTGACGCCCTTCAGCAACTACATGGAAGATTTATCAATTTTTACTCCCCTGATCAACTTTTTGTTCATCCTTTTGCTCAAACATGCCATTTTACCCATTTCCAGAGCGCGGAAAAATAAAAATCATAGCAAAAACATCGACGTATTTGACATAGGTAAGGCTTGGTAAAAAAAATGCTTTTATCCGATCGGTCCCCATTTCATCAAAGTCTAGTCCTAAGCTGCCTGATTACAGGGTATACATGCACATTTACTGGAGGCACTCTAACAATAGAGGCATGGCTTTGTGCCGAGGATACAGCTCTAACGTAATGACAATAAATTTAATATAGCCATAGACTAGCTATACCCTACCAAAGGCGAAATTTCAGAGTTCAGCATTTCCTCACCCGTTCTCGTTTATGTGAGAATATCATATTATTAACAAAATCTTATTTTTTGTTGCGAAATCCATTGCCTAATCAAATAAAATATTAATATAGCCAAGTAAATTTTATTTACGATATAAATATATAAATTTGGATTATGAGTGTCTGCTCTTCTGATTACGGAGGAAATGAAGGAGATTGGGTTCCATTATTGGCTATGGTAATGAGCTTTTGGTGGTAGTCACTACCATCAACAAGAGGTATGGGAAGATACCAATATCTCGCATTTTTAAGTTACCACAGGATCCGGTGGCCGCAGGACCCGGTCTGCCCAGGACTAAATATTCTGTGAAAAAAAAATGTCAAAGCCATGTACATATATAGAATTAGCTTGCCCATTTGACCCCTGGCCACTGCCCTCAGATTGACTCAAGAACAAAATAATTTGTTGTACTGTAGTATACTCACGCTTCAAAATGATATGTGGCATGACCACATTTGATGAAATTTATTTTCTGCCCACCATTTCACCCACCCCTGCCCCTGGGGGTGAGATCAAAATTCCAATGTGTCATGCACATCCGTGGCCATATGTGCAATCATACCGAAAGTTTCCAGTTTCTATGTGAAATGGTCTAGGAGTTGTTACAATCAATTGGTGCCCACTTTTGACCCTGCTCCCCCTACCCTCAGTTTGACCCAAGTTCAAAATAATTCCTTGTTTTGTTGTCTACTCATCATTGGCTTTGGAATGCTGTGTGACATGACCACCGGTGGAAACATTTTATTTTTTACCGCGCATTTCCCACCCCCGCGGCCGTACACCTGGGGTCATATCAAAATTCCAAAAGCGTCATCCACATCCCTGGCCATATTGAAGATTTTCGATCTTCGGGTCTAATTTAGAAATATATCTACTACACTTCTGATAAGAATATGATGTACCGGTTGCTGCGACAACCTCTTATCAAAGATGCAGTAGTACGATTATCTGCTCGCCTCGTCTAAGGTAATGGTGACGATATTTATATTCGATAATCTGGGCCTGATCTGACTCGGGTAAAAGATGGTGGCTCGGGACGGTGGTCTTCCGTCGCTTCCAGACTGGACAATACACAACCCAAACTCTTGCTTCGAGAATATCGAAGTGATAATTTATTCTCTTAAGTTTGACTGTCTAATATGGCTACGGATATGTGTGACTTATGCTGTCACGATAGAAAACAAACTGTTAAATAAAACTCTAAGTAAATATGAGTGGCTTATACGACCACCAATCTCTACCAATTACGGGTGGCTTATACTACCACCAGATACTTTGAGTAACTTTTACTGTCACTCGCGTCTATAGAAATAACTGATTTTCATACAATACGAATACTGGTTATTCTATCATTACAAAGTTGCGTTTCACGATTCTCTAAATCATTTTCGTCAAAAACCGTTCTTGGCTACTTAAAACCATTCACCAAGAACTTGTTTGAATTTCGACAAATTCAGTTCCACAGAACTATACGGACTCGAGGCTAGGTTTACCTAAGCGCAATAATTTTCGGAACCAAGATTTTTCTAAAAAGTTAAAGTCCACTTTTTATACTTCTCTGGAGCCCTCTACCATGTTCGTTTGGGTTCCTCTTTCCAGAGTTTGATTCGATGCTCATTGATTGTGACGTCATCCTGACTAATCAAACTCCGATTTTCTCTCTTAGGAAAAGAACACCGAACAAGTTAAAGTGGCCTAATTGACTCATGAGTGTGGAATTCTATCCGATAACCTCCCCCAAACTTGACAGTGATAGATATTGTTTCGACAATTTTTGTCTGGTTTTCTAATCTTCTTGGCGCCAGACGCTATCATGCCCACGTCCAGCCCCTTGCTTATTAGGCCTACGCCTGCATTTCAGAAGGGTGCCATGACGTAGTGACCATGTGGTACATCTGATTCACCAACATCTGGTGTCGTATCTGGTGTCGTGGGTCGCCTCTATAGAAATATAGAAACCCGGTCACCTTATTACGGTCCTTATGGTAAGTCGGTCGTCGCCACGTTTACTACGTCATTCTATGAGTCATTCAGTCTGTGCTACGTACACTCTGTGCGTAGCATTCTACCGACGCTCTTGCTTGAATATTTAGAAAACTATTGGTCGTAACTTCTGCTGAATACTATAAAGGGTTATGCCGCGCCTGCAGCAACAGCTTTCATTCTTCAATCACCGATAGATTCCATCTATAGTCCTAGTCTATTCTATTCCAATTTCATATTCCAATTTCACTTATTGTATCAGCTATATTTTCGTGTCAGTTTTGCATCGACTTGATGCACACACTAGAGCGCGCTAATACATTTTCGCTCATTGTGTTATCCGTTCCCTAGCTCGTCTGGTATTAAAAAATATAGTCATATTCTTTGCTGGGGGTCTTGTCATATTCTTCGCTGGGGGTCTTGGACTGCAAATATAAGATGTCATCGTAAAGGGCGGAGTCTATTACGCCAATTCGGAGTCGCTTGTTACCGGATTCGTTCTCCCGCCCATACCCTTGCTTTCGCTTCAAGTCTAACCTGAGTTGCTTGCTGTCATAATCGTCATCTGGTATATGTCTGCGCTTGCGCAGCATATACGGATGCGATGGAAGCATCTCCATTGGTTCAGAGAGCAGCTCTGGTGCCGCCTCTGGAGCGTCAATCACCATGGGCCTAGGAGTTCCGATGACGTCACTTGGTGACTCATGGTTTCGACTGCGATTCGTACTGGGTTGCACCCTTTTCCGGTCAACCCTCTTACCCCCTGTACGCACCTCTGGCTCCATATCCGAAGCTGGCCGCTTCTTACGAGCCTGGGGTGTCGTCTCAGCGTCGGTGACCATAGGTTCTGGCTCGGGCAACATCGCCCTGGGGTGATGGCTAGCTTTCGTCCCCTTGGTAGGGTTATGAATGGGGCATGGTCGCACCCAGTCCCAGCACATTTCCGAGTCGACTACGCGCAGCTTACATATATTAAGCACACGCATTCTCCCGGACCTTTGATGGCGGACATCCTCTCTTCAGCTTTGACGACCACCGAATCCCCCACTTTAAACTCACCAGCGTTCGCACGCTTATTAACCTGTTCCCTGTGAATCTCTCGAGATCTAGCTGTTCCCTCCCGAGCACGTAGCAAGGCGTTGTTGAGATACGTTAGTCTCTCACCAAGGTCTTGCGACGCATCGATTGGAACGGCCATTGGTAATCTCGCCCATCGCCCATACGTCAAATAAAATGGCGTATATCCGGTCGTCGCATGACGAGTACTGCGGTACGCTGTCAAAGCTGCTCCCAACTCGTCTTCCCACGCCCGCGAGGCGTTGTTCACCCCTTTCTGGATCAACTCCTTAAGAGTGCGGTTGAATCTCTCGGTACGTCCATTGGTCTGCGGATGGTATGGGCTAGACCGTCTATGGTCGATACCGTGTTCCTTAAACCGCTCCTCCAGAGAACGGGAACAAAATTCTTTACCCTGATCGGTTATTACAATCTCAGGGACGCCATGACGTGCGACATACTCGTTGAAGAATTTTTCTTCCACATTTTGAGATGTTTTTGCAGCGATTGGATATGCTTCTGCCCACGCAGAACAGTGATCAATCACCGTCATAATATATACGTTACCCTTACCCGATTCTAATAGTGGACCGATCAAATCCATTCCAATTATCTGACCCGGATAATTGGCCATGGGCATTTCACTATACCTGGGTCGGGTAGTGACAGGTCGGTTGACCTGGCACTTCGTACACGTTTCAAGCATACGAATTATGTCTTTTCTTAAAGACGTCCATACAAACGAATCTCTTACCATGCCGATGGTCTTCTGCAGACCTTGGTGACCAGCTCGTTCATGAGCCATCCGGAGCACTTTCTCATGGAACAGGGTAGGTAAGACAATTCTGGGGCACTCAGCGTCCAACGCTGAAGGCGTAATTAAAGAATACAAAATGCCATTCTTGACCATATACTCCTCCGGGGTATTTTTGAACAACTCTGGGTATTCCTTGGTCTGCTCGGCACACAATTCGTCATATGGTATGTCGAATGCTTCCAGAGGGACGTGAGGTAACACTCCCTCGTCGACATCTGGTATCACAAAGTCACCTGTATCTAACGTTGCGACTTCCACCGGTCGACGTAACCTGGACAACATGTCCGCTCGAATATTCTTCGAGCCTTGGATGTATTCAATCTTACATCCGTACTCGGCAATCAGTACCGCCCAGCGCTGCACTTTCGTGTTTTTAACTTCGCCCACAAACAAACTCTTTAGGGGTTTGTGGTCGGTATACACGGTAAACTGCGCGCCAAATAGATAAGGTCTAAGCTTCTTTAGCGCATATATTACCGCATAAGCTTCCTTTTCTATCACAGGCCAATTCAACTGACTGTCTTTAAGAGTAGAGCTAACATACTGAATCACCCGCTCAATACCCTTGTCATCTACCTGTACCAGTATCGCACCTATCGCATAGCTAGACGCATCAGTATACAATCTATACGGAGCATTCAAATTCGGATATGTGAGAACCGTCTCACTACACAGCAAGTTTTGCAATTTCTTAAACGCTTGCTGTTCCTCCTGACCCCACTCAAAACGTTTATATTTCTTAGTCAATTCTATCAAAGGCTTAGCAATTTCGGCATAGCCTTGCACACAAGAGCGGTAATAACCTGTAGCTCCAAGGAAACTTCTCACCTCACCCACATCGCGTGGTGGTGACATTTCTCTTATGACCTTGACCTTCTGGACCTGAGGAGCCACTCCCTGTGCTGAAACACGATATCCTAACAAATCAACTGATGGTTGGGCGAAATCGCATTTAGATTTTTTTACTTGCAAATTATATTCTCGAATTCTACGCATAACTGTGTGCACATGCTGTGCATGCTCAGCCGGATTTCTTGAATATATGACTACATCATCGACAAAAACATGCAAATATTTTCCCACGAATTCTCGGAAAATATCGTTCATTGCCCTCTGAAATACGGCACCTGAGTTCGCAAAACCGAACGGCATCCGAACAAATTCGAACAAACCTTGGCTGCAAACGAACGCTGTTTTTGCTATGTCTTGGCTGTCCATTGGTATCTGCCAATAGCCAGACTTCAAGTCCATAGTCGAAAATATCGTAGCGCCACCCATAGAATCAAAAATGTCTGATATATTCGGCAGAGGATAGCTATCCTTACGACAAACGGAGTTCAATTTCCTATAGTCAATGCAAAATCTCGTCCCCCCATCCTTCTTAGGGACCAACGTAATGGGTGACGCCCATGGGGATGACGACGGTCTTATGGCGCCCGCTGCCAGCATTTCAGCCACTTGATTCTTGACTATATATTGCTTGGCTAGCGGTAAACGGTACGCTTTCTGCCTAATAGGATAGGCATCCCCTGTCGGTACCGTACACTTGACTTTGGGAACCAATCCTAAAGTGTTTGGACGAGCCGTATCAAAAATATCTGCAAAGTCCGCCATGACTTTGTCGATATCTTTATATCCGGTCGTTTCCTTACAGCTTGCATAGACATAATTTGTCTGTTCTCTATGCGGATATTCAAAGGGATATATCTGGCCAAACCATACTACAATTTTGGCCTGATAGTCAATCTTTGCATTTCCCAGGTGCAAAGCGTCCGCTCCAAGTAAACATTCATGCCTCATTCTGGCCACAATCGTACTAGGGATGGGTCGGGCATTCTTGAATTTTACTTGTGTTTCTCCCAACAACTTTATCGGGGAACCATTTACAGCCAAGAGCGTTCTTGCTCTTTTCAACGGCCTAGCATTCAACATGCTACGCCATATATCCTTACGAATCAAGGATGTGCTAGCACCAGTATCCACTAAGGCATGCAGGTACTTACCCTGATCCGATGGACCGTTTTCATTCATTTTCAGACGGATTAAGAACCGTTCGGTCGGTGATCTCACCAACGGCTCTCTCCATCGTCGTTTCCCGGGCTCCTTCGTCCATTAACGACTTCGGCGTAGCTGTTCCGGCGGGAGGATGAATTGTATCCGACACCGTATGAACGACGGCCCATTTCATCCGTCCCCTCCCCAGTCAACACAAAACCATCGCGATCTGTGTAGTCGTCACGGTTGCATCTAGCGTTGTTCAGATCCATTCGAATATTACGTGAACAGTCGCTGGGTGTCGTGCGTCGTCGATGATCGTTCACCTCGTCGATCTCCATTTCGTCAGTGCGGGGACGCTTGATCGCCCTGCGGTTAGCCGGACCCTTTTGTTGGGTCCCTGCAGGACCATTCTGCAGCGGACAGTCTCTTATGTAGTGGCCGTCTTTGCCACACCCAAAACATTTTATTGTTATGGCAGGAGTCGCCTGCCGGCTCATATACATCCCAAAACAATTCTGGGCCATATGTCCTTCTCGGCCACATGTAAAACATGTCATGGGTGGTCGTTGCGGTCGGGGCTGTGGTCGCGGTTGTGGTCTTCATGTGGTTGGTTGCACTGACTGACGGCAGTCACTCTTATAATGGCCGACCCGGCCACAATTGTAGCAGGTAATGTTTGCGGCGCTTCTCGGCGATCTGCGTCCCGCTCCCGGATTAAGTTGCTTGGGTGGCGGGGTTGCTGTTTTTCGCATGGGTGCAGCGCATTGGGCTGCCGGTTTAGGTCGTTCTTGCACTGCTTGCAAATCCTGCACCAACCCGCACAGCTGCTCGATCATTTTAGCCTGCTGCGCCATTTGGCTTTTTAACCCCCTCACTACTTTCCACACCTCTTTTTCCTCCGCTGGCTCCAACATATCTATCTCCATCCGCTCTTCACGCCTGCCGGCGTCAATTTTCATTGCCCGTAGCAGGTCGTTGCAGGTCTCCTCCTCCTCGGCAATTTCGATGGCCCGTGCCAATGTCGTCGTCCTTTTCCGGACGATGCGTTTGCTTAAGTTTTTATCGTTCAGGGCACGTAAATAAATGCCCAGGACGGTGCGGCGATTATCTGCGTTCGCCTCAGGGTAGGCGCGCACGCTTGCCTCCAAATACCGTCTGTTAAACGTGACCACTGTCTCGTTTCGGCGTTGCTGTGTCCCCTCCAAATCGAATTTGATCCGCTCTCCTTCATTTGCGGATATAAAATTTAGTGTGACGTATTGCCGCAACTCTTCGAAGGTGACGTCCTCCCTCGCCTTCCCCGCAAGGAATCCGTCCAGTGCCCGTGCTAATGGTCCCCGGGCTGCTCGGGTAACGACGTAGACAGGTACTCCTTCAAGTCGCCCCTCGTTGGCCGCCCACGCCCTCCTTATGGCGTCCAAAATCTCTCGTACCTCTTCCGGTACCACTCCGTCACAGGGTTGGATGCGTTCTATAGCGTCCCGGATTTCTCGCCTGTATATTCTCTCGGTCTCGCGTCGGTCCCCGCCTTGTACTATGGCTCCCGCCATTGCCGCCCCCATTTCCCGCATGGCTGCCACTGTTTCGGGTCTCAATTGTCGGTCGGTTGGCGGTAATCCCGGGTTGGTAGGGTTTTGTGGTTGGGCCATTCTGGGAAGTCTATCTCAGTCGTTACTTTGATATATTGTACTCACGGTTCACACAGTGTCCAATCCTGGAATATATAAATCCTGGCACGGCGAAGCCACTGAAGATTTTCGATCTTCGGGTCTAATTTAGAAATATATCTACTACACTTCTGATAAGAATATGATGTACCGGTTGCTGCGACAACCTCTTATCAAAGATGCAGTAGTACGATTATCTGCTCGCCTCGTCTAAGGTAATGGTGACGATATTTATATTCGATAATCTGGGCCTGATCTGACTCGGGTAAAAGATGGTGGCTCGGGATGGTGGTCTTCCGTCGCTTCCAGACTGGACAATACACAACCCAAACTCTTGCTTCGAGAATATCGAAGTGATAATTTATTCTCTTAAGTTTGACTGTCTAATATGGCTACGGATATGTGTGACTTATGCTGTCACGATAGAAAACAAACTGTTAAATAAAACTCTAAGTAAATATGAGTGGCTTATACTACCACCAATCTCTACCAATTACGGGTGGCTTATACTACCACCAGATACTTTGAGTAACTTTTACTGTCACTCGCGTCTATAGAAATAACTGATTTTCATACAATACGAATACTGGTTATTCTATCATTACAAAGTTGCGTTTCACGATTCTCTAAATCATTTTCGTCAAAAACCGTTCTTGGCTACTTAAAACCATTCACCAAGAACTTGTTTGAATCTCGACAAATTCAGTTCCACAGAACTATACGGACTCGAGGCTAGGTTTACCTAAGCGCAATAATTTTCGGAACCAAGATTTTTCTAAAAAGTTAAAGTCCACTTTTTATACTTCTCTGGAGCCCTCTACCATGTTCGTTTGGGTTCCTCTTTCCAGAGTTTGATTCGATGCTCATTGATTGTGACGTCATCCTGACTAATCAAACTCCGATTTTCTCTCTTAGGAAAAGAACACCGAACAAGTTAAAGCGGCCTAATTGACTCATGAGTGTGGAATTCTATCCGATAACCTCCCCCAAACTTGACAGTGATAGATATTGTTTCGACAATTTTTGTCTGGTTTTCTAATCTTCTTGGCGCCAGACGCTATCATGCCCACGTCCAGCCCCTTGCTTATTAGGCCTACGCCTGCATTTCAGAAGGGTGCCATGACGTAGTGACCATGTGGTACATCTGATTCACCAACATCTGGTGTCGTATCTGGTGTCGTGGGTCGCCTCTATAGAAATATAGAAACCCGGTCACCTTATTACGGTCCTTATGGTAAGTCTGTCGTCGCCACGTTTACTACGTCATTCTATGAGTCATTCAGTCTGTGCTATGTACACTCTGTGCGTAGCATTCTACCGACGCTCTTGCTTGAATATTTAGAAAACTATTGGTCGTAACTTCTGCTGAATACTATAAAGGGTTATGCCACGCCTGCAGCAACAGCTTTCATTCTTCAATCACCGATAGATTCCATCTATAGTCTTAGTCTATTCTATTCCAATTTCATATTCCAATTTCACTTATTGTATCAGCTATATTTTCGTGTCAGTTTTGCATCGACTTGATGCACACACTAGAGCGCGCTAATACATTTTCGCTCATTGTGTTATCCGTTCCCTAGCTCGTCTGGTATTCAAAAATATAGTCATATTCTTTGCTGGGGGTCTTGTCATATTCTTCGCTGGGGGTCTTGGACTGCAAATATAAGATGTCCCCGGGGTCATGACTCCCCAGAAGACAATCCCATACTTACAATATGTGCAATCATCCCCAAAGTTTCAAGTTTCTATCTGAAATGGTCTAGGAGGAGTTGCATTACAATCGATAATTACTGGCCAATTTTAACCTTTTGACCCCTGGGCCCAGCCCCGAGGTTCAGAACAAAACTCCAAAAGTGTCATGCACATCCCTGCCTATATGTATAATCATCCCCAAGGTTTCAAGTTTCAAAAGCAAGTCTTTGCTGATTAAATTGTCATTTGAATAAAACTTAACCACAGCATAATACATATAACCTGGATGCAAATCAGCCATAGAATTATCAAAGTTCAGATGTCGAAAAAATATGGAAAGATTTTGAAAATCAGTTTATTTTTTATGTGGACAAGTCCTTAGCATGGTAGAGAACACACCTGTGAAGCTTTAATCAAATCGCGTAACCCATTGTGGGTGCAAATGTCGTTTTAAAAAACTTAACACAGCCAAGAATCATAACCAGGATATATAATGTAACCTGCATACAAATCAGCCATAAAGCAATCAGAGTTCAAACAATGAAAAAATCCAGAAGAAATGTCAACGTCGATTGCCATTTGATGTGGACTAGTCCTAAGCATCGTATAGAACAAATCTGTGAAGTTTTTATTCAAATCGCATAACCCCTTGTGGGTGTAAATGTCGTTTAAAAAAAACTTAACGCAGCAAAAACCTATACCTGGCTATATAACCTGCATACAAATCAGCCATAAAATAATCAGAGTTCAAACAGTGAAAAAATCCGGGGGAAATATCAAAGTCGATTTCCTTTTGATGTGGACTAGTCCTAAGCATCGTATAGAACAAATCTCTTTAGTTTTATTCAAATCTCCCAGTCTCTTGTGGGTGTAAATGTCATTTGAAAAACCTTAACACAGCCAAGAACCATAACCAGGATATAATATGCATGCAAACCAGCACTAAAATAGTCAAAGTTCAAACGCCGAAGAAATCTGGAAAAAATTTGAAAGTCGATTTCTTTTGGACGTGGACTGGTACTAAGCAACGTAAGAACATCTCTGTGAAGTTTCTTTTTAAATCGGATAAACCCTTGTGTGTGAAAATGTCGTTTTAAAAAACCTTAACACAGCCAAGAAAGATAGCTCTTGGCACATAAAATATTCTATGTTCAAACATGATAAAAGTATGGAAAAAATTATAAAATCAATATAATTTTGATGCAGACTAGTCCTAAGCATCCCATAGCACACAGCTGTGTAATTTTGTTTCAAATCATATAACCACAAAAGTCATTTTAAAAAGATTAACCTGTCCGGGTGCCGACGCCGACGCCCACGCCGACATTTCCCCCTTCTCCAAAAATCTCTTTTTTCAACTTCGTGAAAATGTGGGATAAAAACTGCTGACCATGGTACGTGATTTGCAGCAAGCGACATTCTTTTCAATGCTATGGGCCCATGACAAGCGTACATTTGACATTATAGGCATGTTTCACTTATACATGTGTATCACTTCTTCCCTTTCCAGCCAAATGGAATCGTTGTCAGACTGGACAGAATACATGGATCTGATCTGCTACTCAAGTATCTGACGTCATAGTCAATACGTAATATGTTGACTGATGTCACAATCAAAATGATGAAAATCGAAATATTTGTCACGAGGGTGTACGAAATACATGTCTTTGAGGAATTTGCAATTTAGTAAACATTCTGTTGAATATTTTGAAACTAATTTGACTGGGAATAATTGGTGCCATAGGCAGCAACAGCTCCCAGTCCCATTAATTTCAAAATATTCAACAGCTTACCCGGAGCCTACAGTTACCTAAAAATTTAGTTTCTGGGAATTCATGTTTCAATGTATCAAATCAACTCCAACACAGTAAAGTGGATGGCGCTTAAGCAGAAATGGGCGAGACATAGCTAGAAATGGCTTCCTCCATTAGATGTCCATCATGGCTTTCATCAACATCACTATGCTTCATATGTGTCGTCCCCATTGCTACTTGAAGATTGTCGTTCATCACATGCATGTATGCCAGTAGCCACATTAGGCATATATATATATATATATATATATATATATATATATATATATATATATATATATATATATATATATATATATATATATATATATATATATATATATATATATATATATATATACATATACACATACATACACACATACATACACACACACACACACACACACACACACACACACACACACACACACACACACACACACACACACACACACACACACACACACACACACACACACACACACACACACACACACACACACACACACACACACACACACACACACACACACACACACACACACACACACACACACACACACACACACACACACACACACACACACACACACACACACACACACACACACACACCGACACACACACACACACACACACACACACACACACACACACACACACACACACACACACACACACACACACACACACACACACAACGGGTGCAGCACTGTCGGCTAAGTTAGCACATGGAAATTGAAGCCGCACGTTGCCAGTGCGTCAATAAAATAAAAATACATATACTGCCAGAGCCGTGCTGGAGTCAGTGTACAATAGGCGTAAAAGCCTAGGATTGATTGTGACAGATGCATCCACAGATAGTCCCATATGAATCGTCAGTGTGTCAGTATATCAGACATGTGAAAACTGGTCGGCCAATCCTTGACTTTTAGTCTTGGTGCGGTGGTCCAGTGGAAAGATGCCTGGTTGCTGATGCTATGCGGAGTTGCAGGATGACGGTTCGATCCCCCGACCGGGAGATGGTGATCAACAAATTAAACTAACGGGTGCAGCACTGTCGGCTAAGTTAGCACATGGAAATTGAAGCCGCACGTTGCCAGTGCGTCAATAAAATAAAAATACATATACTGCCAGAGCCGTGCTGGAGTCAGAGTACAATAGGCGTAAAAGCCTAGGATTGATTGTGACAGATGCATCCACAGATAGTCCCATATGAATCGTCAGTGTGTCAGTATATCAGACATGTGAAAACTGGTCGGCCAATCCTTGACTTTTAGTCTTGGTGCGGTGGTCCAGTGGAAAGATGCCTGGTTGCTGATGCTATGCGGAGTTGCAGGATGACGGTTCGATCCCCCGACCGGGAGATGGTGATCAACAAATTAAACTAACGGGTGCAGCACTGTCGGCTAAGTTAGCACATGGAAATTGAAGCCGCACGTTGCCAGTGCGTCAATAAAATAAAAATACATATACTGCCAGAGCCGTGCTGGAGTCAGAGTACAATAGGCGTAAAAGCCTAGGATTGATTGTGACAGATGCATCCACAGATAGTCCCATATGAATCGTCAGTGTGTCAGTATATCAGACATGTGAAAACTGGTCGGCCAATCCTTGACTTTTAGTCTTGGTGCGGTGGTCCAGTGGAAAGATGCCTGGTTGCTGATGCTATGCGGAGTTGCAGGATGACGGTTCGATCCCCCGACCGGGAGATGGTGATCAACAAATTAAACTAACGGGTGCAGCACTGTCGGCTAAGTTAGCACATGGAAATTGAAGCCGCACGTTGCCAGTGCGTCAATAAAATAAAAATACATACATACATACATACATATATATACGTATATATATATATAACAAGGAATTTTCTTTATTCCTTTAACAGGTAACGAGCCTGCAGCCGAACTCACACCTGTTGAAAATTAGTGTTTTAAGTAAAGAATAATGATTCATAATCGACTCGAACTCCGTAATGGAGCTTGACTGGACGTGTATTAGATCGTAACAATGGATCTGTCTAATTCTAACTTGATTGACTAATAATCTACTCTATATATAAATATTCAACGGGGGTCGGGGTGGGGTGTGTGGAGGCAACCCAGCATGTAAAATAGGTTTTAATATTTAATATTTAACAGCTGAATCTCTATCATACTTCAGACAGCATAGTTATCTAACTTTGATTCTTTTACCTCTGTTCTGACATCTGACAGATAAACGTCTTCACTTCAAATTATGCACACTTAGAAACTTGTTTTAGTTTTCAATGAAACTATTGATGAAAGCGGTTCAATGTTTTGAGAATGATTTGATTGAAAGGTGTTGCTGTCAATGGCCCTTTCCGGTTTTAGCTATGCCCCGTCCATCTCTAGCTTAGCTCCAACGACATCTCGCTCCTGTTTGGGATCGATCGATCTCTGAACACCCAGACTATCAATTTCCAAAAACCTACACACGTAAGCTAAGGCAGCAACAGCGCCCAGTCAAATTAGTTTCAAAATATTCAACAACATGTTTATTAAATAGCAAAGAATTACAAAGATATACAATTCGTACAACGTGTTGGACCATTTGAGATTTTATGACGGTATATATGGAACCCTTTGTGACGTAATACTGATGTTTCCTAGTGTACAGCGTTTCTTAGTGTAGAACGTTATACTATTATTTCTTAGTGTACAACGTTATACTATTATGTCTTAGGGAACAATTTTATACTATTATTTCTTAGTGTACAACGTTATACTATTATTTCTTAGTGTACAACGTTATACTATTATTTCTTAATGTACAACGTTATACTATTATTTCTTAATGTACAACGTTATAATATTATTTCTTAATGTACAACGTTATAATATTAGTTCTTAGTGTACAACGTTATAACTATTATTGCTTGACAACGTTATAATATTATTTCTTAATGTACAACGTTATAATATTATTGCTTAGTGTACAACGTTATACTATTATTTCTTAGTGTACAACGTTATACTATTATTTCTTAGTGTACAACGTTATACTATTATTTCTTGGTGTACAACGTTATACTATTATTTCTTAGTGTACAACGTTATACTGTTATTTCTTAGTGTACAGCGTTATACTATTATTTCTTAGTGTACAACGTTATACTATTATTTCTTAGTGTACAACGTTATACTGTTATTTCTTAGTGTACAACGTTATACTGTTATTTCTTAGTGTACAACGTTATACTGTTATTTCTTAGTGTACAACGTTATACTATTATTTCTTAGTGTACAACGTTATACTATTATTTCTTAGTGTACAACGTTATACTATTATTTCTTAGTGTACAACGTTATACTATTATTTCTTAGTGTACAACGTTATACTATTATTTCTTAGTGTACAACGTTATACTGTTATTTCTTAGTGTACAACGTTATACTGTTATTTCTTAGTGTACAACGTTATACTGTTATTTCTTAGTGTACAACGTTATACTATTATTTCTTAGTGTACAACGTTATACTATTATTTCTTAGTGTACAACGTTATAATGTTATTTCTTAGTGTACAACGTTATACTATTATTTCTTAATGTACAACGTTATAATGTTATTTCTTAGTGTACAACGTTATACTATTATTTCTTAGTGTACAACGTTATACTATTATTCCTGTAATCTGTATTGTCTACAGATGCAGATGAAGCCCATAATGGACAACAGACCTGTGATATATTCTTGAAAATGAATAAAATATAATAATTTTACTACCAAATTAATGCCTATATTTACCTGTAGAACGGTGTGAGATGCCTTCTGAGAGCATCTAGATTTTTTGGGGGTCCCGGCCCCCCAGCTTAGCTCCCCCACCCCCATATAAAGATCTCGTGTTTGCGCCCATGTTATCAATACTAGCATTATTATTGTTATTATTATTATTATTATTATTATTATTATTATTATTATTATTATTATTATTATTATTATTATTATTATTATTTCCATTGTTTTACAAAAGTTATACGATTGTTGATTTATTTATTCATATCGGAATTTTATAAATAATATTTAACCCTTTTATGACTAAATTTTGCCCAAAAAAAAAAAATCAAAATATGTGCTTCTTATGTCCAATTGCAGGCCAAGAGAAAACTATTTTTCAAAATTTACCACTGAAATGACCGACCCAGTCATTCCAGTGGTAAACTTTCAGAAATAGTCTTAATTGGGCCGGCTTCTTCGTGAAAGGGTTAAGAACAAAGTATATTTACAGCATTTACATAACTCAGTTGAATAAAATAATAATGTACATAATCTTAAGTAGCTATAGGTTCCAGATAGGCGGCAATATAAGGCGAGTTTACGCGGAAGCAAGAACTTATAGGTTTGGTTGGCGTCTATCGAGTCCCAGGTTCCAGGTCCCACTTCCCCAGCTTTTACACAGGTAACAATTTATACTTCTGGAAGAGGCAACGAGGAGTTAAGTTGATTGCCTATGTTTCCAGCGATCGTCAGTTGGCCGAACAGAGACGCAATCCCGGGGTTGCCGGTTTCTCAGAGCTACTCGTTACCAGCTGAGCTATCGCCTCCTCTTTCTCGAAAGCGTGGTGATTCATCTCTCTTTATTATTCATTACATTTGAATGGAGAATTCTGACTGGTCGGGAGATTGTACTCCAACCCAATCATTAACATAATTTTAAATTTTCAAATGAGTATTCTGATTAGTCGACCCTACCTCGGCCAATCAAATGTTGCCTTTCAAATGCGCACCGGGGTGATGTTGCGCTCCTGAAGGACGGGTACCGGTAACGTGACACGGTGACGTTCATAGACAGACAAGTCCACCCACCTCCAGACGAAAGTCTCGCGATTGTCTCAACGTTCGACAATACAATGCATCGAAGGTCAATCGTAAACCTGTGGCAAAAGCACATAAAACAGGCTAACTAAACAAGTTCTCAGTTTGTATAGATTCAACCAGAAAACTCACCCAAATCCACCAGCTTTTCACAAAATGCTAGAATGAATAAATCTAGACGTATACTAGATTGCGTTAGCTAAGTACACTAACTTAACCTTTCAACACTCATATCCGCCAAAAACGGCTTCGACAGTGGTCTTGAGAAATGTCCATTTGCAGACCACGAGAAGACTATTTTTGAAAATTATCCACTGGAATGACTGACTAGATAAACCGAGCCGGTCATTCCAATGGTAAATTTTGACAAAAATAATCTCTTGATCTGCATTTATAGACATTTTCAGAGAAAATTAACATTTTCTTGAACAAATCCAAGGGTTAAAGGGCTAAGACGGGACGAATCCACATTAATTTAGTTTTAAACAATTATCAACAATAAAATCTTGTAAATTTTGCAATAAAAGGGTTAATCCATAACTATAGTGCCAGCGCGACACGGGCCATAAACATGACAACTACTGAATGTTTTTAGAATAAAATTTCAATAAGCAACAACCCACAGCCAATTTGACTTCAAAATAGTCAGCAGAAATTTAATTAAATTATTGTTAAATGTTTGCTAATATGGGATGAAGAGGATCATTATGCCCGCGAATGCCAGTTAAGTCGTCATAACTACCAACTCGTCCCATCTAGGAAAGTCAAGTCGTCCGAAAAAATAAGTCAACTCGACCCACTTTCCCAAACAAGCGAGTCTGTCTATTGTGTTAGGACGAGTTGACGTATATAAAAAGGGGCGGGTTGGTGATTGGGGCGCGTTAACAATATTATTTGATATATAGTGTTTAATCATATAGATTGAAATTTGTTTTGAAATATAGTTTCTTTTATAAATAAATGCTGTATCCATAAATTGAATCATAGAATATTAATTGTGAAAATTAAGTCTTAAAGTTTAATCCGCTGTTTTCCGTTATCACTAGGCACGTGCCCATTTCATAGATCACTGACTACTAGTATGCGGCAGTGTTTTCCTTACAAGTAACCGCCGCAAAGGTGTGGCTTACATGGGGTGGTTGCATGTTTTTCAACTTATTAACCATTTGAATCAAAAAAGCAAAAACAGTATTAGCATACGGATGTTGTAGTTATTTTAATCGATCCCTGCACTCTATGAAACTCAATATACGCAAAACTATAGAGATAAACTGATGAATATTTTGAAACTAACTTGACTGCATGGTGATGTTGATGGCTATGGTCTGTCAAATTATGTTCAAAACAGTATATTTATTAAATAGTAAAGACATACAATTCGTATAATCGATTAAGTGTTCGTGACAAACTTATCTACATAGTTTTCACGTTTGTTTTGGAAACACTGAAGTTATTTCTGAGTTGTACTGTATATGTAGTTATTTTGCTTTCTTCACATCCGTCCGCCTCGAGATTATTGTCGCTGCAGCTCCTCCTAAGTCAGTCATTTCTTATATTATGTTCAGTATTGTAGCTGTACTGTATGTAGATATTATGTTCAGTATTGTAGCTGTACTGTATGTAAATATTATGTTTTCGTCACGTCCGTCGCAGACGTTATGTCAGCCTCCAACTGACTTGCTGCTGTTAACACTTTGTTGAAGAAAATCTCCCTTTTCTCGTAGAAAATGTCCATTTGCAGGCCAAGAGAAGACTATTTTTGAAGATTTACCACTGGAATGACTTTCTCGGTTATTGAGCCCATCATTCCGGTTGCAAATTTTCAAAAAATTGTCTTTTCTTCATCCGCAAATTTACATTTCTCAAGACCGCTGTAGAATCCCGTTTTTGGCTGATATGAGTGTTAATGGGGTTAAGTAACGTTTTTGACTATTTTTCTCTAACATTAATTCATAATAGACATAAAAATTTCTATGTAATTAGTAATTACAAATTTCTTATAGATTAAATGTGTTTTGAGTTTGTTTGTTATATAATGAACGCCATTCAAATGATTGGAAGTAATTCACCTGGAAATGGAGTTTTTCATCTCTTCAGTGATCTCCATCACGTCGTCAGTCCTTTATAAGCCAATGCTTATATCCATCCTTACCTGAGCCACCACGTGCCAGCAGATTGTGGTTGTAGGCTGAATATTTTGAAACAAATTTGACTTGAATACACCGCTATATATATTCCCTAAACCATTTGTCATTTCTATCAGTTATCAAGCCAGTCATTCCAGTGGTAAAATTTTCAAAAAGTCTTTCTTGGTCTGCAAATGGATATTTTTCAAGACTACTAGAGAATACGTTTTTGGCTGATTTGAGTGTTAAAGGATTAAAGAACCACCATCATGCATCACTCTGTCAGTTCTGGGCCACAAAGACGTACTCTCTTGACGTCTTAGAGAGCCATCATCCATATTGCACGCAATAGCCTTTATGAAAAATATTTCCTAAATGTTTAATGAATGGACGACTTTGTTGATCTCTCTATGTGGCCCATTAAGACAGCCAATCGCAACAACAAATACCTGTGGTCCATTAAGACAGACAGTTATTCCTAAAATAAACCACCACAATAAGCTAGTCACTGAGCGATAGTATAGTTGCTGTCTCTGATCAATGAATCACTTGATTCAGGCTGAATATTTTGACAGTTTAAAATAAAATTCAGTTTCGGCGCTAAGACAACCCCCGCTAAGACCTGAAATAACAGGCAACATAATTACACGAAACCACGTCGTTAATGGACAGGCGCTATAACAACAGAATGAATACAGTACTTACAACAATGGCATAGGATTGTCTGTCTTTGAACCAATGAGAAAGCGCGTTATGTTCACTTCGATTTTCATGTAGTATTGGCTTTAGATATGAGATCAGTCTGTATTTGGACTCAGACGCTTTTAGACGTATTTCTGCCCTGCTTTGTCACTCGAAGTTTTGTTTATAAAATTTGAACATCTGAAAATAATTCTATTCAAGTCTAATTTTCGTAGATCATCCAGCCTAGGCTATTTTGATTCGTATATGCCTATACCTAAATTTGCACATAGCTAATTAAGATTTCTTAGCTCTTGATTCAATACTGTCTATCATCACAATCTTGAAGATGAAAGAATATTGTGTCAAATATTCTTCATCTTTTAGATTTGAAACATCTCATAGCAGCTAAAATAAAAGTATGATGACAGATTATGGACGCTGAATCGAATGGTTTATAGATTAGAAATTCTGTAGAGTCTAAATTACTATTTCAGCCCTATATAATCCATTATCCATTACAGATAGGTACGAATAGTAATATAGATGGAACTCTTGGATTATCTATTTTTAAAAACATCTGATAACTTGAAATTCTGTCGTATATAGAAAGATCGTCCTCAGTACAACCCGCCCTACTTCTAACTCGTCCTAGGCCAACTCGTCCAATTAGGGTTCATATGCGAATATACGTGGTTATTATATTATATTATTCGGGATTATAGAGCATATATTATGTGATTAATGCAATGTTATTTGATAATCACATAATATCAGAGCTCTATTATCCTGAATAATATAATATAACTACGTATATTCATATATGAACATTATTTGGGACGAGTTAACCTAGGGCGAGTTAGAAATAGGGCGGGTTGTACTTAGGACGGGATGTATTTAGGACTTGTTGACTGGATACCAGCTAAATTCGGATATGTTGCCGGGGTAAGCCGACAACATATCCGAATGACAGAGAGTATAAACGGACAACAGTATCACGTGGAACAAATTCGCATCACATGGTACAAATTCTGCGCGATTACTCCTGCTTCAAGCGAGAGTGAAAGTGTGCGCATGCGTAGATACGCAAAGCAACCACGTGATACTTCCGAGTACTGCAACAACATATCCGAATTCAGCATTGCATTAAAGTTATCCTGAAATAATAACATTAAAAAAATATTTTAAAATTTCAGTGACAATCGCCTTCTGAGCCGCCATTTTACTTTGATTTTTGTAGCCGCAATTATTTGGGATTCTATTGTTCTCACTGTCACGCCAAGTCCAGTATAAAACCATTCTCGTAACGCTAATGCTAGTCATTGTACTATTGGCCTCCGAGGTGGGCTGATCCATCTGTATAGTGTGTAGTGTAGCTTGCGGGGGTACGCACTGGTCCGTTCTACTCCTCCGCATGTACAGGATGCGTGGGAGGGCTGGTTATCATCGGTTCTCGGAGTTACGGATCCCATATCGCGAATCTCCAAAAAGTACAAAGACCGACTTCTAGAGCCGGTGGACCATTGCCACCAAGAATGAGCCTCACCGTCTCGTCCCAACTATTAGTGTCACCGGTATGATGGACCATGACTCAATTTAGGAGCCCAGACATGATAATTAAGATAAATATATACTATACAAACAATGGTACTCGTTTGTTAGCACGAGAGAGAAAATATACAGTACATAGAACTAAGTTGGTGTCTTGTTAACGTGGATTCGCCAGAGGTACCTCACCGATCCTTGTATATCCGTGGGGTATCCCTGCAAAGGAGCGTCCTAACGAGGCTACTTATGTAGTTTAATATAAACCATTATACCCCTAACAAAAATATTTTTATTGTGAGAGGAAAGTGCCTTGCGCAGGCCTCCATCACAGGAAAATGCCTTCAACGCCGAAGCGGAGGAAGAGAGCTGGCAAAAAGGGCCACTTTCTTGTTCAAACCTATGCGAAGCGTAGCGTGAGTCAACCTGGTGAAATAATAATTAATGTGATGCACACTGTATTACGTGAAGATGGGGTGGATGATTTCCGTAGAATTCAACACTGTCATCTTATGTGAGTCCACGATACTGTATTGGTAGTTGCCACTTTTATTTATGCGGTCCTTCGGCTAAATCTTAAATTACTGGTTAGGTGTTAGATTTACATCTTAGCTTTGGCTGCAAGTGGAAGGAATTTCTACCTATCTTTTGACACAAGCCTTACTGGCGAAGATGCTCAGATTCCCTATGGTCACCTTCTGGAACATCTCCCTCAGAAAGGCAGCGACCAGACAAGTTACGAAGTGACAGCTTCAGAATCAAATAACGATCCAGTTACATATCACACCGCAACCATATACAACATCACTAGGACAAGCCAATATTATGCAAGCAATTTGAAAAGCGCATAAAAGTTTATGCCGGTGAGTGAGAGGCAGATATCCATCTCCAGTGAACTTCCCATGAGGGCGTGGTGCGTTCCAATACCGCAGCCAGTCACTGTACGGAGTTAAATGGAGATCTGCATCCCATCTATCACCTGGTGAGTCAGGGGCGGATCATTTTGAGATCCGGCTCTGGGGAACTAATGTTTGCCTGTCGTTAGGGTTAAGTTTCAAGATGTCCAGAGATGCACTGCTGGCCGGTTAAAATAATGATCTTTTTGCAGTGCTTTCTACTTTGGTGGGGTTAGCTATGCTAACTGGTATCCGAAGATACAGAGGAGGTGTATGCGAAATCGAGACTTTGGTCTTCACCGATTGGAAACCCCAATAGTTTCCCAAGTCGTCTCATGCCAACGTGGCGATGGGAGTTCCAGACAATTAATAAGCCTTGCAGCTGGAGGAGCATAGAAAGAGACAATCTCTCAGTATAATAAGAGGCCCTAAGGTATCTGGCCAATTTTACACAATCTAGCAGGTGTGCGGTGTTACATTTCTGCTACATCCGGAAAAGAGGCTTACACAACTGTCTCCTAAGGAGTGCCTGTCCCTAACTACTTAAACCCATCCTATCGAGCTAGAATAGCCAGGTTTAGTCGATCACATGTCAAGTTCGCGTAATGAGAACATGAACAGTGACCTCAGTGTAAAATTGATGCTGGGGGGGGGGGGGTGGAAATAAACAAAACAAGTAATTACGATGGCTGCTGCCATATACATAAACTAACTATCACAGTATTGACAGTAAACCAGGTCATAGGACATTGCGGTGCTTGATAGTCATAAGCACAGAAATAAGGATAATATTTACAGTAAAAGATATAAATTATAAAATGCGGTCTCAGACGACTGGGCGGTACCTATTAGTCATCAGTACCTGTAAAGAAATGAATAAATACAATAGCTAAATGAGTACCTATTAGTCATTGGTACGGGAAAAGTTCATAAATCACTGTAGAAGCTGCATTCCAGGTGAGGAACGTGAGATGGAACGATTCTGGAGTTGCTGGGAAATCTCTGCAGGTGAACTGTTGATGTGGCTCACTCTCAAAGATGGTGAAGAAGAACGACTGTAGTCGGATGTCCACAAGATAATCATATTAGCTAATAAAAATAATTAAGCAGATTATTGAAAATGTCTGTAATGTAGCGGAAGTTTGAAAGTTGCCTGTAACATGAAGGGCTACATTTGAAATTTATAATTAAACAATGCATGTACATTCCTGGGTACACCCCACATGGTACACCGCATAGCTCTTGCGGCATACCAGGAAGAGTCCCACCAGACTGTGGCCTAAAAGTTAATTAACACACAACATGCTGCACGGAAGTTTGATCACCACTTTTCAGCGTGGTTCGGCAGATCTGACGAGTTGTCCACCAAGATTCATGACTCGTTCTACATACTGGAGAAATTACATTGGGGCCGTGAGGCCCACCCGCAGGAAGGCTCCTCTGAAGTGTTGGAAGTGAGGAATTCTTCTATTCAATTATTTGCGCCCGGTTGGCCGTCCAAGGGCTTACAAAAACTTAGAGGCGGATGTTTGATTGCAGGCCAGAGACTAAGAACTGAAATCCGAGAGGAACTGCTGCGGCTATAAGGGAGCCACAGTCAGTAAGCATTTGCCCACGTCTTGCACTGCTCTGGCCACACAACCTGCCGCTTGCTCTCTCTCGCTGGAGTGTGGTCTTGATTCTTGATTTTTCGCTCATTTTATACTACGCGTGACGTCATAGACAGGGTGCCCAGCCAAGCAGCGGGCGATCTGTAGCCAATCAGCGTGCAGATAGAAAGGGTGAGGACGCTATCACGTGATAGACATCTTCCCCCATTCATTTAGTACATACACATTGAAGATTTTCGATGTCTCCGTTTATAAAAACTGAATCGCTACAACTTCGAAAAGACCTACGATGTTAGATTGCTGCGACAATCTATCTTGTCGACGCTGTAGCAGGATGCTTGCTGGCTCTCCTCTTCTGATGGTAGTGAAGATATTTCTTTAGCAATCAGGGCCTATCTGACTATCTAAAAGATGCACAGGTACGGCACGGTGTTTCTCCGTGCTTCTGGAGTATTCTTACAACACAACTAGCTACTTGTATAACTAATGATTATTTATTCTCTACACTACTATATACTTGTATAACAATGGAGACTGTTACTGTCTCACAATAGAATTGATCACCTTTGAATACTTAATATAACTATATATACTTTGACAGATATCTCATTTAACTCTAACTCTGACTAGACGGATTACTCCCAATCGTTGTTGGTTTGCTATACGCCTAGCTACTATAATTCT
Organism: Chaetoderma sp. LZ-2023a; assembly: GCA_034401795.1. Classification (NCBI taxonomy): domain Eukaryota; kingdom Metazoa; phylum Mollusca; class Caudofoveata; order Chaetodermatida; family Chaetodermatidae; genus Chaetoderma; species Chaetoderma sp. LZ-2023a. The sequence goes on along the minus strand of CM067365.1, from coordinate 30,325,242 downwards.
CAATTACTCCAATATATTCATTGAGAATTTCGGACTCGATCCCCTGCATAAGAGACCAAGTGCTCCTAATATACCACTTTCGGTTTTCTATGTTCTATACATATTACGATATATAGATCTATATATATCGTAATATATAGTTTTTGTTTCCTTCATCATTCTAGGCAAGATATAACCACAGTTTGATTGGACGACCCAACGAGGCCTCCAATCAACATCTGCTTATTTCTTCCTAGAAGTTCCTAATCATTCCTGTTGGTCGTTCTGACCAATCCCTGTTCGCCTACCTCCCGATTTCACTTTGAAACTTAGTTCTTTGGTTTCCTCTGCCCAGAGTTTGCTTCGATGCTCATTGATTATGACGTCATCCTGACTAATCAAACTCTGGGCTTCTCTTTTCGGGAGATACTATCAAACAGGGTCAAAGTCGGGTCCAAGCCGTGTTGGCTGGTTCTATCTAGTTCTGATTTGATGCGATCTGTCAGCTAACTAACAACATCATGGTATGTCTTGTGGTAGCATGCCCTTCTATGATTGACATATAGTTGATATACAAATTCCGATTGTGTTATTAATTCCTACAGGACGCTACACTGCCTCTGTCCTGTCCCTTGCCTATCCTGGATAAGCCTGTAGGAAACGAACGTTAATAAGCACATGAGCTGTACGCTCTCATTGCCAGCTGGTGTTGTTGTACTTGCTTAAGGGAGTTGGAATGCCGACCATCAACAACCAATGTCAGTTTGTCACCTACACTCCTATCGATTCCTATCGATTCTTCTCACTCTAATATTTACTAAACTACTGGCCGAAATTACTGCTGAACATTATAAAAGTGTGTGCCGATCCCACAGCAACAACTTTCATCTTCAACTATTGACATATATCACCAACTCAGAACCGTCGGTTCTACTTCATCCCTAGCTATTACTATCTAATAATCAAATCCAGTTTCGATGTGGTTTCACATCGTTTTCCACGAAACCGTATATCAGCAGCACTGGTCGATGCCAACCAGTGCAGCATCCTACTATATATCTAACTGCTATTATTTCACTCAGATCCCTAGCTCACCTGGTATTTTCAAATATGAATTTCACTGAAGTCTTACTCATAAATATAAGACATCTAGCGGGGTCATGACTTCCCACACGACACTCCGATATCTACAACATGTTTACGACGTCCCAGTAATATTTTGAAAAATAATTTCAATGGGCTAAATTAGGATAACGCGGCCATTTCTGGTCCGATTTTAAAAAGGTAAATAGTTTTGGAATCCTTGTGTCAAGAATGACGAGAACAGTTGAATTTAAGAGGATTACGTGCACCAACTCGGTACACTTTAGTATGCATTCTCTCCCAAAGATGGCACGTGTTGCCAGGGAATCTCCGACGCATGCGCATGCGCACTACAACGCTCTCATAGACTTAGATGTTTCACAGAAACCTATCTCATATGGCTTTATACACGTGTACTATCCTACTCAGGGGTGGGGGCGTGCTTGGAATGTACCCGGAACAGTCGTCCCATACCCAGCTGAGCTGGGACGGTCCGTACCCGTTCGGCCGATCCACGCTATACCAGGGAGCATATAGTAGTTCTATTCTAAATGCGTATTTCCTATTGTAATTGTGAAACGTGCTAAGCTGGATATTTTTTTTATAGCAATTTGACTGATAATTGTTGCTGCTAATAGCAGCAACAACTTTCTTTCAAATTATTTACAAAGTAATCACCAGAAAATGCAAGTTCTACTACCCAATGTTTTGAAAACGATTTTAACTGAAAATCGTTGCTGCAACGATTTCCAACCAGATTGATTTCAAAATAATCCGTGGGACTATCAATTAATAACACATTCTGACGATATTTCGAGCAATTAGATTGGCAGACGTTGCTGACTAAATCAATAACAACTTTATCAAATTATTCCCAGAATAATCATTGCCAGGGTTTCAATGTGGTTAGCTAACATATGTACGTACAATTCGGTAGACCAGTGTCGAATACGTTGTCAAGAACAGACGTGAAATGTGTTCAAGACTGCTCAGTCAGTAGGTAAGCATTTGCATGCTAGCTCGTGCAGGTGCTTGCCGACTTAGGTTGAATTCGGGTTCGTTGTCGAGGTACCCTGCTTACCTCGATCACATGTGCGAACGACGAGAGTATAATCAGATTACGGTATCACATGGTAAAAATTATCTGACTAGAGCACTCCCACATCGAGCGAGAGTAAAGTGTCCACATGTAAGCAAATATGGCACGAGTACAATAACTATGTAAGAGTGTTTACATTTCTTTTCAAGCCGCCATATTTTAATCCGAATATAATCCTTTGCTTTCAGAAATGACACTCTTTTACTCCCACGTGTTTGTACAGTACGCATGCGCAAGTACCACATGATACTTTCGATTGGATTACCTCAACATATCCGAACTTAGCCCTACTCATCTATGCAAATGAAGCTCGCGGGGGTACGTGCTGGTCTGCCACTAGGTGTTGGCCCATTGCACCGCAAGTGCACGATGACCTGGATGGCTGGTTAGCTGCGGATCTCGGGGTTGCGGATCCCATATGACGTCTCTCCGAGAAATACAAGCTTCTAGCGCTGGTGGAACACTGATGTTCCAGTGGGGCTGTGTGACCATTGCCGCTAAGATTGAACCACACGGTGTCGTCCCAACTACTTGTCACCGGTATGTCTGTCCATACTAATTTAGAGAATGGAACAATGTGTAATTAAAACAGTAGAAATATTAATATATACTATACAAACAAGATGATCATTTGACAGTAAATGAGCACAAAATAATACACAATATAGAGCCAACTGGTGTTCTTTCCACGTGGTGTCACCGGAGGTACCACACATGTTCTTGAATCTGCAGAGGTATCCCAGCAAGAGATGCATCCACAACTAAGTCACTAAGTAGCTTAATATAAACTAATATACCCCTAACACACACACAAAGGAAATATTGTTGTTGCGAGAGGAAAGTGCCTCGCACGGGCCTCCATCATAGGAAAATGCCTTCGACGCCGAAGCAGAGGAAAAGAGCTGGCAAAAAGGGCCACTCCTTTGTTCAACAGAAAATGCTAAGTGCTGAAAATCCTAGTGAAGCTACTGTTAAGGTGTTGCACGCTGGTTTAAATGAAGATGGGACGAACGATTTCCGAAGAATTCCCAGGTCCCCGTCTTATGTAGTTCCAAAGATACTGTTTTGGTAAATGCCGCTTTATTTATGCAGGCCTTCTGCTACAGTCTAACCTTCCAATTAGTTTTTAGAAATGAAAACTAGTTTTGGCCGCAAGTGACAGATAATCCTACCTAACTTTTGATACAGCTGTCCAATGGGCGTAGACGCTCAGATTCACGTAGGTTGCTTTTGAATAGCATCTACCACTAAGGACAGCATGCATACATGTTACGACAAAAGGCATCTGAGTTCGATGAAAATCTGGCTACCTTGCTCCACAACCACATAAAACATCACCTGGACAATGGCTACATTTCACAGAAGCAAGTTTGATTACTAACATGTCGTTGTAGTGGGGATGGAGAGATGAATATCCACGTGAGCATCCTTCCCATGAGGGCGTGGCGGATTCCAAGATCTCACCCAGACACTGCAATGAGTTGGATGGAGATTCGCATCTCATCTGTCACCGAGTCCTATGGATCTAACAGTTGACCCGTTGTTAGGATTAAATTCCAATATGTCCAGATATGCACTACGGGCCAGTAAATAAACTAACTAACTCACATTTATAATTATATGTGTTCGCAGTGCTTCCTTCATTAGTATGGTTATCTAGCTAACAAGTATCCGGAGATATGGGGGAGATGTGTGTAAATCAGCACTTTAACTATGACTGGTCGGAAACCGCCACTAGTTTCCCAGGGTCGGAGCTGATCAACGTGCTGATGGGGAATCCAGACAATTAGATAGCCATACGGCTGGTGGATCGTGTAAAGAGACAATAACTTAATATATATGAGGCCTTATAGGTAATTGGCCAATTTTATACAACCTTGCCGGAGTGCGTGGTTACATTACTGCAACAACCAGAAAAGAGGCATACACTATATGTCTCTAAACGAAGAAATTGTCCCTAGCCACTTTAACCCATCCTATCGAGCTGAATAGTAAGGTTAGTCGGTAACATGCTGGGCTCAAACAATTAGAGCACGGTCAGCGACCTCAGTATAAAATTGATGATGGCGGGAATAAAGTGATACGGATATAAATGTATTTCCTAGCATACCGCGGTCCAAAGTGTTCTACAATTAAACAAAACATATTAACTGGATGGCTACCTGCCATATACAACTAACCAATGTAATCAGTAGAATGTAATTAATGATTTCAATAACTATCACAGATGATGAACCTAAACGGTGCAGCTAGTTGAAAGCGCCTACAGTAAACAAGGATAATAAGCACAGTAATAAAGAAACTATAACTTGCGGTCCTAAGACAGGGAAGGTACCTATTAGTCACCGGTACCAAATGCGGAAATGATAATTAAATGTACAATAGTATAACTACTTGAGTACCTAATAGACATCGGTATAGAACAGGCTACTATGTTACTGAAATTGAGGTGCTAGCATATTCGTAGCATGAGCTGACATGTTCTCTGAGGATGGAAGGGTTTCCGCAGGCATATCTCCGCAGCTGATATCTGCAGGTAGGTCTCCGCAAGCTGGCGCCTCCTGGCAGGGTTGACACGGTACAGACTCAGGACAGCGGAACAGAGCAGTGAAGTAATGTCTATTAGATAGTCTCTGTGGCTAGTATAGAATTTTTACGGCGATGGAAATAATAAAGTTGAAGTTTGCCCGTAAGAAGAGAGGGCTTGATAATGTTAAGCAGTTACATAACTGGCACATGATGTGGAATACGTCGCATAGCTATTGCGGCGCACATAGCAAAGTTCCACCAGACTGTGGCCAAAAAGTTAATTAAAACACACATGACAGGCTGATCCGGCGAGTCATCCACCAAGAATCACTGTAGCTCTACATTCCGTAGAATCACATCACAAGCCCACACGGCCCGCTCTCGGAAAGGCTCCCTTAGGAAAGTCCGGATACAGAAAGTTCAACTTTAAATTTAGTTTATTATGCCCGGATGGCCGTCCGGGAGTGTCCAAAAACTTGTAGAAGCCGAGGACGTCCTACCGCCGCAGATGTGCTGGGATCCGTGAGACACCGGTTAATGTGAGAATCACTGTAGGTCAGCAGTTGCATCCGTCATCGTGATGGTCCAGCTGTCCTGCGCGGGCTGGCTTCCACATCCGCGATGCTCTCGATTCTCGATTTTTCACCTCTTTTATACTACTCGTGACGTCAGAGGCAGATAGATGCCTCAGCCAATCACCGGCCGAGCAATAGCCAATCAGCGTGCAGCTAGATCAGTGACGTATTTATCACGTGCACAGAACATTCTAGATAGATTTATGCATACACGCGATTACGACGTCAAAAGTAATATTTTGAAGATAATTTAAGGGGATTTTCGCGGATAACTCTGTCATTTCTGGTTTACAGTTCTCGAAAGCTCGTTTTATCCTGATTGGTACCAAGATCAACGAGAACGGATTAATTTAAGGTTTTTACGAGTACCAACTCGGTACACTATAGGCATGCACTCGCTTCCAATTCCAGGACGTGTTGTCAGGGAAGCTCTGGTGCGCGCGCATGTGCACCACGCGTTTTATCAGACTTTAACGAAAACCTCCCTCATAGGGCTTATGTACTCGTACTATCCTACCCAGGGGTGCGTGTTTGGAGCGAATCCAGAGTGGTCGTTCCGTACCCAGCTTTGCTGGGACGGTCAGCACCCTTCCCGGTCGGTCCGTGCTACACCACCCCCTCCTAGTTTGACACCCATGGCAAACGATCAGGCATAGCGGGTCGAATGCACGGGAGCGTGCTAGGCGGGAATTGTAGACGTAGATTTGATTTGATTTATTCTCTCTTGGTAAATATTACAAATTACAAATATGATAACAGGGAGTCCACTGGAGGCTGTGCCTATTAGCTTGTGGACCCCTGACATAGAATAACATACAAATTACACATGATTTGACATAAGTAGACATAAGGCATTATGACAATATATTTTACATAGCTACAGACAAATAATATAGGATTTGACATAAAAAAAGAAAAGAAAAAAAGAAGAAAAAAGACAAGACATTTGACAAACATGGTTCACTTGTTTTTTTATTGTTTTTCATACTGAGCGTAACATATTTCACTCATTGGAATGGGCTGGGGGATGAAGGGGGGGGGGGGTAGCTGGAGTTCATCCTGTTTCTAATATTATTATTATTATTATTATTATTATTATTATTATTATTATTATTTTTATTATTGTCTATCACCTTCCTTCCCTAGAGGAAAGAGAGTAAATGTGACCATGTGAGGCTGTGCGCGAGTCTATTTCTTAGTGTGTTTGTCATGGCTGGATTTTTTAGAGCTCTTAGATATGATCAAGTTCTGGATGTGTATATCTTGAGGAGTGCTGGACCAATTTGATTCGGATTTTAACACAGAAACTGCACACTCGCTGAATATTCAGAAAAACCACCCGACCGAGAGTTGTTGGTGGCTCACAGCCCCCAGGCAAATCCTCTTCCAAACATCCAGCAGCCGAGAAGAGACTGACGCAAAAGACGCGTGTTCATAAGAAAGCGCTACACAACTATATTTCACAGCGGATCTCTATAACGTTTATGACGCCAGCCTGGCTAATTGTACAAAGATGTATTATCTAACGATATTGACAGCTCGACACAAATTATTCTGAGAAAAATTTGATAACGTTGTTGCTGCCTTAGTCAGCAACCAATGTCAATCGAATGGCTAACAATACCTTCAGAATGTGGTACTACTTTGAAAAAATCCACTTGATTATTTTGAGAACGGTTTCGTTGAAAGTTGTTGAAGCAGCGAAATTCAGTCAAATCATTTAAAATGAGTAGTTGGGGTTGAGTACAGACAGTTGTACTGAGGCTGAGTACGAGTACTTTGGCAAAGTACTTGAGGCTGACTACAAGTACATGTACCTTTTAGCAATTGTACTGAGACTGAGTACGAGTACATTGTAAATGTACTTGAGTACGAGTACAAGTACATATTAATACCAAAATGCCATCCGAGGTGGCTATGGAGGGGGTGGGCGAGAACAGGCCTACTATAGTAACCATGTGCTTGCTATATGGGGTGGAGTTGCTGTGATTTCTGTAAATATACGTAATAAAATAAGGCTTATGTAATGGTCTTTCCCTCTATTTCTTTTCTAAACAAACGTATCTTGTTGAATATTTTGGATATAATCGGACTGAATGCTGTTGCTACCATGGGAGGCATTAGCTACCAGCCAAATTAGTGTCAAACCATCTCACAGAATATTTACTGAAGCTTTTAACGATACAGAGAAAATGACAACCTCATTACAAGAAATAAGCAGTTGAATATTTGTAAAATAATTTGATTGGCAGTTGCTCCTAATCTAGGCAGAAATTACTTCCAGTCAGATTATTTTCAAAATATTTGACAGAATATTTTTTACTTCATAAAGAATATGCTGAATTCCTGGCATGATTGCTATGAATGTATAATATAAGGTTTTATCAGTGAAAGGGTTAAATTAGAAATAATTGATTTCAGATAAATCATGTAGTAATGCTGAATATTTTGAAATTAATTTGACTAATAAGCATTACTGCTAAAAGCAGTATTCGCTTCCAGTCAAATTATTTTGGAACTATTCAACATTGAACTTTATTATTATAATAGTTTATGTAATACTGGTTAACTTTAACCCTCAAATTTGTTCAAGAAAGTTTCAGTTTTCTCAAAGAAATTGTCAATTTGCAGATTAGCTTTAAAAATTTACTACTTGAATTACTGGCTCTCTTATCGAGCCAGTTATTCCAGTGTTAAGTTTTCAAAAATAGTCTCCCCTTGGTCTGCAAATTAACATTTTCCAAGACTACTGCAGAAGGTTTTTCCTGCTGGATTGAGTGTTAAAAGGTTAAGAGTTGGGAGGTCTATTAAGCCTGAAATAACGGGCTTTGTCCAATTTCATTGTCAGGACTCGCTCATGAATGATAAATAAGCAGAAATGACTATTTTTATGCTGCTAACAAAGATTCTATTGAACATTTTGAAAGTTATTTGGTTGTAAGTCTTGCTGCTTTAAGCACCAATTATGGTTTCCAGACAAATTACTTTCAAAATATGTAACAGTTTACCTGTATGATTGCCTTAAAAGGTAGATAAAGGGCGTTTTAATAGTACATGAGTTAAAATGCTTTACTTGTTTAATCTTATTTCCAATTAGCAGTAACCTCCAGCAATTGTCCATTTCAACACAAACATCCAGAATTTCAATTTCAAACCAATTTAACAGCTACGTTTTTAAATATTTTGAAATTAATTTGGCTGAAAGCAGTTGCTGGCTCAAGCAGAAATGTATTCTAGTCAATTTATGTTAAAAATATTCAACAGAACTTTTCACAGCCTTGAAATTTAGATAAAAAGGTTTCAGTAGTCAAATGCTTGTTATCTTATTCCCTATATATAGTATGCATTGTTTAGAAACACCATTACTACCAATAGAGCAACTGTGTGTTATGTCTCTCAGTGTTTGCTTGTAACTTATACTTTCCTCAGTTTCTCAGCAGATTGTTAAATTTGTGTTAAATGGATTTCATTTTCTGCTATTTAAATTGTGATTACAATTGGACAATAAATGTTATGTTGTTATATCAGCTAACACACCATCAAGCATCACTTTGCCATACATTTGTGTACTGTCTGTCGATCCGCCTATCAGCTTGGTCACCTTGATCAGAAGTTTTTACACAAATTTCTTTCTTCCACATTAATCTCATTGCAATGAAAGTAGGATGCAAACTTCCTATCTTATTATGTTTCTGGAAATGTATACATAATTGGGCATTGACTCTCTGTCGTTTGTCGTCCATCCATCCGTCCATCGTTCATCCTTTATCAGCTTTGTTAATAAATTCTTCTCAAGAAGCACAGGGCGCAATAAATCAGATTTGGTAAAGATTTTTCTTGGTCATAAAGTGATAAGTTTCGTAAAGGTCAGTCAATTTTGGCTGATTCTTAAAGAGCATCATATGATGGTAGTCTTCTGACCTAATAGTGAAGTGAACTGGCATTCTTTAGCAAATGTAATGATAACATGAAAATAGGTAGCTAATCACAATTAATTAAACGCTCTTGAACAGCTGACCACTGGCCTGAATGGCAGGTGGCCGTCAAGGCATTTGGAACTCATTTTATATAAAAATTTATTTAAAATTTTACTTTGTCGTTTGCTGCTTTACCTCAATCAGATAGCAGGTATTTCTTCTGCACATATGGAGTCTATAAAATTAGTATACACCTGTGCAAAAGTTAAGCACCAGCAAAAGCAATAGAACGTAGAAACATGATGGTACAACTAGGCTGCCATACTTTTTGTCCCCGCGTTAGCTGACATAATTCCAAGTACGAAATGCACATGCATGCATGAGTTCACGCCGCTTGATGTCCGTGCGTGGCGGGAAACAGCACACGTGTTCAGTTATGTAAAAGTCCAGTTTGAGGTGTAGAACATTACATACAGATTTAGGCGACAAGATTAGGAATTTTGTGTTCATGACCGTGGTTTATTTGTACAGAGAGAATTAGCTCTTGATTGTGAACCGCTATGGCAAGACGAAGGTTAAGTGATCGTGTGAAATGGCAAATCATAGGCATGCATACCACTGGTATGTCATGCAGAGAGATTGGCAGACAGCTGAACATTAACCATACTGTAATCAGTCGTTTGATTGCAAAACATGGGCAAACTAACGAGGTGAAGGACAGGCCTAGATCTGGAAGACCGAAGAAGACTACTGCCCGTGATGATCGAGCCCTAGTACGCCTTGTTAGGAGATCTCCATTCACCAACAGCAGAGTGCTCAGCCAGCAATGGGAAACGCGCAATAGAGTGTCAATGTCTACCGTCAAAAGGAGACTGTATGCTGCTGGCATGAAAGCTAGGAGACCTGTCAGACGTCCTCTCCTCACTGCACACCACAAAGAGGAGCGTCTGAGGTGGTGCAACGAAAGAAGACACTGGAACATGAGATCCTGGAGACGGGTACACTGGTCCGATGAAAGTCGGGTCCTGCTTCATGCCACAGATGGTCGAACTCGTGTATGGAGGTCCAGACGCACGGCGTACGACCAACGTAACATTATGGAAGAAGTTCCATTTGGTGGAGGTTCCGTTATGATATGGGGGTGCATCTCATTTGATTGTAAGCTGGATCTGTTGACTGTACCTGGAACACTAAATGGACAAAGATATCAAGATTCCATACTGGATAGAGTTGTGGTCCCTCATTTTGTAAATCATGCACCTGGAACCCACCCTATATTCATGGATGACAACGCCCGACCACATCGTGCTAGAGCTGTGCATGAATACCTCCGCCAGAATGCCATCGAAACCCTACCATGGCCAGCAAGGAGCCCTGACATGAACCCTATTGAGCATATCTGGGACATTCTGGGAAACATGGTGAGAAGGAGGGATCCTCCTGTGCAGAACCTACAGGAATTAACAGACGCACTCCATCTTGAATGGCAACGAATACCACAATGGCGTATCAGTCGGTTGGTGACCAGCATGAGACGTCGTGTCCAGGCCGTCATCCAGGCACAAGGTGGATATACCCGGTATTAATAATGACAGTCTCAAACTCGTGCACAGATGTTAAACTTCGTTTTCAGACACCATTAATGACAATCTAGCCACGTGTGTCAACTGTAGGGCAATAGTTGTCAGTTGTGTCAACGTAACCATATTCAGGCCTCGTTTTCAAGTTCAAACAAAAACATACAGTGTTTCCCCACCATCATAATCAGCATTCCTCTAGTTGCATTATTACATCTTGCACTAAGATGGATGGGTACATAAATGTTTATGCTATTGCTTTCTTCATAGCACATGAATATACCCTCGCATGTGCGTAAAAATAGGGTGGTGCTTAACTTTTGCACAGGTGTATATTTTGTTTTGAAATATGCACTTGTATGTAAATTAGGACAACATTAAGCTGGTCTCTGGTAATTCTAAAATACGCTTTAAATCTGTCGTCGTGTTCGTTTAGATCTCTCACTAAACTCAACAATTTCCCCCCCCCCCCCAACTCCTTCCTCTCCCTTAGGATTAGATGAACCCAGAATTCTCTACGTGTCGGCTGAATAGCTAATAGCATGTACGTAGTCATCACAGCTTCGTCCAGGTCATCTTTCACATTCATGCATAATTACTTTTTCTACATCCATCATTATAGCTGAAACTAAGGCTACAACAATGTGAAAGTGTGGTTTAAAACGACACGAGACATAACCTTTAGTTTAAGGACGCATTCCTTTAGGTGGATATATACATAGTTGGTGTGACCGTTACCCTGTCTGCGATGAAATAGAAATGCCATGCATTGACGCATGTGGAACGCAGTGATCAAAACAACGTATTTGGTCTGACCGTAGTCTTAATGGAATCCTAGCTTAAGGCGTATGCGTATGCATATACGTATGCGTTTGCGTATCCGTATCCGAAATTTTTTTCCCTACAATTACAAATAGATTGCATGATTCCATATGTCTGTATGCACATGCGAAACCTGTCCGTATCCGAATCCGATCCCTACATGTAGTGATTTCATTCGGATACGGACAGTATTCGGATGTGGGATTCCTTGAAAATGGTGATTTATTGCGTCATTCATGTGCCTTCCCAAAATCGACGTGCTATTATTCTGTAAATGTGTTCCAAAATAAAAGTTAAATTCATAGTAAGAGAATTATTTAGAAAATATCCATCCCCCTTTGATGCCAGCAATCCAGACCATAAAGCTAGGATTCAATTAACGCGTATGTGTATGCGTATCCGTTCCGAATTTTTTTTTCCCCCATTACAAATAGATAGTATGATTCCATATGTCCGTATGCGTATGTGAACCCTGTCCATATCAGAATCCGATCGCTACATGTAGCGATTTTATTCGGATACGGACAGCATTCGGATGTGGTATTCCTTGAAAATTATGTTTTCAATACGTCATTCATGGGCTTTCCACACATCGACACTCTTAGTCTGTACATGTGTTCCAATATATCATTTAAATTCATAGCAAGCGCGCTGGAATGTGAAACTCACTGAAAGGCTGATAGACTATTTTAGAACATATTCATGCTAGTAGTAGTAGTAGCAGCAGCAGCAGCAGCAGCAGCAGCAGCAGCAGCAGCAGCAGTAGTAGTAGTAGTAGTAGTAGTAGTAGTCCAATTGATTGAATAAAATCACTACTTTCTGATACGCATACGCATACGTGCAAATGGAAGCATACGCGTGCGCATACGGATATGCATACGCATACGCATACGCACACGCGTTAATGGAATCCTAGCTTAAGGACGTCAATTACAAACACAGATGAGACACGTAGCCGGTGGTGGTGGATGTGGGGTGGTGGTGGTGGTGGTGGTGGTTGTAGTAGTAGTAGTAGTAGTAGTAGTAGTAGTAGTAGTAGTAGTAGTAGTAGTAGTAGTAGTAGTAGTAGTAGTAGTAGTAGTAGTAGTAGTAGTAGTAGTAGTAGTAGTCGAAGTGAACGCACGCGTTTATTTAGCTCTGCAATTGCTGCCCGAATTTGCTAGTTTCTAGCGCGATTTTGTAGAAAAACTTTATACACATATTTCGTATTAGTATTTCCTTTCAAACTTTATGTTTAATTTGTAAATTCTTGTCTTGGTTGGAGCGCATTTTGTGTCTCCATTTTCTAAAGGCCTTCCTCTTAGCTGGCGGTTTCCGCCATTTAATAGGGCTCCGCTTACTGTGGTCAATGCAATACATTTCTCCCCGCGCCAGTCTGCTATTTCTATAGTTCGTAGGCTAGCGCATTATATTTGGCAAGATCGCTTGAGTGAGTGGATTTAATTCCTTTGTCATTTGTAAGCACAAGCCTAGTTCTTTAATTATATAAATCCTTATAGTCAGTTGGCTGTCCCCGGTCAACTCGAACAGACTAACAAATATATGACTGTACTATCTATTCATATATTTGTTAGTATACTTTAATCGGCTAGGCGTTAGTGAACCACTTAGAAAGTGGTTCAAACTAACAAATATACGACTGTACTCACTATTCGTATATTTGTTGGTAGACGTCATGGTTTCAAAAGGGGACACTATTTATTTAGTGTTTAGCTCTTTCCCTGACGTCCTGGTGTTATCTAAGTATACATTTATTATATATTGTAGTAGTATGGTGTTCCTCCTTTTATAAAACACCATGGCAACCTATAAGCGTACCCTAAGCCTTAAAATAACAACTAAGGGTTGGGGTGTCACGGCTATCGACGTGTATCATGGGTTAAAGGACGTCGTTGGCGCGGGACCTGCTACTTTGCAGGGGCTTATCAATGTTACAAAAACTGTATGGAATGTAACAGTGTCAAATGAGGGGGTCAAGGAAAAGCTTCTGGAAGATATTCTTATTGTAAAAGGAGAAGTTTGTAACGTAGAGGAAATCGAGTCAGATAGGTTGCTAGTGAAGATGAAAGTTCCACTAGAAATTCCAGATGACAGAATCATGAGTGAACTCAAGAAGTATGGCAAAGTGCAAAAGGTTGAACGGGAAACGTATCCTTTTGACAGAATGCTAGAAAACGGTGTAAGACGTATCTGGTTTGATAAAGTGGATAGCCCTTTACCAAGCAGATTGACGCTTGATGGCAGCTTTGTCCTGCCCTTATGGTATAGAGGGCAAATTAAAGAATGCAGGATCTGCCTAAGTACTGACCATTTGGCAACAGATTGTCCCAATCGAAACAAATGTTTGCTCTGTGGTTCAGTTGACCATTTTAAATGGCGCTGTCCAAAAAATCAAAACAAGCCCTCAGTATCAGGAGATAATCGCCCATTAAAGGATGCAACTGAGTCAAATGGTTCTGAAACAACCACTACGGAAGCTGTTGTTGTGGTTCATGCCACTGTAAATGACACAAACAAATCATCAAATCCTGTTAAAGTAACTACAGTTGATGAAATTCATGTATTAGAGGAGGGTATAGCCTTAAGTCAAGAAAATAATCAAAATGCAGTGGAGCCAAACGTTGCTGTAAAAGATACGCAGGAAAATGATGATCTTACAGAAGAGCCAGTTTACAATTCCTTAGAAGATGAATTAAAATTAGGACAGGATAAGTTTAGGACTCAGAAGATGGAAAGTTCGGTCGATTTTCCGCTAAGCCCACTTGATTTAAGTCAGCTTGAAGATATGGTAAATGACGCTCCTGCCAAATGTAACTTAAGTAGCAATAAGCGTCATAAAGAAGACAATAGCTCAGAATCTGAGATTGAAGTAAATGATATGGATGATGATACAATGTCAGTTGCAGAATCAGATGTGTCCATTCAAACACAGAGTTCACAGATGGAAGATGAAATGGTAATGTACCGATCAGAAGGGGGTGAAGTGTTAGTGCCATATGTAATGGCGAGAGGCGTGAAATATCGTATACTGCGCCAGGATTCTGATATTTCCAAGTATGAATATTTGTCTGTGGTAGAATTAGGAAATATTGAATTCGCATGAAAATTAGGTAAATGGTCTAAGAAACGAGCTAAAACACCCAAATCAAGTTAATCTAATGATGGCGGTTGTAAACATCATTTTACAAATTATGATTATCTGCACCATCAATTGCAGAGTATTAAATTCCGATTTCAAGCAGCGCCACTTGCTTGAAGAATTAGCAAATGAGAGAGTTGATATTGCTTTTCTACAAGAGACCAAAATTCAAAAAACTGAAGTGTATGAATCTCTCAAAGTTATTTCAAAAGGGCAGATTTTTTTTTTCCTTATCACAAGATAATAGTGCGGGAGTGGCCATTCTTATCCTGCCCCCCTGTCTCAACTATGTTGACGTTATATCGTCGTCATCAGATACAGATGGACGATGGATTTGTGTATCAATTGATGTACTAAACACAAGTTTAAATTTGATGTGCCTTTATGCACCTACCACTCATAAATTGCGCCGTGAATTTCTAAATGATGTTTCCACAATAATTCAAGACAGAACGCCTGAAAACCTAATTATGGGCGGTGACTTTAATTGCATATTAGACGAGGCTAAAGACAGAAACTCTAGGTCTAATTTTAATGACACATCGCATAATATTTTGAAACACATTTGTGAAAATAAAAGCTTGTTAGACACTTATCGGATTGAAAATCCAGAAGGCCAGGAATTTACTTGGTTTTCAACCGATGGAAGGTTAGCTTCAAGGTTAGACAGGATCTATGTAGAACGTTCATTGAAAGGTTACATGTGTAAAACTAACATAAAACCAGTAACTTTCTCTGATCACAATATGTTTTCCATCACATTAGACAATGCTGACTGGGTCAAACGAGGAGATGGATTTTGGAAACTTAATGTAGCATTGCTACGAGATAGTTGCTATCGCAAATGTGTGGAAAGTTGTTGGAGCCATTGGGATGAAAGAAGAGGTTCGTATGAATGTATAACAGACGGGTGGGAAGATGCTAAATCAGACCTGAAATATATTTCAAGGCAGTATTCTATTAGGAAAGCACGTGAAATACGAAAGCGTAAAAAGGCGCTTCAGAGGTCGTTGTGTAAAATTAATAAGAAGATTAATGATGGGGAATATGATTATTACGAACTATTAGTTAAATTAAAAGGTAGACTAAATGAAATAGAGCAATATCAGTTTGATGGCGCCAAAATAAGGTCACGAGCACAAATGCACACCCAGGGCGAAAAGCCTACACGTTACTTTTGTAACTTGAAAAAAGCAAGAGGTATAGAGAAATTAATGCGCTCACTGAAGACTAATGATGGAGTATCAGTGTGCTCAAATGCAGAAATGATGGAAACAGTATCCAAATTTTACAAATCATTGTATAAATCTGAGGGAAGCGATGCAACTGCAACTAGAGATGTTTTAGCTAATATAACGAAAAGACTTCCAGATTCATGGCGCGAAAGCTGTGACCAATCAATAACAATTGATGATTTGACAAAATCCCTCAAAGGTATGAAGTTAGAACGGTCTCCTGGATGTGATGGACTTCCAGTTGAATTTTATCACACATTCTGGCACATATTTGGGCCAGTATTAGAAGAAATAGCAACCAACATTTTTAAGCAAGGGCATCTCCCTACATCGATGGCCCAAGCATATGTTCGGCTTATATACAAGAGGGGGTCACAGAAATTAAATACAGAATTATAGACCAATCTCTCTACTCTGTGTAGATTATAAGATTATTACTCGGGCACTAACATTAAAACTTGGTGCAGTCCTAGGCGAAGTCATTCATGATGATCAAACCTGCTCTGTGCCAGGAAGATCAATATTAAACAACACTTTGCTTATACGGGACCTTATTCAATTAGTTGAAAAGGATTGTATCCCAGCAGCAATAATAGCACTTGATAACGAGAAGGCGTTTGACAGACCAGAATGGGATTTCTTGTTTAAGTCTTTAGACCATATTGGCTTTGGTTCAAGATTTAATAAATGGGTCAATATTTTATATACTGATATAACAAGTTGCTATTTAGTAAACAATCAGGTATCCAAACCTGTAGTGTTGGAACGAGGTGTCAGACAGGGTTGCTCACTGTCCCCGCTTCTATTCGTCATAGCTATGGAATCGTTGGGGGCCACATTGAAGCAACGCAATGACTTTTAAGGAATATGTATACGTGGCGTAGAAAGGCCACTAAAGGTTTCTCAATATGCCGATGATACGACTGTGTTTGCGGGTAAAAATACGGATTTTAGAATTTTAAATGGAGTATTAACAGATTTTCAAAAGGCATCAGGGCTTAAAGTCAATAAAGATAAATCTAAGGGATTATTTTTGGGCGATTGGAAGGGCAGAACTGATAATGTTATGGATATTAACTGCTCAAGTGATGTCATAACAATTTTGGGTATTTACTTTAGTAGAGAACAAAATGTATTACTAAACTGGGAAGAAAGGATATCCAAGCTAAAGTGTGCATTACTAAATTGGAAACGACGTCGCCTAACTGTCTTTGGCAGGACATAAAGCCTGCTATTTCAACCGATTTTTTATGGGGGTTTGCAAGCCTTTTTAAAGGAGTTCCTCCGTGAAGTGTATCCGACTGCGTCAGCGTCGGATTTTCAAACAAAAAAAAAAGGAAAAAATGTAGTAGTAGTAGTAGTAGTAGTAGTAGTAGTGGTGGTGGTAGTAGTAGTAGTAGTAGTAGTAGTAGTAGTAGTAGTAGTAGTAGTAGTAGTAGTAGCAGTAGTAGTAGTAGCAACAGCAGCAGCAGCAGCAGCAGCAGCAGCAGCAGCAGCAGCAGCAGCAGCAGCAGCAGCAGCAGCAGCCCACTTGATTGGCCTAGAACTGAATAAAATCACTGTCTACGTATACGTACACATGGAATCACTCATTCGGATACGCATACGCATACGGACAGGGATACGGATACGGATACGCATACGGATACGCATACTCACAATTAGCGCGTATGAGTATGCGTATCCGTATGCGTACACGTATGCGTATGCGTATGCGTATGCGTATACGTATCCGAATGAGTGCTTCCATTTGTACGCATGCGTATGCGTATCCTAATTGATATATTGGAACACATGTACAGAATAATAGTGTCGATTTGGGGAAAGCCGATGAATGACGTAATGAAAACATCATTTTCAAGGAATCCCACATCCGAATGCTGTTCGTATCCGAATAAAATCGCTACATGTAGCGATCGGATTCGGATACGGACAGGGTTCGCATACGTATACGGACATATGGAATCATACTATCTATTTGTAATGGGCGCGGAAAAAAATTCGGATACGCATACGCATACGAAAACGCATACGTGTTAATGGAATCCTAGCTTTAATGGAATCCTAGCGTTAATGGAATCCAAGCTTTAATGGAATCCTAGCGTTAATGGAATCCAAGCTTTAATGGAATCCTAGCGTTAATGAGATCCTAGCGTTAATGGAATCCAAGCTTTGATGGAATCCTAGCTTTAATGGAATCCAAGCTTTAATGGAATCCTAGCTTTAAAGGAATCCTAGCTTTAATGGAATCCTAGCTTTATTTGTTTGATGTTGTGATATAATTTCTTGGGGGTGGGGGGTGGGGGGTATTTCTGTTTTCCCACGTTGTGCCTCTTTGATGTTCCCGATCGCCGATCGTCGGGGTGTTAGTATTGTGGCGAACTGTCTAGATATATTTAGGATTTAGGAGTCCTTTCCAATTGGATTGTTTCGTAAATTTAATATTTCCCTAAATTGAGAAACTCTTCCGCTCACAGTAATGCCTATTTAATCTCCGCGAGGTGAGCTAAAAATGAAAAGTAAACGGCACACCACACCTTATCACTTGGTGGCATAAAGATGACATATAAAATCAATTCTTGCAAAATAATCTCACGGAAGCCATTTCCCGCGCATAGCGTAATAGATTGATTATAATGGTTGATCGCATTGTTAATATCAACGCTATAATCATGATTGTTAGTTTTACTATGTAATTAATGAGAATGACGATGATGAGATAACGAATGAGAATGACGACGAGGAGATAATGACTGAGAATGACGGTGAGGAGATAATGACTGAGAATGACGACGATGAGTTCATGAATGAGAATGACGATGACGAGATAATGAATGAGAATGACGATGAAGATATAATGAAAGAGAATGGCGATGATGAGATAAGGAATGAGAATGACGATGATGAGATAATGAATGAGAATGACGATGATGAGGTAATGAATGAAGATGATGATGCTGAGATAATAACTGAGAACGACGATGATGAGATAATGAATGAGAATGACGATGATGAGATAATGAATGAGAATGACGATGATGATATAATGACTGGGAATGACGATGATGAGATAATGAATGAGAATGACGATGATGGGATAATGAATGAGAATGACGATGATGAGATAATGAATGAGAATGATGCTGTTGAGATAATGAATGAGGATGACGCTGATGAGATAATGAATGAGAATGTCGATGATGAGATAATGACTGAGAATGACGATGATGAAATAATGAATGTAAATGACGGTGAGATAATGAATGAGAAAGACGATGATGGGATAAAGAATGAGAATGATGATGATGTGATAACGAGTGGGAATAAAAATGATGAGATAATGAATGAGAATGACGATGATGAGTTAATGAATAAGAATTACGATGATGAGATAATGAATGGGATTGAGGATGATGAGATAATGAATGAGAATGACGATGATGAGATAATGAATGAGAATGACGATGATGAGATAATAAAGTGATTGATGATGAATAGATAATGAATGAGAATGACGATGATGAGACAATGACTGAGAATAACGATGATGATATAATGATTTGAGAATGACGATGATGAGATAATGAATGAGAATGACGATGATGAGACAATGAATGTGAATGACGACAGTGAGATGATGAATGAGAAAGACGATGATGGGATAATGAATGAGAATGACGATGATGGGATAATGAATGAGAATGACGACGATGTGATAAAGAATGGGAATGACAATGATGAGATAATGAATGAGAATGACGATGATGAGATAATGAATAAGAATGACAATGATGAGATAATAAATGAGAATGACGATGATGAGATAATGAATGAGAATGACGATGATGAGATAATGAATAAGAATGACAATGATGAGATAATGAATGAGAATGACGATGCTGAGATAATGAATGCGAATAACGATGATGAGATAATAAAGTGATTGATGATGAAGAGATAATGAATGAGAATGACGATGATGAGATAATGACTGAAAATAACGATGATGATATATAATGAATGAGAAGGACGATGATGAGATAATGAATGAGAATGGCGATGATGAGATAATGAATGAGAATGACGATGATGAGATAATGAATGAGAATGACGATGATGAGATAATGACTGAGAATGACGATGAAGGAATGAGAATGACGATGATGAGATAATGAATGGGATTGTCGATGATGAGATTATGAATGAGACAGACGATGATGGGATAATAACTGAGAATGATGATGATGATGATGTGAATAAGAGTGATGATGCATAGATGTATATTTATACGTGATTCTCCAGCCAGGCAGCATAACAAAAATTACCACCACCCCCTGTGCTGTTTTGAAATAGCCGGAGTGAATAAACAAGACTTGAAACTTGATACTAGGCCTACTACAGGCGCAGAATACAGTAATCATATATTTATGTAATCCTTGATTGAGATAGCGAGTTCACAAGTTAAATAACAGGTGTGCTTCCGGAGTTCGACATGTTCGAGCATGTAGCCAATTTTTCTGACAAAAATAAGCAAAAATGCAGATCGAGCAGCGATTTAGAGTTCAGCAATCGATATGTCACGTTCGTTCTGTTAATTCTATAGGGACGGGAATGTATCTCCCCCACCGAGTGCCTATCTGCAAACGATCTGGTCTACCAGGAAGTATAAGAAATTCAGTTTGTGATCGATCTCCATTTAGTCACCGTTATTAGTCTGAATGATGAATGAGAACACTTCCCCGTCACGAAGTGTTGTGATAGCTGTCTGTCTGTCATGCTGTCTGTCTGTCATGCTGTCTGTCTGTCTGTCTGTCTGTCTGTCCGTCCGTCCGTCCGTCCGTCCGCCCGCCCGCCAGCCAGCCTGCCCGCCTGCCTGCCTCCCTGTCGCCTGCCTGCCGCCTGCCTGCCACCTGCCTGCCGCCTGCCTGCCACCTTCCTGCCCGCCTTCCTGCCTTCCGGTCTGCCTGCCTGTCTGCCTGCCTGCCTGTCTGCCTGCCTGCATGTTTGTCTGCATGTCTGTTTGTGTCTGATGGGATCACTCGCGTTCTATTGATGAAATATTAGCAAAACGTGTGTGTTGGTTCATTTTGACCTTTTCCTCTCTTTTTGAACCTAACCTTTGCATAAATTGCCAAAATTGGCTGCCAATGTCCTATGGCATGAGAAAATAGACATTCGTTTGGCAAAGAAATATGTATTGTTTTGATATCTTATTGGGAAAATTCAGCATTCTGAGGGGCAGGATATTTGCATTTTAGGGACTTCAAGGGAAACAGTTATAGAAACAAAATCGTTTTTATTTTGCCTTGAAGAATGTTACAAAATATTGAACCGTGCTCAATTTTGGTTTGATTTGATATTTTCCTCAAAAATTTTAGCAAAATTATCGACCAGCATTCTGAGAGGTAAGTGAATTTTCATTAACGAAAAACCACTTTATTTTCATGTTAACCCCCTTGTTCAATCTGAAACTTATTGAAACTTAATTGTCATGTTACCCCTCATATTCAATCTAAGTTAATAAACAACCTTCATCATAGCATGGAAAATGTATTGCTAACATCTATCTGGTGAGCTCCATTCCATTTACATGCACCCGCATTCTAAGGGGTACCTACCCTATAGCTTCGTGTATCGGGAACAACGAAATGGTCAAATACTCAAGAGATATTACCTCACAACCGATCACACACCTAATCAATTTACCCTTTATGCATCACCTTCCCTTGGATGCTGTAGGCCAATGAACCCTTATCGCGCTACCCAAGCCCAAGAAGTAAGAAGCCACCCCAACACCCCCAGCCACTCTGCAGCCCATTTTGCTTCTCAACAGCATGCGTAAAATCCTATCCTATGCTATTGTATGCTGCATCCGAGACAAGATCGATGACTTCACTGGATCAAGTCAAAGTGGCTTTAAACGTGGACGCGGCTGCGCAGACATTGTATGGGCTCAATGTATGATTGTGTCATGGGTATGCCACTATAGAGGGAATATGCCGACTATGTGGGCTTCACAGACGAGGAAAGGAAATCCCATGACAAAATATTCCGTATAGCTGCAAGCAAAGTAAAAAAATTATAATCTCTTTATAAATGAATTGAAAACAGATTTCGCCCATACATACCTATCGACAAAGCATGAAACTAAGGAAAATGACGATCCGCTCACTGGTGGGGAACCAGGCAGGAAAGGTACAACCCTGAGCTCACTACTTTGCAGTACTGCTTGCTGATATCGATGTACGCTGCGTCATTGGGAACATAGCTTTCCAGTTCTTCTGGAAGCTATGGATTCGTAGGTGTGCGTGCGTGCGTGCGGTAGCGGCGCGTGGGAGCGGGGTGGTGGGGGAAGGGGGCGCATTCGGGTACGCGTGCGCATGCCCCGGCGCGCGCGCGTGCGTGCGTGCGTGAGTGAGTGAGTGAATGGCTGGGGTGATGAGTGAGTGAGTGAGTGAGTGAGTGAGTGAGTGAGTGAGTGAGTGAGTGAGTGAGTGAGTGAGTGAGTGAGTGAGTGAGTGAGTGAGTGAGTAAAGTGAGTGAGTAAAGTGAGTGAGTGAGTGAGTGAGTGAGTGAGTGAGTGAGTGAGTGAGTGAGTGAGTGAGTGAGTGAGTGAGTGAGTGAGTGAGTGAGTGAGTGAGTGGGTGGGTGGGTGGGTGGGTGGGTGGGTGGGTGGGTGGGTGGGTGGGTGGGTGGGTGGGTGCGTGCGTGCGTGCGTGCGTGCGTGCGTGCGTGCGTGCGTGCGTACGTGCATGCGTGCGTGTGTGTATAATAGTCTACTGTAATGCGGGGTTTCGGTCTATTGTATATTTTTATACATGGTATACAGTATTTTTTTTCGTGAGGTCCAATGGAAGAACATGAAAATGATTAGATAACCTCTAAATAAAGATTATTATTATTATTATTATTATTATTATTATTATTATTATTATTATTATTATTATTATTATTCAAAGATGCCCTGGACAAAGCCTATGTTTATACAACGCAATTTGTGTATCCTTGATGTTGTAAAGCTGCTGATATCCTTGATGCCTGCCACCTCAAACACCTCCACCCCATCACTGGGCACCGATGGTCACACAGCTTAATTTCCAACGATGCATTATACAAGTTGTGTAATACCTCGTGCAGTCGGCAAAAGTCGCTCGCCAAGTTTGACCATGTGCTAAGGATGACGCGCGTCTAAGCATGCCAGAAGACACACCAGCACAGAGATCCTTGGAATTTGCCTTACTGGAAGGCAGCAAATATAGAGCCAGGAGAGGACGCCATTGCATAAATCTGTTAAGCGTGCTGGAAGGTGACCTCAAGAAAACACGACTCTGTACACTCAGATCAAGAATGGACCCGAGAAAACTAAAAATTTTGGCTGAGGACATGACGCAATGATCAAATGTGAATAATAACTGATTGCAGCTGTAGGATGTTCCTACTACTACAGCCGCAGAATACAGTAATCATAGGCGTATATAGACACATGCTCGTAGGCCTACTGCCGCTACGGTTCATGGTTTGTCCTTGAGAGTTATTAACAAGTATGTGCAAGTGTCATCGTTGTGGGTATAAGATTGCATAATAATGAAGTATTTCTCGACAGGGCACGCTATTCTGCATGATCCAAATGAATCTCGGCACAGGTCTTGAGGAATGTCCATTCGCAGGCCAAGAGAACATTATTTTTGAAAACTTTCCACTGGAATAACTGGCTTGATATACTAGCCAGTCATTCCAGTGGTAAATTTTCCAAAATAATATTCCTTTGGCCTGAAAATGGACATTCAAAAAGTAAACATTTAGATTTTCTGGGACAAATTTAGACATTAAAGTGTTAAATACTGTACTGGTAACCATGCTTCATGCTTCATGTGTATCTTAACGTCACATTTAATTGTTGTCAACAAACGAAGACTACTACTACTACTACTACTACTACTACTACTACTACTACTACTACTACTACCTACTACTACTACTACTACTACTACCTACTACTACTACTACTACTACTACTACTACTACTACTACTACAAGAAAAACAACAACACAATATGCGTGCGGTCGTGGACCTGTTCGCGGCCATGTAAGGAGCAATTTCATGGTTCTCGCTTAATACTTTAATGGCTGAATTTGGTCAAGAGAATCAGAATATGTGCTTGATTGAATCAATGTCAATTTGCCGACAAAGAGAAGACTCTTTTTGAATGACTGGATTGGTTATCGAACCAGTCATTCCAGTTGTAAATTTATTTATAACGACTATAGTTGTTAAATTAGTCGCCAACCAATTGCAGACAAGTCACCAACCAGTTATGTATGAGCGTACATTATAACGACTTTAAGCTACAGTTCGGGTAACTGTCTAATTCAAGTATCTGAAGTTATGATATATAGGAGTGCCTAATTGGATACGCCTTTTGGTGAGAATTCACGAAACGATGACGCGTACTTCGAAAAAAAAAATACCAATCACAATGCCGCATTTTATATTTGCAGAGCAGTTTACTTAACTATCCTTTGAAATTTGGCTTAAGTGGTCGCTACCTCGCGACACAAGGAATCATTATGAACCTGATATAGCGCTTTATGATGATAATAATGCGTGATATCTTTGAATGTAGGATAACAAATTTCAAGTGAAATGTTTAGAGATTAAGCTGTTTGCATAACTTAACCGATACGTCACGATGTGGTCTGGGATTATGAAATAAAAACTTGAAACTTGATAATTATCAAGCTTGCCAAAACGGTATTTGCAGTGATCTTGAGGCAATTTATCTATATTTAATGCATCACAAACAGTGGAAACACCATTCATCAGTTCATCAGTTCATCAGTTACCGAGGCCTTGATATCCGTACAAGCATGGTAAAATCAGCTTGAGGGGTGTTTACCTCTTCAAAAAAAATCATCAAAAATTTCTTCAACCGGTATATTTATTTTACTTGCTTTCGTTTCTGACTTTAGTATTTCCCAGTATTCTTTACTGTCTTTTCGCTCGACTTCAAGCAATGTTTTTGTTCCATTGGCAGATTGCTTGACTCTACTAATTTTAACACAATTCTTGAACGTGGATCTTACCGTAACCATATTTATAGGGCTTTGAAAAAAATGTGTTGTTTTTATTTCGCATTCATTTGAGTAATGTGGAATATTTGACTGTCTGCTATTTTGTATACTTGTGCAATTCTTGCTTGTTTTCAGAAACTATTCATCTGCTGCATTTTTTTTTTGATAAAGCAAAATTTTCAACGACTCGTTAACGATGATTTCATTCAAATTATGTACATCAATCATAGCAATGGTCATAGCATTTAGTAATTTCTGTACATTATCTTTATACAAAATTGCCCTATATTCATTGGCAAATGCTGGGTTCCACACATATTTCTTATTTATAATCTTGCCAGTGTGCATTCTAAATTTACTTTCGTTCTTAATATTATTTACAACGATATCGCACCTTATGATCGGACAATTCATTTGCGTCTTCAACTTTAAATGCTTTGATTAGGTTTAGATTCTGGCTTGAACATAAAATATAATCAACCAAGCTCTCCCCTTTTGCACATATATAGCCTAAGTATTTTCTCCAATCCCATAATCAGTGCCGTTAACTATTCTGAGAGCAGAGCCTTCACAGAAATTTAATAATATATAACGATTTTCGTTTGTCCGAACTGTATCTTTAGAAAATCGCTTAATAGTAACATCACTAATGTATTCATCATCATCAATATATATATATAGCAATAACATCAGGAAAGATTTATGAAAATTTAGTGACGATCGTCCTCTTCGGAATCACCATTTTAGTTTGATATTTGTAGCTGCCATTATTTGGGATTCTATTGTTCTCGCTCTAAGGCAATTCTTAGTAGGTCTTCAAGGTGAGGAACGCTACCTCGACAGTTTCGTAGCAACTGTAAAGCATCGATTCTAATTTTGTATTTTCTAGTATAGAGTTGAAACACGTTAGGCTTGATATTTTCTTAACAGCAACAACTTTCCTTCAAATTGTTCGCAAAACAATTGGCAGAAAATGGAAGTCTGACTGGCTAACGTTTTGAAAAAGGGTTTACTGAATATTGCTGTTGCAAGAACTTTCAAGCAAACTATTCTCAAAATAATCAGTATGGCATTCAATGTAATATTATCTTCAGAAGGTAGTTCTAGCAAATTGAATGAAAATCATTGATAACTAAAGCAGCAACAACTCTTTCAAACCCTGTCTGATGAGAAGCGACACCTTAAGAGCGATCAGCAGGTGGACGAGGGGAGAGTTAGATGTTAGATGAAGAGACAGGAGAAACATCACGAACTGCTTTCAAGTGCACAGCCCCTTAGATCCCAATGTTCCGCAGGTACGACCTCTGGCCAGTGATCTAACTGCATGCGAAGAGGATGGCATCAGTAGCGACAAAGCCGGGAAAGTTGGTGAAGAGTTACAACAGAGCATGGATGGTAAATCTGTAAGGGACACAACCATGAAGAGGAGGTCTCAGATTTAACGGGATTCAAGATCGATAAGTAAACTGTGCAAGATGTCTCCTGGTGTAGTGCTGTCGATATAGCCAAGGTTCATGGTGACCAGGAGGCATTCCTCTCGAATGAACGTAGCAAGACACATCCTGACATCAAAGGGTGCCATGTGTTGATGAGCATCTCTATGCTATCCTAAGTGACGAACTTGTTCGTATTTTTCTTAACATCTATGCATCTCAGCTGCTTATGCTATCCTAAGTGACGAACTTGTTTGTATTTTTCTTAACATCTATGCATCACAGCTGCTGAGTGACAATGATTAGACTTTTAAAATAATGACAATTCACCTTTCCAGAGTATCCATCCATCATCTGACCTCGTGTGACGTCATAATCAGCTCAGCGCGTGAATGATGACGTCACAATCATTACGCCACAAAGGGCCGTCATCAAATCTCAAATACTCCGACACGTTGTATGAATTGTATGTCTTTGTAATTCTTTGCTATTTAAGAAACATGATGTTGAATATTTTGAAACTAATTTGACTGGGCGCTGTTGCTGCCGTAGGTTCAAAATATTCAACAGCTTACCCGTGTATTTTTTTGGAAATTGATAGTCATGGTGTTCAGAGATCGATCGATCCCAACACGAGATAGGTGTGGGTGGAGCTTAGCTAGAGATGGGCGGGGCATAGCTAAAACCGGAAAAGTCCATTAAAAGCATTTATGCGATATGTAGAATAGCCCGCTTTCCCTTTTGCTATTGGCGATGCCGGGAATTAGGTCTAGTAGCCTACAGCCCGTGGCACACATACCTGGTATGAGTCATTATTTTCAGTCGTTGAACATTGTATTAGGCTGGAAAATAGCAGACGATACCGTTTTCTGCGACCGCACCACCGTATCATAGTTCACACAAGAAAATGGTCCTCAAATTTAAGCCCGTGTAAAAAATTCCACCCAAAAGGGATCGATGAGGATTTTTAGTATGTGATTCTGGGTAATGTTACAAGGTCGGATGACACCAAAAAACAGTATGTTTAAATTTTGTCTAGGTTGATCGACCAAACCTGGCTCCTACGACTCGACTACGTAATCAACCTATCAACAGCCTCCACCCCACCCCACCCCACTCCACCCCACCCCACCCCACCTTTTTGTTTGAGACTTTTCTGATGGTCTTAGGAGACAGAAAGTTAATGATTTTTAATAATATTTATTATCTACTAGACGCTCTCAAATGGCATCTCAGTTCTTTGATCCGGTCCCGTTTTGACAATTGTCCGTCTAAAAAAATTGAGTGAATGAAAAATGAAACTAAATGGCTAAAATAGAATAATTTAACAGCCGACTGATGGTCCATAGTTACCTTTGGAAACGCAGCAGATGCTAGTTGAGAGCATTTAGATTTCACATCTTTTCGTGGGATGGGGGGGGGGGGGGGGGGAGTGGGTTGGGTTAGGGTCCGCAGACCCCCTTCAGGTTTGTCTTTCGCTTTCCCCCAAGCCAAAAATATTCGTTTCCCGAGCCCTAGCCAGGCTTAATCCAACACTGTAAAAAGATACTCTGTATGCTTACAGTCGTAGAAGACTATTGCTACTCTCTGAAAACATTAATCCATTTTGTGTCAAGAACGCCTCAAAGAGTTCAACATGATACGTATGTCAATTAACCATTTAATAGTCAGGATTTTTCAAGAAGATTTAAATGTTTACTTAATTAATATCCATTTACAGGCCAAGAGAAGATTATTTCGCTTTGTAAATTTACCAAATGAATTTACAAACATAGCTGTTTGTTGTCCGGCAAAGTGATGTATTTCATACCCACTGCAGAGGTCGTTCTAGCTGGCTGGACCGTTAAGCGTTAGTGGTCAAGCAAATCAAGTTTTGCTTTTGATTAGTCATTGTCCAGTTGCAGGTCAAGAGAACACTATTTTTCAACGATTTACCACTGGAATGACTGGTTTATTTATCGGGCCAATAATTCCAGTGGCCAAATTTCAAAAGTAGTCTTCTCTTGACATGCACATTGATATACACGAACGCGCACATACACGAATCTGAATCTAAATCTAAATCAAAGCGTTCACGGTTCGACCGATCCCAACACAGCGTATGCGCGGCTTAGCTAGCAATGGGCGGGGCATAGCGAAGGCTGGACTCATCCATTAGGCATTGATTTATTGCTTTGACTTCATGTCTTTAATCATTATTCATTACATCTATTTTACTTTGTTTACAGCTGTCAGATGCTTACACGGGAACGTACGAAGATCTTACCCAGGCAACCAGCATTACCGCTAACTGGTGGTTCTGGTAAGTTAACCATAATTACTCAGAGAATCCTAATTTCATAAACCAGGCTGAGAGTGAGCTAGGCACAAACAGAAGTGGATTTTATTTTAGCTTAATTTTCTTGGACCATCACTGATGAAAAAATGTTTGGTACCATACTGAGACTTCTCGCGTTTACAAAATATGGACATGTTTTTGTCAGCTTTGAACCACAGCGAGACCGGATATATTAACGCTTTAACACTCATATCAGCCAAAAACGGCTTTCGTAGTCGTCTTGAGAAATGTCAATTTGCAGACCAAGAGAAGACTATTTTTGAAAATTTACCACTGGAATGACTGGCTCGATGACAGAGCCAGTCATTCCAGTGGTAAATTTTCAAACAAATGGATATTTTCCATGAGAAAATTGAAATTTTCTTGAACAAATTCGAGTGTTAAAAGGTTAAGCGTTATGGGTAACAAAAATGAACATAGCTTTCAATACATCTCATGATAAACTAGGAAATGAGCACTCTAAATGTTACGTTCATGGCCTCCTACGATTTCCTATAATAAACTGTAGGCTTATATTGCCGTGACTGTCAGGTCCCCATAAAAGAATATTGTGCTGTTATCATCTTGAAAAGTGAGCATTATACAGAGTCTGACAGATCTAAAGGTCAATGTTCATTTGTTTCGCTTATTTCATGGAATATTGTTACTATGATAACTGACAGTGTATGTTGTTATAAATAACGGAAAATACAATTATGCGGCATTGTGGTTTCTGAAAAATGAAATAAGCATAACATCACATCTACATAACCTAGTATCTTGACTAACCATTCAGCATGTCTCCGCAAGTGGCCACTATAATTTCATATATGTTGTAAGTAAGCAGTTGAGAGTATTTAGGTACCAAGGGCCGTATTCACGAAGAGGGCGTAACTTACGCCCTAGAGTTACGCCTAATGGTTACGCCGTATTCGCGAAGAGCGGCATAAATAAATGCGTGCGTCACTGTAATGCTCGTAGGCCAGAATTCGTTGGTCACATATAGGCCGCTTATTGATGTAACAGCTGTCAAAATGTGAGGCCTTCACTACAACGTGGAATGCTGAACAGCCACAGGCTAGCTACCATCAACTCAAAATTGTGTATGTACTCTTAATACTGACAAATAAATAAATAGTATTCATTCGGACGTTCTATCGAGTCTGACTAACCTAGCATATAACCATTCATTAGTAAAATGCTTGTCATTACAAAAACAAAGTGCTGCGAAAACATGTAATTATTATATTCTTACAACTTTTCTTTAGCATTCTGAAGTCTTTTTGGGAAAACTTGACTTGAGCGCGGCGCAGTTATTTAGGCTGTTCACGCGCGCGCGTTGACAGGCAATGACGTATCGCTCTACCGTATTTATTTACCATATTGTTTCAGCTTCACATTTAGCGCACCGCTGGTAATTTGAATACAGAAATAGGAAAAGTATTCAGTTCAAATATTTTGGGGAAAAACCCCGGCTGGCTTCCCATTAAACAACACTTAATAGTTACAAAAAGTCAGCTAAATGCAAATTCAATTTATAAAATTCGTAACATCCGATATTCCACTAAAATTCGAGACCACATCAAAAACGCTGTAAATAATGACTTACGCCTTGTAGTTGGAGGGCATAAGTTACGTCCGATTTTATGGATGGGCGTAAGCTACGTCCTTTTCGTGAATACGGACTTACGCCAAATTGGGAGCTTACGCCCTAGTTACGCCTTTTCTGGGGCGTAAGCTCCCTTTGTGAATACGGCCCCAGAAGACAAAAGCTCACTGATTTTACTGAATACTTAAAATCTGTCAACTGTGTATTATTAGCTTACCTAATGGCCAAGCGAGCTTATGCCCTGGTGACCGTCTGTAGTCCAACCATCCACCCGGCTGCCCGTCAATCCATCCATCCATCCATCCATCCATCCACCGTCCGTCAACTTTTTCTTTGAGTGATTTGTCAACAACCACTGAGACGATTTCAATAATATTTGCATCCTTAGGGTATAGAGATCCAACTTTGTTTAAAGGAAGTCGATGGGTCATCTTGGCCTGAGGCCATCCTGGATTTTGGCCGATTATTAGAAACGTCTTTAAAATCTTATTCTTCAAAACCGCATGGGGATCGATTCAAAACCCATGACATATAATGATGGGCAAGAGCGGTAACGAAGATTGTTCAAAGGAACCTGATTGGCCAAATGGGTTTACAGCCATCTTGGATGAGCTGGTTTTCGCGAAAATGACATCTCCAGAAACGCTGAACGATCGGGCTGAAATTTGGGAGATAGGATTAGAGTCATTAAAGTTTTTTCAGGGGAAGTTGATATGTCATAAACCATGGCCGCCGTCGAGCAATCAAAATGTAGCGTGTTTTTCGGCCATATTGGATTTTTAAAGGATTTTGAAGGCAAATTTGGTTTTCTAAAGGCTTTTGTGTATGCTGATTTCTAATATCTACTTTCGAAACTGTCGGATAAACAGCTTGGCGGAAACCTTGGATCTTTTTCCCCGCCCAAAAAATGCCAGACTAAAGCAATGGGAAATTTAAAACGAGAACCACTGGCCCCTATTTCAATTATATTTGGTAGGAAACGTCATTAGAACATAAAGATCCAAGTTTGTTCAGAAGAACTCGATCGACCAATTTGGTCGGCGGCAATCGTTTTTTTAAACATCTTTAAATATCCATCTCCTAAACCACTTGCGTATTGATTCAAAACTCATGAAATATCTTCTAGGACAAGAGCTGACCGGGCTTTGTTCAAGGGAACTTGATTGGCCAAATAGTTTGGTGGCCACTTTGGATGACTCTTCTCCAGAACTACTGAACGGATCGGGACGAAATTTGGGCATGTATGGCGACCACGTTGGGTTTTATTTTGATTTGATGGATTTTGAAGCCGAAAATGGTTATATATATTCTCATCTCAAATTTGCCATTTTCAAAACTGTCAGTTTGGTGGTCATTTTGGAGCGTTATCCCGGGAAAAGCTTCCACGCTACATCAATAAGAAATGTAAAATATCTTCTCCAGAGCAACTGGGCAGATTTCAAGTATATGTGGCAAAGAGCATCCTTCGCATATAGAGATACTGGTTTGTTCAAACGAAGCCTGTTGGCCAATCTGACCGGCTGTCACCTTGGATTTTTGCCGATTTTTAGAAACGTCTTTAAAAATCTCTCCGAAACTGCTTGGGGGCATGCTCAATTCAATACTCATACAGCATTATCTAGGGCAACAGCTAAACCAGGTTTCTCCTGTCCAATATACAAGATGTCTTCAATCAATCAATCAACCAACCAACCAACCAACCAACCAACCAACCAACCAACCAACCAATCAATCAATCAATCAATCAATCAATCAATCAATCAATCAATCGATCAATCATCGCCATAGTAACGGACATAGCCTGAAGCAGCTTGTGAGTCCCTAGTTTGAATTATTGAATTTGTTAATGTTTAATTATTCAAAGTAATATATTATCTCATTGAAATGTTTGTCTAGTCTGGTTTTGAAGATATCTATATTTTGGGCTAGCACAATGTTTTCAGGTAGCGAGTTCCAATGTGAGATTACTCGCTGTGAGAAGAAATCTTTTTTAGTATTGTTGCGACAAAAATTAGTTTGCATCTTGAGCTTGTGACCACGCGCTGTCACGTGTGCCGTGTAATTGTTAGTGAAGAATTGATCTGCGTCTCTATTGTACATCCCGTGTAGAATTTTGTATGTTTCAATCAGAACCCCACCCCCTGAATCGTCTATATTTCATTGATATAAGCCTACGTGGTCATCTATCTGTGTAGCTTAGGTGTTTGAGGGTGGGATACGTTTTGGTTCTGTACGCTGAACACGTTCTATGGGCTTGTTAAGTGATGACGTATTTCCGGGTTCAGTTCGATTGTTAAATACGCAAAACAATGTTTTTGTTTAACCCTTTAACACTCATTTCAAACAAAATCGGCTTCTGCAGGGGTCTTGAGAAATGGCCATTTGCAGACCAAGAGTAGACAATTTTTGAAAATTTAACACTGGAATGACTGGCTCGATAACCGAGCCAGTCATTCCAGTGGCAAATTTTCAAAAATAGTTTTCTCTTGGTCTGCAAATGGACATTTTCTATGAAAAAGTTGAGATTTTCTTGAACAAATTCGAGTGTTAAAAGGTTAACAACAAATGATGACGTCATAAACATGTACTTATGATGTAATAAAGCGAGATACACACTTCCGGGTTGCGGATCACGCACAGTGACGTCATACTTAACAAGCCCATTGCTCGAGGGTCAAGTTTGACTCGCTAACTATAGTCAGTTTGTTGGTTTACTGTCATGCGCAGTTGCTATGCCCAGTCGGACTTGATCGTAGTCGACAATAGTTCGCTGGTACCCGGTTCCCTATTGAATTACCATTGCAGAAAATTTGGAGCCGGGTACCAGCCTCCATTAACCCTTTCTCTTGTCTGTTTTGATGACCTACGAAAATGGGTTATTTTTGTCCGCTAAGACGTCAAAAAGCGTCCATATGGCATACAGTGGGAAGGAATATGGGCTTGGGAACAATGACATACAATGGGAAAGCATAATTTCATCAAACCTAAGTTATTTAGTGAAATATTTACACTTTTATATGTTTTATCCATGGCAAGCGATCGGTGTCCGCCATTTTGAAATTTACGCAAATATCGCACTAACCATCTGAACCGAGGTCGGGTGCTCGGTTGACTATAGTTGACTAGCTAGTTAACTATTCGAAGTTCGACTGGTACTCTAGTTAGCTATAGCTAACTATGGTTAGGAGTCGAACCTAGATTGTTTTAATAAGTGAAGTGACCAAACTGAGTCGCGATATTCTAGAATGGGCCTGACCAAAGACTTATAAAGTAGGATAAAAGTGTTTTGATCCATGTGGGAGAATGTTCGCTTAATAATTGTGAGTGGTTTTAATTAGTTTTTGGATAACTTTTGTGTTAAAGTGTTTAGGGAGACTGGTGTGTTAGGAAATCAAATTAATAATTTAACAAATAATTTCTCTTATTGCATATGCAGATGGTCGCTTAGACCTGGTTTTTGGGATAATGGTTTTAAAGGTGTATGACGCAATAGGGGAACAGGTCATGTGGTCAGCCATTCGACGTGTAATTTTTTTAACACCCTTTTTTTTGGTCGCTAGTCTGGGGCTTTTCGAGGCACCACCGATATGGCTGCGGATTTTGTCTTTGGTGTTTTTGCACCAGATTCATAAGGTACGCACTGATTTTCTTAACCATTTAAGGACGAAGCCGGCCAAAACCGGCCTCTGTAGTGGTCTTGGAGAATGTCCATTTGCAGGCCAAGAGAAAACTATTTTTGAAAATTTACCACTGAAATGACTGGCTCGATAACCGAGCCAGTCATTTCAATGGTAAATTTTCAAAAATAGTCTTCTCTTGGCCTGCAAATGGACATTTAATAAGTAAATCTTTTAACTTTTCAACAACTTTAGTCATTAAAGTGTTATTAACGGCTGGTGTACTGTTTGCTTTTGATACGATTATCTTAATGTGTGAGTCAAAAGAAAGTTTGTTGGCTCTATAGATTCCTATGTCACTTTCAACTACTGACTGAGAAATAGTTAAGCGTGTGTCTGTGTTAATCATGAAATAGAAACAATGGATAACTTCTTGTTTCGTTTAAAGTTTTTTATCCATTTAATTATTTTCCCTTTCTTTCGCCATGTACTAAGATTTGTATGAGTCTTAATGTGTGGACCTGTGTTGAGGACTTTCCTAAAGTCTAAGTATATAATGTGTCGACTGGATCATTGTTGTCTAGGCGAGCTGTAACCAGTTTAGACTAAGCGGGATTTCTTGTTGGAGCCATACAAATGAATTCCGTTCAACATGCCATGTAGAAAATGTTTGAAGGTTTCATATTGTAGGTAATACTATATAGTATGCTGGACTATATGTTATATGGCTGCCTGAGTGGTCAAATCGAAGAAAATCCTACTTTTGTACCATGACGTATATTTTCATCCGAGAAAAAATACGTTTCGAATAATTTTAGCAAACACCAGAAAAATGTATATAAAATCACTTTAATAAAATACACTTTCATAAAAATCACTAGATAAGTATTTGAAGTCATTAATTGAACATTAATTAGAATCACTGCCAGATAAACCAGTTAAATCATCAACAATTATGTTCTCGTCACTCGACTCATCCATGTTTTTACACGCTTCAGTATTTCCTTCACATAGACATGCAAGTGTGCATTTTAATCCTGATGTAACGCATCTACATGCTTGAGTTGTACAGTGATTCATGACATCTACATGTAGTTAGGTCTGTAATTTCTGTCGATGCCGCCTCCTGTCGCATCAGTTTTGGCTACAAACAACTTTCTAATTTTTCCCAGCCATTGCCATACGGTCCATCAAGATTTGATTTTGCTACCTGTGAACTTTTCCAGACAGTGTATTGATAATTTTATCTCTTAATATGTTGCATAAGACTTTCTTTGCAGAGGAGGGGGGGGGGGGGGGGGGTAAACTTGGGTTTTGGATTGGCTTCTTGCAAAATGTTTTATACCATAGCATATTTCTATGTTAGTATTTGGAGCATAAAGGGAACACACAACTGTTTCGCATGCATCTTCACTTCATCAGTGTCAAATTTAGCAAAGCTCCGAGTTCTAATGAAGGCAAATATTTATCAGTGTTATATCTAATTAGCTGTAATGTTTTCTTTTTTACCATTCCTTTAAATCAACGTGTGCTGTCACACCCTGTAAGAATGTGTACTGCAAAAGCAAAGCACTAATGTTTCTCCCTAATATCCCGGCGATTGTATGTATGGGAATAAGACATACGTTTTTCTTTGTTCCAGTTTTGAACCACACCTCGATGCTAATTTCATGATCAAATATATGGCTAGAATGAGCACATCATTATCTGGAGACCATATGATTGCCATCGTAGTGCCGAATCATGTTTTGTATTCAGCTATATGTAATATGAGCCGGATATCTTCATCGTCTTGTGAGACATATAATTCATCCAATCCGTCGACTACATTGAATGTGATCAGCACAACTCGTTCATGGTTCTTATAGGCAGTCCTTATGAATATTTCAAGGCTATCAACAAGTTCTCCAAAAGTGCTCACACCTGCTCTTGATGCCATTTTCTGAACACATGCCATATGATCTATTGACACTCCTGTTTAATTTTTTGTCTCTTATTTGTTCATGAGGTCTTTTGGGTACAGTGAAGATACCGCTTCAATCTCTAAATCTCGCATAATCTGTGGAATTCTAGAAAGTTCATCTTTGAATAAATGTTCTAGATTCACAGTCCTCTCATTAGAGATTACTACTAGCCTTTCAGACGGGTCACGATCTTATTCTAGAGAACTAATCTTTTCTTTCCCTTTAGTATTCTTGCTAGGAAGACTAGCGAAAGTTCTTAACTTAGGTCTCTTGACAGGTGCATTTAATGGCTTGACCGGGAATTCTTCAACGAATTCAATCATTGCCTTTTTACCAATTTCTTTACCTTGTTGGACTGATTATTCCTGTAGAAATGTTTGCTAACTGTTCTTGTTCGTCCACTTCAGCATTAATGTTTAGAATAAAAGGATTAGCAAATCGATCCGTAATTACAGCTAGCGCCTTCTGAATGTCAATATTATCTTTTATGATCGCTGCACTTTTTATATCGGAATGCACATTTTGTTATTCACATCACGCATCATTTTGAAGTTTCTAAGGATAGAGCTTCATTGATGGACTGTTAAATGCCATTTCACAGTTGCCTCTCTTTGTCTACTAAATCAGATAACACCTACTTTTTGGATTTTTTTGTGACAGTTTGTGCTAGGCCAAAATCAGACCATACGCTGTTGATCGACGTTAACGTTGATCTTGTAACAACATGTTTTCCTGCTTGAAATTTGGTGTGCACATTTGGAGCAGTTTCTGGGAGAAACATCATCTCAGAGATGTACACGGGTCTCCTAAGGCCATAGTTTTGTCGGTCATATGCAAAGGCATAGCACACAATTTACCCTAAACACTGTATGTGAGTTGTCCAGTCCGCTCCTCTTTCAGCCCGAATGTAGTCAAAATCCAAGACCAACATCTTGCATATATTGTTCTCAAAAAGCAAAAGTAAGTTTAGATTTACGTCCTTTTTCAAGAAATTCTTCATATAATGCACTGCAATCTTGCAACCTGTTTCGAAGTGTTTGAATGTTCTCCACCAAACGGACATGATATATGGGATCGAATTCATTTGATGACAGTAGCGGTTTCATGTCTGTTTGTACTCTCAAACAATCTTCTTCGAGTGTAGAAACTTCTTCCTCAGATAGCATGTGGTTCTGTACAAACCACGAAAGGAAACCAATGAACTGAAGCCTGCACATCACCTCAAACATAGGTTTATCTGAAAGAGTATACTGTTTGTAGTTTCCACCAAGCATGATCACCCATACTGCATTTGTATCAAACACATCCACTTCTCCTGAGAGGTCTTCAATCACAGATGAACTATACCGCTTGCCAAGGATTTCCCGAAACAACACCATAATCTGGAATCCACCTAATCGAATGCTATGGTGCAGAAGTTCATCCCAATTTTGTAAACGTATTTCCTGGGCACCAATGTATAGTTGCAAATCAAATGTTGTAACAGGAACTTGTTGTCCTGTTACCCGCACCTGCGTTCGATTATATTGAGAGATGTATAGTGTTCCATTCAGGAGGTATACCCCTTCGAATTTGCTTGTAACTTATCAGCGTCTTGCTTGGCTTTAAACCAAACTTGACACTTAATACAGCGTGAAATCCATTCCAGCTTGTGTTGTTCGTCTACATGTATGTCAATTGGCTTAATATCAAGTTCGTATACGTGTGTGGGACACAAAAAAACGGCCAAAGACTATACATCTATCAAGTGACATATTAAATCCGCCAACATCAAGCCAACTATTTGTGTTAACATTACCTAGCAAATGTTGAAGCTCTGCAATTCATTTGAATCTGTTTGGGCACTCAAGACACCTCTCTTACGGTTTATTTGGTAGTTGAAGACTTCTCGAATCCCTGTATTTATAACCTTAGTTGCTATTGCATGTTCAATCCTAGACACGTCGTCATAGCCTATTGAATGGTCTTGACCGTGAACTAAGTCTATGGTCTGCCTACTTCCAGTCACGTGTTTTAATGAAATAGACACCCAATATACTTAGGTGTTTTACATCTTGAATGCGAAGTGGAATATCTGATATATTGTGCAATTGCCATCACTCCCCTGTGTAAGTGAGGTTCTTCACTTACATCATCCGTTGATTTGCCTAATGCAAGAAGATATAAATATGTTTATAAGACATCAGGGATTAATTCACCTTTCCAGAGTACCCACCCTTCATATGACGTCATAATGAACTGCGTGATGTGTACAATGACATCATAATGAGTGACGTCATGAATGACGTCGATAAGTACGTCACGAACGCATATTTGAAGACCGTCTATGCGTTGTGGTACAAATTGTTTGCTTTTACTATTTAATACATTGAACTATATACTAACTGGATTGGCCACACAAGCACAAATTGCGTGACAAAATCATCCAACAGCTAACCAACAGCGCCTTTGTGATGTCACATGACGTCATTGACCTAATGACGTCATCGTTTACGTCACAATATACCATCTCGCAATATTGTAGGCATTCCCCATAGATTTGTGTGGTATTTTCCCATATGACTAGTGGTGAATGACGTCGTAATTGTTAAAGGCGCGGTATAGCTGACAGACACTTTCCTGGTGTAAATCTATAGATGCTGATATCGTCAGTGTCCGTGCGCCGATTTTAACGACTAGGGTATCTGGAAATAGCTGCTGATTAGCTGCATCGCTTGGTACTATGGACGTTAGGATTCCTCAAATAGTTCCTTCTTTTCTTTTTTTTTTTACAAAAATGTAATAATATACAGATAAGGACGACGTCGAGATAGCTTTTTCCATTATGTTACAAGGGAGACGATCGTCGACAGGCTCCAGATGTAAGCAGAGTTAACTCCCGTTAGCAGTGAAAAAGCTATCTTGAGCAATCGCCAGAGAACGAGCGTGCATATGATTAATGGTCAAGTCAGATGAAGGCGGCATCTGCAGTGGTCACAAGATGTATCCAATTGAATTTCAAATGGCATGTAGCAAATTACTACATTATAACCTGGCACAGACCACCTATAGCCTTGTGATCCTCAACACTTGATCCATGGTTAAATAATTGCTATTAAACATATCCAGAGCCAAAAATCGGCCACAAATGATGAATTTCAAATCAGTTTTTCAGCTAAGAAAGTCTTACATAGAAAATACATCTAGGGCATCAGATCATATTAACCAGTCAGATTCCAAATACAATCTGAACATTTTTTCCATTAAGCACAAATTTCTTAGCTCAACACAGTTTTATGAAGTCCATCTCAGAATTTTACTCTGTCAATGACTGCCATAGCAGAATAAAAACACAACTATTTTATCTTTGCCCATCAGTTACAAATTATTCACAGCTTAAAGATGCATCTTCACACAAAAAATGCTTTAAAATAAAATTGTTTAAATCAAATAATTTTAAGGGAGTAAATTGTGTACCTCAAAGTAATGAACCGAAATAAATCTTAGCATATGATGATTTCATTCCATATAAATTTTTTTTTTAATTTGGTTGTTAAGTTGAATTAGGGGCTCATGTCGCTAATTCAATTTCACAACTTAAAAAAATATATTAATTTATACGTAATGAAATTATTGAATGCTGAGATTTATTTTGTTTCGTTACATCTAGTCACACAATTTAAGCCTTTAAAGTTATTAAATTTACACTTATTAAAAAAAAAATTTAGTGTGAATATGCACCTTTAAGGAATATTATCTTGTATATTTTAAAATAATTTGAATGGAGACATGTAGCTTCAAAATATTAACCACAATGGGTGTCATACTCATTTCACATCTGGAAACTCCATTTTGCTGAAACATGATTGATACATCTGATGTTTTGTCAGATACTTTTATCCGTATACCAATTCACCTTTCCAGTTTATCCATCCATCAGAATAAATATGATATCATAATCAACTAAGTGACATGTAGGCTAATGTCATAAATATGACGTCATGAATGAATCAATATAGTCTGTTAACGCTTAATAATCTGACAAGTTGTACGAATTGTATTTCGTTGCTATTTAATAAACATGCTGTTGAATATTTTGGAACAAATTTGACTGGGAGCTCTTGCTGCGATAGGCAGCAACAGCACCAAGTCAAATTAATTTCAAAATATTCAGCAGCTTACCTACATATTTTTCTGGAAATTGATAGTCAGGGAGTTCAGAGATCGATCGATCCCAACACAGGCGTGGTGTGGGTGGAGCTTAGCTAGAGATGCGTGGAGAATAGATAAAACTAGAATGGTCCATTGAAATTTGAACTAAATGTGTCAAGATATTTTCTGGTGATACACTGAAAACCCTATATACAAGGAATTTCAGGTTTTTTATGGGGGAAATAACTATGGGCAATAGACAGATTTTGCTAAAACTAGACATTGACTGCGCATAGGTGTAGTAACATGGGGTTGGGGGGGGGGGGGGGGTGGGGGGTGTTGACATGCACCATCACACAATATGACCTACATTGCATCTAGATAAAAATCAGTTCCAATTTAATAAATATTCTGTTGAATATTTTCCAGCTTATTTGACTAGAAGCTGTTACTGCCATAAGCATCAGGATCCAGTAGAATTGGTCTCAAAATATTCCACAGCTTTTCTGCATAGCTATCATGAAGTTGAGCCACTATGATTCCAAGGGCTAATTGCTTAACTGCATGTGCCATTGTCTTGAAATATATATATATATATTTAAGTATTCAAATGTTTTATATTACACGACTTAGTGATGTGCACGAAATGATAAAATATAAAGCCCGCTGAATAGTTTCAAAACTATTTTATCTGCTTAGTGCAAGACAGCAAATACTAAAAAGAGTGTTGTATGTCGGTTGGTCTAATCAGGTAAAGTGTGCATTCACAGAGATCTAAAGCACTCCACTTCAAGCATGCTAAGTATGACAAAGCGATCATCTGCTCAAGTCCTGGCTGTTGAGTTTGTAAATGATGCAGCAGGACAAGTGTCCTGTTGAAATGCACCGTGGTACCATCCATGTCCTTTAATTGATCTGAATATCTGATTCTGAAATATAAACACAGATGCGAGATATTAGTCATGAAATACTTACACCAAGTGTGGTTGAAAGCAAAATTCTCATAGACCGTAAGACAACATTTTTATTATGCTCCGCCTCAAGCTGTGTGTGTGTGTGGGGGGGGGGGGGGGGTGAGGGAGGGAGGAGATGTCTGCATTAGGTTCTGCATTAAGTCGGGGTGCAGAACATGTGGGATCGCGTTGGTATACCATCGACTGCACATTCAAGTGTATGGATGGTAATGATGTATTGTATATTACATTATTTGATCAATCGCTCATGCCTGTGCAAGTATAATTGGCTCTTCATAACATTTGAATATTTCTTGGTCCAATAATAGTCCAGTTTTAAACCCAGAAGTAATGTAAATTTCAAGGCAGCTAGGTGGTGTGTACGAAGGATCTCAACCACACAACTTGGAATAATTAACACTTTAATGTCCAAGAAAAGCTAAGAATGTCCTGAGACAATGTCCATTTGCAGACCAAGAGGCTATTTTTTAAAATTTTATTACCTCTTGAAGACACTCTAGCGAAAACGTAACTGTCCAACAGGAGGATTCCCACACCACTATCACGTTTCCAACAGATGCTGACATGCGCAGTGTCCAATCTATGGATATCTATGATTTAATAAATATTCTCTTGACTATTTTGAAACTAATTTGACTGGGCGCTGTTGCTGCCAGAAGCAGCAACAGCACCCGGCCAAACTAGGTAAAAAATATTCAACAGCTTCCCTGTATAGTTTTCAGGAAATTGATAGCTAGGGCATTTGGGGATCGACCAATCCCAACACGGCGAGGTGTGGGTGGAGCTTAGCTAGTGATGGGCGGGGCATAGCTCAACATGGAAAGGTCCATTGTTCTGCTTTGTTGTCAGAGGTGCCCGTGCTATCTATGCATGGATTTCTAACTCTGGGACAGTAAGATCAGATTCGATGGCTTCATCTCTAGCTTGGCACTTCATATCACATATCTTATTGATTGTTTTCTTTACGTCAGCACACCTACTGTATACAAGTGCTGGTTCATTCTTCTTTGGCATGCTGTGAAAGATAACTTTTCCCTCAAAGTACTTTTCAATTCCAGCTTTCAGTGTCTGTGCACTATATGATTCAGCAATTTGGTAACGACAATCGACAAGGTAAGTTTTATATAGGTTAAGTAGGGATATGACATGTCAAATGCACCACCTTGCGAGAAAACATCTTTAATTTCAATGATTAGTTTTTTTTCAATTGCTTCAGCAAATATATCTACTATTTCTACAGGCTTTTTACTTGTAGGCAGCAACAGCTTCCAGTCAAATTAATTTCAGAATATTCAACAGACTATTAATAAAATTATCAATTAGTTTGGAATCGGCATTTTGTTTTCATGGGGTTAAGTTATTTCGAACTGTTGCCTAATAATAAGGTGATTGACAGACTTTCATGAGAATGTGTCTTTTGTGAACAAGGGAGGTAACGCCGTACTCTATGCTGGGCTATAATAATGTGCTCTAACACTAAATAACTTGATCCAAATAGATAGTTTGATGAATAAACCAAAAAATGGTACCAATGCTCTATAGCTAACTGCTTCTAAATCATATTAGCATGAAACATGAAACAAAACGTCTATCATGGTAACCTTGATCAAAATTCAAGAAAAAATAGAAATGTAAACAAATAAATACGGCTTATATTTAAAAATTGACCATGGAAAAAGCTTGATAACATAGGTTTTTAAAATTGCATACTTTTATAAGCTTAAATTATGCCGTGCCTCTATTTCAATTTCGCAACTTAAAAAATTATATTAATTTATATGGAATGAAATCATCATATGTTAAGATTTATTTCGTTTCATTCCACAGTTTAAGCCTCTAAAAGTATATAATTCAAACAATTTTATTTTCAGTAATTTTGCTGTGAATATGCACCTTTAATCTCATGACATAAAACATTTTCTACATGGTATGTTGAACAAGACCACAAATCAAATTTGTATCGCTTAGGCCAGTTCTAAGAGTTCTAATTATTGCGTTTTACATGATCTACCAGATCTAAAGCCGTACTGATATTTTGTTAATAAACCGTTTGTTACCATAATTGTATCTCGTATGAATGATTCCAACACTTTGCATTTTGGATTGTAAAAAATAAAAAATTTCCAACGGTTGTTATGTCGCATATCATTTTCAAGCCAATGATGAGTAAACTACAGTACAAGAAATTATTTTGATCTTGGGGCAAACTGAGAGTAGGGGGCAGGGTCAAACGTTGGCACCAATCGATTGTAACGCAACTCCTCCTAGACCATTTCACATAGAAACTTGAAACTTTGGGTATGATTACACATATGGCCAGGGATATTCATGGCACTTTTGAAATCTTGCTATGACCCCCAGGGGTGGGGCTCAGGGGATAGGGACTGTGGGTAAAAAATTAAATTTATCCAAAGGTGGTATTGTTACACACCATTTTGAAGCCCATGAGCAGTAGACTACAGTACAAGGAATTGTTTTGTTCTTGGGCCAAACTGAGTGTAGAGGCGGGGTCAAAAGGTCAAAATTGGGCAACAATCCATTGTAACGCAACTCTTCGCACACCATTTCAGATAGAAATTTGAAACACTGGGGATAATTAATTACACATTGGAATTTTGATATCACCCCCAGGGGCAGGGTGGGAGAAATGGTGGGCAAAAAATGCATTTGATCAAATGTGATCATGTCAGATAGCATTTTCAAGCTTCTAGTGAGTAGGCTACAGTACAGCAAATTATTTTGTTCTTGAGGCAATCTGAGGGCAGTGTCCAGGGGTCAAATAGGCAAATTAGGCATC
Source organism: Chaetoderma sp. LZ-2023a (assembly GCA_034401795.1). NCBI lineage: Eukaryota > Metazoa > Mollusca > Caudofoveata > Chaetodermatida > Chaetodermatidae > Chaetoderma > Chaetoderma sp. LZ-2023a. The sequence continues at coordinate 30,281,373 of CM067365.1, read as the reverse complement.
AGTCAATTGCAGTGGAACTACGCGCACACCATGTCAGATAGAAACTTGAAACTTAAAATGGGGAGCATTGCATTTCATTTTGAAACCGATTACACATTGAAACTACATTTCAAGTAATGTATTGTGTTTTGGGTCAAAGTGAATGTAAAGCTCGAAGTGGTGAATGCGTGGGGATCTGCGATGGCATGCCATCGACCACACATTCTAGTTAACCTTCTTGTATTGATTTGTTTAATAAAATGCTCAATAACGAGCATATTTCACTGGCTGTTTCAATTAATATTCGGCTAGGAATTGAATCTGGCACAAAACTCTTGTTTGGATTTAAGGACTTTAGTTGTTTTTATGCCAGATTTTGTGATTTTCAAATTTGCTACGGTAGATTTAGTGTTTGATCTTAGAATTTCTGGAATATTGTCGAAGTTTTACTTTGTGAACATATTAGCAAAGGAGTTGTTTAGTAGGACTACCTTCTCACTATCGTTGGTAATTGTTTTGTTGTTTACATGAAGTCTTCCAACTGCTTCAGTGATGGATTTGGTGTTTCTCCAATTAAATGAGAAAAAGGTTGCACCCCACCAAACCTGGATTTATCAAACATAGCTCCACCAAGAGCGCGCCTTCGTAGAGCACTTAAAAGCGGGCTGGCTATCAGATATTTCGACACGCTCTCTCACCCATAGGCCTATATACGCTTATAGCTCTACCCTGAGGGGCGTGTTCAGGAAACGAATCCTAGACGGGCGGCGCGTACCCAGTTTAGCTGGTACGGCCGGTACCCGACCGCTCGATCCGAACTACAGTAGTTAGCCTATCGTATAAAATATTTGATTTGTTGGGACAAAAGACAGTATAAGTAAACTTTAGCAATCAGACGCAATTAAAATTTGATACATCTCTATCGATAAATGCGATAAATGGAGAATGGATGGAAATCATAACACATACAAAATCTTTGCAAATTTTGAGGCTTACTTTTGGCAGGCAGTTAAGTTGCCGTAAGCATATCAACCGACTGATTAAGAGGTGCACGAAGCATACTAATATCATGAGAAGAACAGCAATAGAGGATTCCAATTTATCGATCAAGCATATGACGTCGCAATCAACTACGTCACATGTAGGCTGAAGTCATAATCAATTACGTCGTGAATGACGCTATTTAGTCTGTCATAAACGCTTAATGGTCCGTCAAGTTGTACGAATTGTATGTCTTTACCATTTACTAAACATGATGTTGATTATTTTGAAACTAACTTGACTAGACGCTGTTACTGCTATAGGCAGCAACAGTACTCAGTCAAATTAATTTCAAAATATTCAGCAGATTACCCGTATATTTTTCTGGAAATTGACATTCAGGGAGTACAGGGTTCGATCGATCCCCACACAGATAAAGCGTGGGCGGAGCTTAGCTAGAGATTGGCGAGGCATAGCTAAACCTGGATTCACCTATTACATTTTTCTTGGCGGCAACCTACTGCGAATGCCAATGCTGTTTAGGGGAAAGATACAGTAAAGAATTGACTATGGGGTTGGAGCTTATGCAGCAGAATCTAAGGGCGTATTCTCACTAGAGAGATAATCGTGAATACTTCAGTATTGTGCTACGCCGGTTAAGTCTTCAGTGAGAACACGGCCTAAGACAGAACGAGAGAAGCTAGACAGACTACAGGCTAAGGGCTTGCGAATCTGTTGTCAGGCAACAAATCATCGCAGATCAATGCCCTCCATATAGTGTATGGAAATGTCGCGCTGCAAACAGGAGTGACCCAATTTTATCCGAATGGTAAAGGAAGCGTCACAGGACCACACATTTTCCACAATTATTAATCATTTTTTATATAGTTCCCTGACACATTTTCCCAATGGTGCACTACCGCGTGTAGGACATGCCAGATTGGTGTTCAACCCCTTGAAGCAGCATCCTGACTCCTCTGGAGAGCATTCCTTGAGCAACGTTTCCGCTTGATCTGCTCGCTTAACTTCCTCAACAAACCAATGTAATACGCATTACTGAGAGGGTGTCCTTTTTCTAAACAATCTGTCGTTAATCACACCATGGAAATCCTAGGAATCACGCACACACGCATATGTGTGCATGTCTATGGCAGCACAAGCGGCCAGTCAAATTATTCAAAATATCAACAGATTGTTTAGTAAATAGTAAAGACATACAATTCTTACAAGTGTACGGACTATTAAGCGTTCATGCCAGACTTAATTACGCAATTCATGACATTAGCATACGTGTGACGTAATTAATTATGACGTCATATGATTGACTGATATCTTTTTGTTCGTGATATTTATTATTTTATAGGGTTATTTTATCAGTTGGTGCATTAGTGATAGGTGCCGGTATTTCTGCATATGCTAGGTATACCTGGAAGAAGCATCAGCGTAATCTAGTCGCTGTCCACCCGCATACCGCTGGCACTAACGTCGGATATGGTAAGTTACACGTATGCTTGTTATTACATAAAGCTCAATTCTTCTATGCACGTACGCCATATATGTAAACAGATGCGCATGGTCTCCCGCCGGCATACGCACGCACGCAGAAACGCCTACTGCCCAGGGCCCGGGGCCTGGGCCGCTACCTTTACTAAAGGCACACTAACAATAGAGCTGCGGCTTTGTGCCGAGAATATATCTCTACGGTAATTCATGAATCCATTTCCTCACTCAAACATATGACGTCATAAACAACTACGTGACGTGCAGGATGACGTCATACTCATGACGTCATGAATGATTAGAAATAGTCTGTCTTTAACGCTTAATAGCCCGACACATTGTACGAATTGTATGTATTTACTATTTAATAAACATTCTGTTGAATATTTTGAAACTAATTTGACTGGGGGCTGTTGCTGCCTTAGGCAGCAACAGCGCCCAGTCAAATTAGTTTCAAAATATTCAACAGGTTTCTCTGTATAGTTTTCTGGAAATTGATAATCAAGAAGTTCAGCGATCGATCTACCCCAATTTCCAACACGAGCGAGGTGTGGGCGGAGATTAACGAGGGAAGGGCGGGACATAGCTAAAACTGGAAAGGTCCGTTACCAAAGACTTATTATATCCATTGTCTGGCTATGACCCTAGGCCCGTTTTATAAGTCGAACGTTCTGTCGCGCCGTGCTAATGAGGACTGGTTGATTTATATAGTGGACTCTGTCATATTCAGGCAGATTTAGCTGGCACGGCACAACAGATGTTCGACTTATAAAGCGGGCTTCAGAGGCGGAATTTCAGAGTACAGTATTTCCTCGATCGATCTGGTTTATATGCGAATATCATTTTATTAACAGAATGATAAAAATATATAAATTCAGGTAATGAGTAGCATTTTCACATATCGAAGCAAGTTGTCAGTGGCAGCTGTTCAACGTGTGTGATCATTTCATCTCAGAGATTTGTTAACAACTCTCAGTCGGTCGTGACATTTCTCAGTGCCCTTCTTATTTTTCTGTCTAAGTGCGCAGTCCAATCGCCATCCTTTATAACACTTTGTGCCAGCTTACATAATACCAGGACTCCAATTTCTTCTGTAATCGGAAGAGTAGACACTCACAATCCGAATTTATATTTTTTTATTGTAAATAAAATTTGGTTGCCTATATTAATCTGACATTTTATTCGGCTACCCATTGGAATTCGCAACAAAAAAAAAAAGATTTTTATTAGTAATATGATATTCTCATATAAACTCGATTGGGTGAGGAAGTACTGAACTCTGAAATTACGCCGTTGAGAGGGTCATAGCCAGTCCATAGCTATTGGGCATAGTAGTAGTAGTAGTAGTAGTAGTAGTAGTAGTAGTAGTAGTAGTAGTAGTAGTAGTAGTAGTAGTAGTAGTAGTAGTAGTAGAAGCAAAACTTTTGTATGTAATAAAGCCGACATATGGGGCAGAGTCCTGGTATTATGTAGGTTGGCATGGTATTATAGAGCCTGGCGACCGGACCAGGCACGTAGAATACTAAGAAACGTCACAATGCGCCTTTCCATTTTAGCCATTTCCGCCCACCTCTAGCTAAGCTCCACCCACACCTCGCTCGTGTTGGAATCAATTGATCTCTGAACTCCCTGACTATCAATTTCCAGAAAACTATACCGGCAAGCTATTAAAAATTTTGGAACTAATTTTACTGGGCACTGTTGCTGTCGATTTGCAAAATATTCAACAGCATGTTTATAAAATAGTAGAGACGTACAATTCGTACAACGTGTCGGACTATTAAGACTTAAAGAGGGCCATATAGAATAATTTATAATGCAATGACTATGACATCATTCAACACGCTGCTTATGACGTCACTTCACTGGCGATCAGGACAACTGGCCCCATTGTGGTGGTAGGCAGGTGTCCAGTCTATAGCATTAATTAGTCTGTGGTAATGACCAACCATCTTGCTACGTAACACCCATTGTGATTTAGCCAATGCTTGTATCACCATTAAGCATCTCTCTGTTGTGGAGGAGAGAGAGAGAGAGAGAGAGAGAGAGAGAGAGAGAGAGAGAGAGAGAGGGAGGGAGAGAGGGGGAGGGAGGGAGGGAGGGAGGGAGGGCGGGCGGGCGGGCGGGAGAGTAACAACAGTGCCTAATCAAATTAGTTTCAAAATATTCCACAGAATGTTTATTAAGTAAAGACATACAATTCGTACAATGTGTCGAACTATTAAGCGTTAAAGACGGACTATATCAAGTCATTTATGCCATAATTAATTATGACGTCATCATACACGTCACTTAGTTGATTATGACGTCATATGACATCAGATGATGGATAGGTCAATTGTAGAGGTCCATTTCCTAATGTTTAATGCTGTTGCTTCGATTTTAATACGGTAATTCAAGTCATCTCCCTGTGTAAAAGTAAACAGTATATTTTACCCTATGCAACCTGAGCTTTAGATCACCCCCCCCCCCCCACCCCCTTAAGCAAATACCTTTCCTGTAAGAATAATTCCCAGTGGATTCGATTCTCCCGAACAGTTCAACCGGTACGCTGCCAGATTTCTTTTCTTTGTGACGTGTATAACCATTTATTTGCAGGTCCTTTAGACCTAAATTTCCATACTGTATCTTAATACCATAGAGAGCTTCTCAGTTGAGAGGTGAAGGCATTATTTGAACAGTTAAATAGAGCTTCTATGTAACTCCTATAAGAGAGATTGTCCTTAGAATCTGAAACAGGTTTATTGTTAAGGAACACATCAACCTGAGAAAACATTGACGGGGGTCAGAGGTTAACTGGAGCAACATTGCTGGTATCTGCATAATTTTCTTCCACGTCTTCAGCATTATGTTTCACTATATTCACTTTTATATGGAGATAACTTTGTGCTAAGTCTATGTACTCATCCCCATCTCTTGCTACTGTGAATTCCTTTCGCGCTGTATTGTCCAACTGGAAAGTGGTAGATAAATAATCCACTTAACTTCTTTCATACATGTCACACTAGGTTTCACACTAAGCAGGTCCAGTTCTGTTTTAGAGCAGTTACATGCATTTGCCATTATGAAAAGATGTCTATGTTTGTGGTATCACCACCTCCTACCATGATCTTTGATTTTGACAGTTGCTCGCCCGAGTTGCACCGCACCTTTTAATTGTCCTGTCCACGATCTTCCTTTTTCTTTGGCGATGTATGCTTATTTCCTAAAAATATGCCCATTGCTGTGGTGGTAATAATTTAGCTATTGATAGACCCCTTGAACTGAGTGATGAGTTTCTATCTTTACCAGCTAAATCATCATGTGATAAGTCCATACATGCTGAAAGCACCGAATGGCCTATGGCTTTTCCAGCAGTCTTATGTAGAGTATTAACCACTAGCTATTTATACCTACAGAGTGTCATATATTCAGATCTAAGGTATTCCAGACTGAGTCATTCATCTGTTTTTAGAAACCGGTTCTTCACAGCTAACTCAATTGGCTGGCAAATTCTCGTCTGCATTCCGTATGCATTCATTTTAAATTTTAAGATGAATTAGGATGGATTCTTTTTCTGTTAAATAGTGTCCATACAGAAGAGTATGAGGTGTATATCATCTTGTTTTAGGATAAATAATACTGCCTGCTATCAATATGATAGTTTTCGTGTCCATTGAAGATTCAATTCTCAATAACCACCAATTTAGCATGCAGGGTGGGCGTATCTGAGGTCAGGTGGATGTGTAGCACGGACAACATGTGTCGGCATTGAGAGAGAATGCATACTAAAGTGTACTGGGTTGGTGCAGGTAATTTCTTTAAATTCCACTATTCTTGTCGTTCTTGGTATCTATCAGAACCCGAATGCGACGAGGATTCTAAAGCTATTTAACCCTTTAAAATCGGACCAGAAATGGCCGAGTTATCCTAATTTAGCTCGATGAAATTATTTTAAAATATTACAAGGACGTCGTAAACACATGTATGTACTAAATGTCTATCACGTGATAGCGACCTCACCCTCCCTATCCTGCCTATGACGTCACGAGTGGTATAAAAGGAACGCAAAACTAAGAATCGAGACCACACTTCGTCGAGAGAGAACAAGTGGCAGATTGTGTGATCAGAGCAGTGCAAGACATGGGCAACTGCTTACTGACTGTTGTTCCCCTATAACTGCAGCGGTACCTTTCAGATTTCAGTTCTTAGTCTCTGGCCCACAATCGAACATCCGCATCTAGTTTTTGTAAGCCCTCAGACGGCCGTCCGGGGGCAACTAATTGAATAGACGAGTTCCTCACTTCCAACACTTTAGAGGAGCCTTCCTGCGGATGGGCCTTGCAGCCCGATGTAACTTCGCCAGTATGTAGAACGAGTGGTGAATCTTGGTGGACAACTCGTCAGGTCTGCCGAACCAAGCTGAAAAGTGGCGATCAAACTTCTGCGCAGCATGTCGTGTGCTAATTAATTATTAGGCCACAGTCTGGTGGGACTGTGCCTGGTATGCCATAAGAGCTATGCGGTGTACCATGTATGGTGTACCCAGGAATGTACATGCATTTTATAATTATAACTTTCAACTGTAGCCCTTCATGTTACGGGCAACTTTCAACCTTCCGATACAGTGCGGAACTTTTTATTAATCTGCTTAAATTATTTGTATAGGCTATTATGACTATCTAGTGGACATCCGCAACTACAGTCGTTCTTCTTCACCGTCTTTGACAGTGAGCCGCATCAACAGTTCGCCTGCGGAGATTTCCCAGCAACTCCAGAATTGTGCCATCTTGCGTTCCTCGTCTGTGACGCAGCATCTACAGTGATTTATGAACTTTTTCCGTACCAATGACTAATAGGTACTCATTTAGCTATATCTTTGTATTATTGTACAGGTACTGATGAGTAATAGGTACCGACCGGTCGTCTGAGACCGCATTTTGTTTATTTGATATAAAATACTATGACCACAGTACGCTAGGCTACACTATACAGCAACAATAAATCCGCATCACCTTTCCCCCAGCATCAATTTTACACTGAGGTTACCGTTCATGTTCTCATTGCGCGAACCTGACATGTGATCGACTAAACCTGGCTATTCTAGCTCGATAGGATAGGTTTAAAAGTATTGAGGGGCAAGCACTCCTTAGGAGACATTTGTGTAAGCCTCTTTTCCAGATGTAGTGGATATGTAACACCACACACCGGCTAGATTGTGTAAAATTTGCCAGATACCTTAGGGCCTCTTATTATATTGAGTGATTGTCTCTTTCTATGCTCCTCCAGCCGCAAGGCTTATTAATTTTCTGGACATGTTATGGCATGATCGACTTGGGAAACTATTGGGGTTGCCAAGCGGTGAAGACCAAAGTGTCGATTTCGCATACACCTCCTCTGTATCTTCAGATACCAGTTAGCATAGATAACCCCGCCAAAGTAGGAAGCACTGCGAAAAGATATTTATTTTAACCAGCCAGCAGTGCATCTCTGGGTTTCTTGAAACTTAACCCTAATAACAAGCAAACGTTAGTCCCCGGAGCTGGATCTTAAATGGTCCGCCGCTGGCATACCGTGTGACGGATAGGACGCAGACCTCCATATAATCCGTACAATGACTGGGTGCAGGCTTGGAAGCAACCACGCCCTCACGGGAAGGTCACTAGAGATGGATACTTGCCTCTCACTCCCCGCCATAAACTTGTATGCACTTTTCAAATTGCTTGTGTAATATTGACTTGTCCTAGTGATGTTGTATATGGTTGTGGTGTAATATGTAACCGGATCGCTATGTGATTCTGAAGCTGTCACTCCATAACATGTCCGCTCACTGCCTTTCTTAGGGAGATGCTCCGGAGGGTGACCTTAGGGAAACTGAGCATTTTCGCCAGTCAGGCTCATGTATCAAAGATAGGTTGAAATTCCTGCCACTTGCCGCCAATGCTTGGATATAAATCTAATAACTAAGCAGAAGGACCGCATAAATAAAAGCGGCAACTACCAATACAGTATCTTGGACTTACATAAGATAACGGTGTTGAATTCTACGAAAATCATCCACCCCATCTTCACATAATACAGCATGCATCACATTAATTATAATTTCACTAGGTTGACTCACACTACATTTAGCATTGGTTTCAACAAAAGAGTGGCCCTTTTTGCCAGCTCTCTTCCTCCGCTTCGGCGTTGAAGGCATTTTCCTGTGACGGAGGCCCACGCAAGGCACTTTCCTCTTGCAACAATAATATTTTTGTCATGGGTATAATGGTTTATATGAAACTACATAAGTGGCCTCGTTAGGACGCTACCTTGCAGGGATACCTCACGGATATATAAGGATCGGTGAGGCACCTCTGACGAATCCACGTTAATAAGACACCAACTTAGTTCTATGTACTGTATATTTTCGCTCTCGTGCTAACAAACGGGTACCATTGTTTGTACAGTTTATTTTTAATGTCTAGGCTCCTAAATTGAGTTGTGGACCGTCATACCGGTGACACACATAGCTGGGACGAGACGATGAGGTTCAATCTCGGCGGCAATGGCCGCACGGCCCCACTGGAACGTTATCGTTCCACCGGCTCTAGAAGTCGGTCTTTGTACTTTTCGGAGTCGCGATATGGGATCCATAACCCTGAGAACCACAGCTAACCGGCCCTCCCGCACATCATGTACATGCGGTGCAACGGAGCGGAGCAGCAGGACGGACCAACGCATACCCCCGTGAGCTACAGATGTTACCACGCCAATGGTCTGTAATTATCTATGGTATACTTTTCACGATCTCATATCGAAGGAGATCTCGCGACACTATCACGAGATAGTGTACAATGGTGAAGAGTTTAAACAAAAGGTAGGAACAAGCAAAACCAGACAATAATGGTCTGTGATATGTACCACAAAAACATGGTCACCAAAGACATATAGGTGGCCACTTACTGCAACTTATCTGATATGCTATAGGCCTATTACTTTTGATGGTGGTTTTACTACCATCTACCACCAAACTACATATTTGGGGTCCATCATTTGCTATGGTAATGCGATTTTCAAGGAACTAACTACCATCAAAAGCGCCTGGACATAGCAAATGATTTGCAGCAAGCAACCTTCCTTTCCATCTTATGGGCACCAAAGCAAGCGTCCTTTTGGCATTTTAACCAGGTTTGACTTATGGCTGTGTACCACTTATTCCCGTTCCGGTCAAAGAACAATGACCAAGTCTTCTGAGTCAAATGGTATCTCTGTCAGACTGGGCAGAATACAGGGATCTAATATGTTACTCAAGTATCTGACGTCATAATCAATACGTCATATGTTGACTGATGTCACAATCAAAATGATGAAAATCGAAAGGTGTGTCACGAAGGTGTACGAAATGCATGGCTTTGATGAATTTGCAATTTAGCAAACTTTCTGTTGAATGTTTTGAATCTCATTTGACTGGGAGTGGTTGCTGCGATAAACAGCAACAGCTCCCCATCAAATTAGTTCCAAAATATTCAACAATTTACCTGGAAGCTATAGCTACCTTGAAATTTGATTCTTGGAGTTGCGGTTTTAATGTTTCAAATCGACTCTACAACATATAAAAGGTGGGTGAAGTTTACGTAGAAATGGGCGGAGCATGGCTAGAAAAGCCTGCCTCCATTAGACGTCCATTGTAGCTTTCATCTACATCACTTTGCGTCATAGATGTGTCGTCCTTATCGTTAATTGAAGATAGTCGTTCATCACATCTATGACAGTAGCCACATTAGGCATATGCAATATAACATGAGATTACCTTAATTTTACAGGTAACATGCCGCCTCCATATCCGCCGGTATTTCAGGGATTTCAGCCTGGATTCCCGCAAGGCCTCTTTGCCGTTAACGCTTCTGGAATGCCTGCAACATTGGCACAACCGGGGTCGGTGGCAGCACCGGCACAACCGGGGTCGGTGGCAGCACCGGCACAACCAGGGTCGGTGGCAGCACCGGCACAATCAGGGTCGGTGGAATGAATATTGCGCCCTAGGCATGCGGCCAGCTGGCGCTCGCATCGCCACCGACAAATTTCTTAGGCGCCACGCCCCCCCCCCCCCCCACACACACACACACTTTTGAAAATTAGATTTTCTGAGAAACCGTCTATCGTATCCTGAGTGACAAACAACGCACTTATTTTCTGTTTCTACGTTGTCTAAAATTTACGCATGGGTTTGGCCAATTCAACTCACTCTCAATTAGCAAATAGTAATGACTGCCTCTAATCATATGGAAGATGGACATTGTGACGAAGTACCGAAAATAAATGTGCGTGCGCGAGTTCGTGTCTGTGTTCCACCTGAGATGACATGACTTTAAAAATAATCCTTATTTAAGGCTTTAATATCAGGTTGGGTGAATGAATTGTATGACTTTACTATTTAATAAACATGCTGTTGAATATTTTGAAACTAATTTGACTGGGATGGTGTCGTAGGCAACCAGTCAAATTAGTTTCAAAATCTTCAACAGCTTGTAAACCTGTATAGTTTTCTGGAAATTGATGGTTATGGCGTTCGGGGATCGATCGACCGATCCCAACGAAGAGGCAAAGAATCATAATTTACAATCGGCTCGAACTCAGAAGCTTAACTGGGCGTTTATTGCATCACAGCAATAGGTCGTTTTATTGCGGCCCGTTAATAGACCCCGCCCATCTCCAGTAAAGGCCCACCCACACCTTGCTCGTGTTGGGATCGGTCGATCTCTGAACTCTCTGACTATCAATTTCCAGAAAACTATACAGGTAAGCTATTGTATATTGTGGAACTGATTTGACTGCGTATGGCAGCAACGGCGTCCCATTAAATTAGTTTCTAAATATTCAACAGCATGTTTATGAAATAGTAGAGGCATACAATTCGTACAACGTGGCGGACTATTAGTAGTTAAAGACGGGCCAAATAGAATCATTCATACTGATTATGACGTCACAGTACACGCTACGTAGCTGATTATGACGTCATATGACGTCAGATGATAGATGTATATTCTGGAAAGGTGAATTATAAACATATGCAAATGTGACACCTTTTTAATACTTGACTGACTATTAATCTAATATGCAAATAATCGTTATCAGCTCACCTGGCTCAAGTGATCGTATGCCGTGACGAGGAGTCCGTCGTCTGTCCGTCAACATTTACTTTAAACGACTTATTCTCAAGAACCATTGGGCTGATTTAAATAATATTTGGCAGGAAGCATCCTTAGGCCATCGAGATGCAAGTTTGTTCAAAGGAAACCGATCGGCCAATATGGCCAACGGCCATCTTGGACCTTGGCAGATTTTTAACGTCTTTCGAAACCGCTTGGGGATCGATTCAAAGCTCATGTAATATCATCTAGGGCAAAATCGGAAACCAATCCTGTTCAAGCCGAAATTGGTTTTATATAGGTTTCTGTGTATGCTGATTTCAAATTTCCACTTTCGAAACAGTCGGATAAACGTCTTGGCGGCCATCTTGGATCTTTTCCCACCAAAACCTCCCATACAAAAGCAATTGGAAACTTTGATGTCTTCTGGAGAATCACTGGGCCGATTTCATATTTGGCAGGAAGCATCCTTAGAGCATAGAAATCCAAGTTTGTTCAAAGAAAGCCGATCCGCTAATTTGGCCGGTGGACATTTTGGATTTTGGCCGATGTTTAGAAATGTCTAAGAAATCTCCGAAACCGCTTAGGGGGGGTCGCTTCAAAACTCATGAAAGATCATCTAGGGCAACAGCTGAAACAGGTTGGTTCAAGCAGCGAACTTGCTTAGCTGAATTCTTCAGCGGCCATTTTGGATGACCTAGTTTTCGCGAAAACGACTTCTCCAGAACTGCTGAATAGATCGGGCTGAAATTTGGGACATGTTATTAGGCATTAAGGCCCATTTAGCTTTGTTCAAACGAAATTGGCGGCCATATTGAATTTTTTTTATGGATCTTGATGCCGAAATTGGTTTTATATCGGGGTTTTTTGATATGCTGATTACAAATTTGACACTTTCCAAACTGTCAGAAATATTTCCAAACTGTCAGAAATAAAGGATTTGTGCCCATCTTGAGATATTTTACCAACAAAAACTCCCATAGTAAGCAATGATAAATTGAAAATATCACCTAGACCGATTTTAACCAAATTTGGTAGGACGCATCCTTGTTCTTGTTGTGGTTCTGGCCAGACCTTAGTGTTCTACTTGAATGTGATTAACTTCCCAGTTGAACCTTGGCCTTCTCTTGTTAAAGATTATGACTATCCATTATAGAGATATGATGAAAATGGTGTAGATCAGATAACACTCATAGCTAACTAGTACTATACAGTTAAACCTGCTCAAGAGAGAATTACCCTTATAACGCAGGTTACTGGCCCATTATGGCAGGGGACTGGCCCAATACTGGCCCAGTAACCTGCGTTCTTTAAGACAGATGGTTGGAAAGCAACACGTTTAATACAACTACAGTCTTTTGGACACATCATTCGTATCCTATAGTAATTCGCGTGATTAAAACCTCACCTGTCAATCAATATATGTATGTGTTTCATTAGGTTACTAAGGCCGTGTTCTCACTAGAGGTTTAATCAGGAATAACGCCATACTGAAGTATGGCGTTATTCCTGATTAACTCTCTAGTGAGAACACGGCCTAAGACCGGTTTTACTGGCTCAGTAATGATGTCGAGATTATATGTTAATTTTAGATAGCCTAGCTTATTTTTACCGATACACGTTTCCCCACGCATTAGAGCAGTGTGCTGGATTTAGCGCATTATCAACACTCGTATACATTGTTTGATAAAAGATATACGATTCTTGATTAAAGGTGTATATTCAGACCAGAATGCTCGAAAGTTTCATTCCATATAAATTAATATAATTTTTTTTAAGTTGTGAAATCGACATAGAGACACAGGTCCCTAATTCAAATTCGCAACTAAAATACGAAACCTATTTATATGGAATGAAATCATCATGTGTTAAGATTTATTTCGTTCCATTCCATCTAAGCACACAATTTAAGCCTATTAAATTATACAATTTTACCATTTTACCATCTTACCATTGCACTTTTATTTTCAAGCATTTTGGTGTGAATATGCTTAAATTTACCGGAATTTTATAAATAATATATAAGAATACAATATTTACAGTATTTACATAACACAGTTGAATAAAATGATAATGTACATAATAGCTTCAGTAGTAATAGGTTCCAGATAGGTTCCAGATATAGGCGGAAATATAAAGTAAGTTCACTCGAAAGCCTGGCGACTAATCTCTCTTTATTATCCCCACGTTTAAAAAAAACATCGGGGATATTAAAATCGCTTCCATCCGTCTGTCCGTCAGTCCGTCACACTATCTCTTGCCAAACCATTACGTGCAATTAAACCAAATTTGGTATGTGGGTTACTCATATGATTGTGCTTTGCACGACAACGTTTAGATTTGGCTCCGCCCATATTGGGGCGGGGCAGGGGGTCAATAGGTCAAATGGATTATAAAGCATCTACTCCGAAACAGTGGGACGGAACTCACCCACATGTGGTATGAGGGTTTCTCATATGAATTTGGAGTGCGTGAAGATCTTTATCTGTGGCCCCGCCCGCTTGGGTGGGTTGTGGTGGGTTAAAAGTTCAAAGCGACGAGCGTGTGGATTTGCAATGACGCGTCATCAACAGAGAAATCTAGTTCTTGATTGAATTTGAATGGAGCATTCTGATTGGTCTGGAGATTGCACACCAACCTAAACAGTGATATATTTTTGAATTTTGAAATGAATTCTGATTAGTCGACAAAAGTCACTCGACCCTACCTCGACCAATAAAAATGCTACATTTCAAATTTTTTAAATAAAGCATTGATGGTGTGGAGCGAGTGACGCATGCATAGATTTGTAATGCGTCCATTTGTGAGAGGCGACCAATCACACAACTCAATTTCAAATTTAACAAGCGTGAGTCACTACAGTTGCAGCTCCCGCAGAGGTGTCCAAAATGGCAAATATTTGACCGACAGATTGACTAACAGACTTACACTAGTTGAGTCACAAATAAAAAAGGAATTAACACCTATATGCCAATATATGGGTATTCGTCCATTGTGCGTTGTAAACTATCCACCAGACAGAATACTCAATTTCAAATTCAAATTGAGTATTCTGATTGGGTGAGAGTGTATGGGCTGAACCAATCTGAATGATCCATTTCAAATGAATGGCGATAACGCGCCAATACTTTACCCCAAAAAGGCATGAGTTGTGTTTTCCCTCGGCCTATACGGAACCTATTATTACAATCTTAAAATCAATTTGTTTAGAGTGATGCATTAAAACAATGTTTTCTAGTAAGAGTTCGCTTTCGCGTATACCTGAATATTACTGTGTCTTGTCTACTTCTCTCCCCTGTTTACCAGCAATGCTATCTACTCTATGGGACTAACCCGCGTCATGGTTGAAACCATATAACATGCTCAACGGCCACTATTCCAGATCTATGCATGTCCCATGATGTCATCGCCTGCTGTAACCCTAATTCACCTTTCCAAAGTATCCATCAATCATCCGACCTCGTACGACGTCATAATCAGCTCACAATCATTACGTCACAAAGGGTTCCATATAGACCGTCATCAAATCTCGAATACTCCGACACGTTATATGAATTGTATGTCTATGTAATTCTTTGCTATTTAATAAACATGCTGTTGAATATTTTCAAACTAATTTGACTGGGAGCTGTTGCTGCCTTAGGCAGCAACAGCGCCCAGTTAAATTTGTTTCAAAATATTCAACGGTTTACCTGTGTAGGTTTTTTTTAATTGATAGTCAGGGTGTTCAGGGATCGATCCCAACATGAGCGAGGTGTGGGTGGAGATTAGTTAGAGATGGGCGGGGCATAGATAAAACCGGAAAGGCCCAATACTGGTGTGCGCCTCAAACATGGTTTCATCAGATCCAGTGGATCTCTTGCTGTATCTAAGCACACGAACATGATATCCATTATCTTATTGGTAGTATATATTGTTGGGGAATACGGGATGACGAAAACTTAGCCAGCTGAAAACCGTTGCTTTTGAGAAGCCCTCGTGCGATTGTCACTTAGTCATAAAGTGGATGAACATTTTTAGGCTTAATCTGAAACAAGTCTATCCCTAAACAAGTATGGAAAACTCTGTCTCGTCTAAACTAACAGTAAATATGACCACGTGAACAGTTGATGGCGATAACAGTGAAATTGCACAGCCGTTTTCTTTTATAAAGCAGATATCGTAGAAGACCCTATCATAGTTTCTGTGATAATGTTTGTGGACATTTTCTTGCCAATGTGTTTCATGTCCCCAGTGAGAACACGGCCTGGGTATATTCGGCCACTGGATATTCAGCAGTTTGTGACATTCCAATGGTCTATTCCATTTTTAGCTATGCCCCGCCCATCTCTCGCTAAGCTCCACCACACCTCGCACGTGTTGGGATCGAGTGATCTCTGAACTCCCTGACTATCAATTTCCAGACAACTATGCAGGTAAGCTATTAAGTGTTTTGAAACCAATTTGACTGGACGCTGTTGCTGCCTATGGCAGTCAAATTAGTTTTAAAATATTCAACAGCATGCTTATTAAATAGTAGAGACATACAATTCGTACAACGTGTCGGACCATTAAGCGTTAAAGACGGGCCATATAGAATCATTTATAACGTAGTGATTATGACGTCATCCTACACACCACTTAGCTGATTGTGACGTCATATGATGTCAGATAATAGATGGATACTCGGGAAAGGTTGATTCAATGCCCCGCCCATCTCTAGCTAAGCTCTACCCACACCTCGCTCGTGTTAGAATCAGTCGATCTCCCTGACTATCAATTTCCAGAAAACTATACATATAAGCTATTGAATATTTTGAAACTAATTTTACTGAACGCTGTTGCTGCCTATTGCAGCAACAGCGTCCAGTCAAATTGGTTTCAAAATATCCAACAGCATGTTTATTAAATAGTAGAGACATACAATTCGTACAGCGTGTCAGACTATTAAGAGTTAAAGACCCGGCATTTATGACGTAATGTTTATGACATCATCCTACACACCACTTAGCTGATTATGACGTCATATGACGTCAGATGATAGATGGATACTCTGGAAAGGTATTGAACTTGAATAAATTACAGATGACATTTTAATGATATTTTGCCACCTTTGTGCATGTCCATGTTGCTTGTGTCTATTTCATTCTTTGTGTGTTTAACTCCGCTTGTGTTAACTTAACCTTTTAATGGTGAAACTGACCAGGTCAAGAGAAGAGTATTTTTGAAAATTAACCACTGGAAACCGAGTCAGTCATTCAAGTGGTAAATTAAAAAAAAATACTCTTCTCTTGACCTGCAAGTGGATACTGGGTAACCCAAAGCTTGAATTGTCTGTACTATTGCCCCTTTAACTGTCAAGCCGGTCAAAAATTTCAGAGGTAAATTTATGTAAAAATAGTCTTCTAATATTAAAACTTCCTGAGAAGTGTTGACCATTAAAATGCTTAATTGATAGAAGTATCATTTGAGGCGCTGGTGACACCGAAGGGGTTGAAACAATTTATTGTATCATGTGTACAAAGGGATTGAGCACAAGTTCTCACAACTTATTTCCATCCTCTCCCAGCTGAATAATTACATGGCAGCAAAAATTTAAAGTAGTTTACTAAAAAAAAGAGGTCCAAGGGGCCTGTATCGCTCACATGAAATTATTGGCCACTACCACAACCGAACAAAATGAGATGACCTTTGAAATGATTTACCCCAATCTAATTTCTGTGAAGAAGGCTTAGCCAAGTTTATTAAAATTTGCCCAGTGTTTAATAAGTATTTTTTTTATGATTTTCTCAGAAATTTGCAGAAAAACGTTAAATTTTTATTGATTCATGGCGGACATGTTTCTTTGACGTATCAACTTTCCAGGAACAAACTTGAAATGTATTTAGGCCCTAATAATATCTCCCAGATTTCAGCCCGATCTGTTCAACGGTTCTGGAGAAGTCATCTTCGCGAAAACGAGGTCATCCAAGACGGCCGCCGAATCATTTGGCCGATCAAGTTCCCTTGAACAAACTTGGTTCAACTCCTGGCCTGGATCATATTTCATGAGTTTTGAATCGATCCCCCAAGGGTTTTCTGAGAAGAGTTTTAACGTTTCAAAAAATCGGCCAAAATCCAAGATGACCACCAGAAAAATTGGCCAATCAGCTCTCTTTGAACAAACGTGGATCCCTATGGCGTAGGGATGCTCCATGTCAAAGATAATTGAAATCGGCCCAGCAGTTCTCGCGAAGACATTTTAAATTTCCCATTGCACCCCTATGGGAGTTTTTGGCGAGAAAACGATCCAAGATAGTCGCCAAACCGTTATCCGACAGTTTCGAAAGTGGCAAATTTGAAATCAGCATACCCAAAAACCTATATAAAACCAATTTCGGCTTCAAAATCTATCAAATAAAAAAATAGTTAAGCTACACCCACACTTCGCCCGTGTGTTGGGATCGATCGATCCCTGAACTCACTGACTATCAATTTCCAGAAAACTATAATGTAAGCTGCTCATTACTTTGAAACTAATTAGACTGGGTGCTGTTGCTGCCTATAGCAGCAGCAGCGCCCAGTCTAACTAGTTTCAAACATATAGTTTATTAAATAGCAAAGACATAAAATTCGTACAACCACGCTTAGTCCATCAGCAATAGCCCTTTCCAAGCTCATCCATCGAGCATATGACGTCATAATCAACTACGTGACGTGTAGGCTGACATCATAATCATGACGTCATGAATGATTTGAAATAGTTCGTTTTAACGCTTAATAGTCCGACACTTTGTACGAATCTTATGTATTTGCTATTTAAGAAACATTCTGTTGATGGACGCTGTTGCTGCCATAGGCAGCAAGGCAGCAACGGCGCCCAGTCAAATTAGTTTCAAAATATTTAACAGCCTACTTGTATTGTCTTCTGGAAATTGATAGTCAGGGAGTTCAGGGATCGATCGATCCCAACACGAGCGATGTGCGGGTGGAGCTTAGCTAGTGATGGGCGGGGGATAGCCATAACTGGAAAGGTCCATTAAGTGTTCGTGGCGAACTTATCTTCGTCATTTATGACGTCATCCTATACGTCACGTAGATGATTATGAGGTCATATGATGGATGGGTAAATTGAACCAATCCATTGTCTAGTTTATATCGCAGTTCTGGTATAAGTACTATAAAAATGGTTTTGGCAATCTAACAGTTTTGTCCACAGCCGCAAGGATTGTGAACCATATAACGATATACAGCTATGGAATTCATAATACTGTTGATCAGAGAATAACGGGTTTACGTCCATATGCTCTACAATTTGATTCCGTATTATTGTCTCCATTATCTTGCAAATGATAACTGTTAAGGCCATAGGATTGTAGTGGAGGAATCGAGTTTATCGATCAGTCATGCGACGTCATAATCAATAACGTCACATGTAGGCTAACGTCATAATCAATTACGTCATGAATGATGTAATTAAGTCCATCATAAACGCATAATAGTCCGAAACCAATTTGTCGGGGCGCTGTTGCTGCCACCATATG
Organism: Chaetoderma sp. LZ-2023a; assembly: GCA_034401795.1. NCBI lineage: Eukaryota > Metazoa > Mollusca > Caudofoveata > Chaetodermatida > Chaetodermatidae > Chaetoderma > Chaetoderma sp. LZ-2023a. Next base: position 30,262,301 of record CM067365.1, on the reverse strand, counting down.
GTCGTTCTAGCCATATTTGTTTGGAATCTGTCACGTGGCTAATAACTTACTATACAGTTTAAAGTTTGTTCAAGTCGCTTAACCCTTTAAGTTTAAGTTTTATGATTATTCTTGCCTTTAGGTCCACAAGATGGTAATGTTCTAATTATTTCGAGAACAATTTGACTGAAAGTTGTTGTTGCCTTAAACGTTTCAAAAAATAAACAAGAGTAAAAGCTAAATTGTGAAAAGGATTAAGAGAGATTATCGCCAACAATTATCAAATGCATAGTTATCTCCCTTGCCTTTATGGAATCTGTGTTCTAAAGAATCATTATTTATCATCATACATATGTGCGCACAATTATGAACAATTCTATTACTGACATTTCGGGGGTTATAAACATTTTGTTTAGTATCACAATGGATTTCTATTTTGGTGTGTGGTCGTGTGGAATTTTCCCACGCCGATTTCAATGTAGGAACACGGTAACAAGTGAAAAGGATAGAGGATAGTGCGGAGCCGATTGATGTCTCAAACGCTGCGGACTTCACTGACTTGATTCGTAGTCTCAGCTTGGTGTCTGTAAGTAGCGTTTTCACAAGTCGACGCTCATCTTCATTACAACTGACCTGGGGTAGTGCACCCAGGATCTTTGAGCGTTTAATTATGTCGAAGGCTCGTGACATAGCAATGCCCATTTTGTGGAAATCCCAGTGTTTGGACATGAATACTGACACAAGCATGCGTTGAGCCCATACAATATCTGTGCAGCTGCGCCCACATATGAAACCACTTTGACATGATCCAGTGAAGTCATCGATCTAGGTCTCGGATGCGGCATAGAGTAACATTGGATAGGATCCTCCGTATGCTGTTGAGGAGCATAACGCGCCGCGGGTTGGCTGATGTTTGGGTGGCTTCTTGCGCGTGGGTAATGCGATAACAGTGCCTTAGCCTACATCATCGATGGGCATGTGGTTCATAAAAGCTGAATGATCGTGTGCGGTCGGTTTTGTGATGATGTCATCTGCGTATTTGAATAGTTCATTGCTTATGTCATCAGATCCGGTTGTACGCCCATCTTTTCTAGCGCTTTCAGTGCTTTCTAAGTTTTACTGTTTTAATTAATATTAGTAATGGCCTGTGGTCACCTGCGAACGAGTGCATGGGCTCATCATCGTGGTCAATGAACTGTTCCTTGAACAATTCTCGAATCGCCTCGACTTTGCCCTGGCTATTAAAGTGTCCTTCAGATGCGTGTACAGTTAGTGGTGGTGTGTATTCAGTAACCCTCAGAGCTCGGGCTGCCAGAAACATTTTGTGACAGTCATCCATGGCAGTGATTTCATCTGCTAGGGAGGCTGCTTGTTGAATAGCAAGCGCTGGCTTATGTGGCGCAGAATGGTATTGCGTTCCATGCGTAGTTTGTTGCTGTCTTCAATTTGACTTGTTTTCGATTTTAAAAATTAGCTGGCCCCGATACCACGTGCTGATAATAAATGACCCATAAATTCTAATTCGGGCATATTAAATTTGCACTTATCTTCATGCAAATATTACGGTTAATCCCTTATCATTGATTCGCTGAAGAACTTTCTCAAGACTTTCATCATGCTCTTCAATATTAGTACCATGTACCATGATGCCATTAAATATATTGTGTGTACTAGCACAACCTTGCATAGCATGTTCAAATAACGTTTGGTACATTTCAGGAGCGCGACCTTTATTTGTCACGAACGTTGCAATGGATCTTTCCATTTTTAGCCATTCCGCGCCTATCTCTAGCTAAGCTCCACCCACACCTCGCTCGTGTTGAGATCGATCGATCTCTGAACTCTCTGACTATTAATTTCCAGAAAACTGTACAGGTAAGCTATAGAATATTTTGAAACTAATTTGACTGGCCACTGTTGCTGCCCATGCTTTCAAAATATTCAACAGCATGTTTATTAAATAGTAGAGACATACAATTCGTACACACGTGTCGGACTATTAAGAGTTAAAGACGGGCCAAATAGAATCATTTATGACGTAATGATTATGACGTCGTCCTACACGTCACTTGGATGATTATGACATCATTTGACGTCAGATGATAGGTGGATACACTGGAAAGGTGAATTGATCTTGATTCCTCATTCATTTTAATTTGATGAAATGTCCAATTAATATCGATCTTACTGAAGAAAGTACTATGATTTAAGTCCTGCAATACTTCGTCTACAGTGGCTATTAGGTGTCTTACGTAAAAGACAGTAGTATTTGCTTGTCTGATATCGACACACATATGTGAATATAGATTGTAGAAATGCATGTAGCTGGGCCTTGACCGTGTTCAATCACATCAAGCCCTTCAAGCTCATCAATCGTCTTCTCGAATAAATCCCTCAAATTAAATGGAATACGACGCAGAGATAGTGCTACAGGTTTTACAGTTGGGTCTCTTGGTATTTCAAGTTGAAAATCATTTACCATTCCAAGTTCTCCATGTTTTTCAAAGATTTCGCTTCAAGTTGGGAGAACGGATCAAGTAAATACCGAATTTCAAAAACGTGTAGCTTTGTAGCTGTTTCTCGACTCAATAAAACTTGACCTTTTCTATATAGTAGGATAAATTCCGCCTATGTTGTCAGATTTCAAATGATAGTAGTAGCTATAAAGCATCCTGTTTCTTGTGACGGTTTTGTGCTGCAATACGAATACAGTTGATTGCTACTTTTCTTGACTTTGCATTTTATTTTGGTCTGTTTCAACATTTCCCATTGTTGCTGATCAATAACAATGCAACTTGGACCAGAATCGATAATCATATCAATATCGGAGACACCGCCTACATTTAAAAGAATTTTATCTGCAATTGAGAATGCATACTCATTGTCAGAACTAGCAGTGTCGTTTGATGTATTAAGCAAACATAAATCTGACCTATCCTTTTCCCTTTTATAATTTTGAGTTGACGATTCAGCTTTAACTGTACGTACAAAACTTCTTTGTTTTGCAGCATTTGGAAAAATGCCCGATGATATTTATTGCATTTTTCTCTTCATCGGGGCATCGAATATTTTTACTCATATGACCTTCTCTACCACAACGATAACATGTCAATCTTTCAGCTTTACGAACATATTTCCATATTTCGTAACCGGGTGTTCTCTATCATTGAACTGATTTAATGGACCTTTCCAAGTTTATCCATCCATCCATCCATCCATCCATCATCCCATAAGTTAACCTAAGCTGGGTGACGCTAGGGCTGCACTGACCTAGTTCAGTGGCATGGGCGGACATTAGGCCACGCTCCCAGACGTTTGTCCATTCCCCTGTGTTTCACGAGTCATTAGGCCCGGCAACCAGCGTTATAGCCGACGTTTTCTGGACCTCGGAAAAGAGATGAGCGCATGCTACATTAAGTCACACTCTTTCGTCACGGTGGTCATTTGGGCCCCGGCAACAACCCGAGCAGGACGACGAGATGGACACATGCTAGACCACACCCCTTTTTCATGGGTCATTAGAGAGCTGACGTCCCATTAGTTGACCTAAGCTAGGGCGATGAGATAAGCCGCCGTACTGAAGAACCTAAACCCGTCACAAGACCTGGCCATGCGCCCCCACCCCACCCTAAAGCATTCGCACCTCATTACACATGCCAATCATCAGCACGTGCCTACACCTCTACATCAACAGAAACATCGAAAATATAGGCGGCTATTCGCTGTTTGATCGAGGGTGTGATGACGTAATCAATATTTGAATTAGGACACGCCCCCTTTTCCCCTCACAAAACACCCAATTTGATTGGTTGAGAGAGAACAAAGGACTTTTTCTCTCGACCAATCAAATTCGGGAATTTATGGCTAGGGAAGGGGGCGTGGACTAATTCAAATATTGATGACGTCATCACCCTCTCGACCAATCCGCGCATCCGCCTATATCGTGGCCCTTCAATATCATATTAAATACATATTTAATACCAGGTTGTCAGCCGGAGGTAGGCATATGACCTATAATTATGGTGGACACCTTACATATAGTAACAGGACAGTTACAACACAGCCAGCACAGCTAGTTGCAATCCGGTTATATTCATATATAGTAGGTATTATTATGATGACAGGTACGACGACGATACACACAGAATTCGTGATAGTTTGGCATTTTCAGTATTATTTGTAGAACGCTGTCTAGCGGCGACGCCTGCATGGGCTGGTTAGGGTCTTGTTGGGTGATGGGTGTGGGGTGTGGAGGGGAAGTGATATATTCTCCAGCTCATCGAGTAGTTTTGATAAACTGTTTAAAGTAGGCATTGGTGATGGAATTAGCAGTTGGGTTCATCTAGCAACAGCAGCAGCAACAGCAGCAGCAGCAGCAGCAGCAGCAGCAGCAGCAGCAGCAGCAGCAACAACAGCAGCCTCACGATCGTACGGTTGTAGAGACCTTAATTCCAACCACACACCATTGATTATCCCGTTATGGATTGACCCAAATGTTCCTCATCTACAAGTGACCCTCACAACAAATATCCACGGTCAACTATGATCTCTCACAACTGAAAGCAAGGCCATATAGGCATCATATCCATAGGAAATCAATAGTTGAGCAGATGGCCATGTTTGACCTCAACTGTAAACCAAATAAAGGCCCTAAGTAAAGCATACATGTGTGGAGACATCAGCTGCTAAAACATCCGTGTAACCAGGAATACCAACCAAAGGAAGTTCTATGTTGATGGCAACTTGTTGCAAAGCTGCCTGAACAACAGAAAACACCGCGACTACGCAATGGCGTAACGTGATATTTTTTCAGGTGAGGCGAACTGGTTGTAAATTTCTGACTTTGGAGGAGGATTATGCAGGGGGAGGGGGCGGTGGTGGGGGTGGGTGGGTGGGGAGGGGGCTGACGTGCCCTCTAAGATGCGGTTTGAGGCTTCTCCGCCGAAGAAATTTGAAATCTAGATTGTCTCAGAGAGCATCTCCCTGCGTTTCTAGATTAAAATATGCTGGTTGTAAAAGTTATCTGTTTTATTAGCTTGAAAAAAGTCTACATTACAGCATAGGAACTGTTGAACTTGCGCGCACTTGGATTCGCCCACATATTAAGTAGGCGGGTGTTGACCAAACCTGTCTGTCTGTCTGTCTGTCTGTCTGTCCGTCCGTCCGTCCGTCCGTCCGTCCGTCCGTCCGTCCCTCCGTCCGTCCCTCCGTCCGTCCGTCTTTAATGGACAGCGACCCGCTGTTGAGCCCTTTAGTTTTTCCGCATGTCACACATCATATGTGGCAGTGTCGCAAAATACGGATTTCTTAAAATGATGTACCCCTTAATAAATCAAACGTCTATTGAAAACCAAAACATTCTTCTAACTCTTGAAAAGGATCCAAATCACACAGAAATAGACCATCTAAAAGCATGGAAAACACTTGTAAATAATTAAACGTTGCGGCAAACTGAATGCAATGGTGATATAGAACAATTCTGGAAGGTGTTGTTGGAATCGGATACGCCCTTGATAAATTAAAATAACAATGAATAACTTTAACCTTCCTCAAATTCTTGGTCCTCAATAAACTAAGATCAAACTACCTAAATTATGGAAACAATTTGACAATCACTTTAATTATGATGGTTTCGGGATGCACCGATTGGAAAGCACACATCTGTAAAGTAGTATTGTGATTGAATAAGTCATGGATGAACTACATGTCCATTGAAAAAACTAACATTTACCTAATTCGTGGTACAAAATAAGCTATATAAATCCAAACCACGTAAAAATATGGGAAATTTTTAAAATTATTTGTAATCATGATGTAGCCTGAATGCAATGATTGTATATAGCACATCTCTAAAGTTTTCTTGAGATCGGATGAGCTCTTGATGACTTAAATTTCCATTGAAAAACATTAACATTTAGTTAATTCTTGTTGAAAATTACCTAAGTCCAAACAACATAAAAAGTAGCAAAATTTTTAAGATCATTTTAATTACGATGTAGACCAGATGCAGTGATGGTATATATCAAATCTGTAAAATTTTATTAAGATCGGATGACTCCTTGATGAATTAAATGTCCAATGAAAAACGGTAAGTCCAAACCCTGTAAAATATGGAGAAAAAATATTTTAATTATGATGTAGACTGGATGCAATGGTGGTATAGAACACATCTGTAAAATTGTATTAAGATCAGATACGCCCTTGATGAATTAAATGTACAAAGAAAAACTTTAACATTTATCTGCACGCCACACGCCATTTGGATCGCTATGTCGAGCCATCCTATGCTTCGCATAGGGCTCGACAAAAGCTGCTGATTTGATTTGGCTCAAAATTTAACACAATGAGGGACGTTATTATGCAAGACGATTTCTAAATGTTAGCTGTTATCAGAATAGAAGAAACCCTATCTGGATTGGATCAAGATCCGGATCTGTGGATATTTCGAAAACTACTGTTCCGATTTGGCTCAGATTTTACATAGAACAATCCGAAAACAATTTACAATGTGACAACAATGGGAGGGCGAAAATCTGCACTCTATGATTGCTCATTGTTATTAATAGGATCGGCAGAAGCAAAACATGGATCATAAAATAAGATGCTGTAAGAACGATCTACTATCAATGTCCGTCCAGCCGGCACTGTCATTAGCGTGATTTAACTTTTTCGGTATCATCATGCAGATTAAGCTAAAATAAGGTTTAGCAACATAAAAGATGGCGACAAGCTACACATCTCTGTCAGATCTGTGCCATACGGCATACAGCCTACTGAATTAGTCTGGTTGATAAGCAGTTCGTAAATATAGAAATTTCCCGTGCCTTTTTATATTCTTCTTCTTCTTTACGTTCGCTGATCATACCGCCAGTCCTGTAAGTGACTATCGACATGATCATATGCGTTAAGTGCGTGGATCCATGGTTTATTAGAGTGCGCTGTGCGGCCTGGAACCTCCGTCTTCAGCACTCGAGGTTTCTGTCAGGGTTACCTCACCCTTACCTCCGTTAGTCGCCTCTTACGACACGCAGAGGATACGGAAGGTGTATTCTAAGCCCCACCTACAGGGCAGAGTTTTTATATTAAAACTTCGGATTTGGTAAAAAAAAAAAAAATAATAAATAGGCCTACACACCTGAAGCGAGGCTATTCGTTGTTTTGAAAGTCTGAAATTCAACAGAACGGAAAATAATAATAGGAAGCTAACACATGTTTTACAACTGGTCTTAAATTTCCGACTGGTGCATATAATTCCTATCAGGTGGGGGCCAGTCGCCCCCATCACACCCACCCCCATCCCAGACGCCACTGCGACTATGCATATATCAAAGCAGTAAGGAACATCAAACTGAACTAGGACTGAATTGCAATAAAATCTTCGCCAAATCAGTGAACAATTGAAAAACTCACCATCAGTCATCACAAGAGAAGATGGCATGATAAACGAGATCACGTCCACCGATGATTGTTGTTTTCTAGCGGCACGCAGTGAAGCGTGAAAACAATGTTTCGCTGTCACGGATTACATACCATGTTGGTGACATTTGTCACAATATTGTTTGCCATGGTGGCAAATTCTGATTGGTCAATCAGATCTGAGCTGACTGAGCTCGTAATGGCCGCTGGTCATTCTACATGATAATAGCCGTTCTAGTAACACCTTCAGTTTTCGGGAAAATGTGTTGCTAATTTCTTACGTTAGAGACGAACATTTCACAGGAGTTTAGGCAGGCTATCACAGCTAACAATGACCAATTACTAACAGCAATAAACTCTCGTGTAAATGAGAAGATACGCGACTTAAAGCGAAGTACAGAGGAAAGTGCGGATAAGCATGCAGACGTCGAATTCACCTTTCCAGAGTACCCACCCATCATATGACGTCATAATGAACTGCGTGATGTGTACAATGACATCATAATGAATGACGTCATGAATGACGTCGATAAGTACGTCACGAACGCATATTTGATGACGGTCTATGGGCTGTTGTACAAATTGTTTGCTTTTACTATTTAATAAATATTCTGTTGAATATTTTGAAACTAATTTGACTGGGCGCTGTTGCTGCCTATGGCAGCAACAGCGCCCAGTCTAATTAGTTACAAAATATTCAACAGCTTCTCTGTATTGTTTTCAGGAAATTGATAGCTAGGGCATTCGGGGATCGATCAATCCAAACACGGCGAGGTGTGGGTGGAGCTTAGCTAGTGATGGGCAGGGCATAGCTAAAAATGGAAAGGTCCATTGGGTGAGATTAAGAAGCTGAAATACGGCGAGTCTTATTTGTTTAAACGCAAAGCAAATGAAGATCATTTTAAACACAACAGGCATACTCTAGAAACATTTTGCGATGCACAACAATCAGTTCGTTCAATAAAGTGGCAGAATCTTTAAACTCAGGTATTGACCTTTAAAATCTTTTCAAAAATTTGTTTTCAATTTTGTTTCTAAATTGCAATTTGTCTCTCGAGTCCTTCTATATATTCGGAGATGTAGCTGTAACCCGCTCAGTCAGGCCTTGCCTAATTTCACACTATGTAAATTTAGGTGCGCGGTATGAGGAGCACGTTCCCAATATTTTTTACCTCAATAAGATTTTCTATGTAATGGCTTTTCGTGTCGGTTTGGAGGCCGTACATTTCCGTGTTTGTGTTTCAATCGGAACACATTTGCAAATATGCATCTTGATAATATTTTTCAGTCTATTAATAGACTTATACTTACATGTTTTATCATTATTTGGTAATTTCAAAATTACACTGGTATACTATAATATTAATATTGTTTGTACAATTCTTTTGATGAACACCGTAGGTGCTAATACAACGGCTGGCATAGCAGTATTAACCATATCTGATGGTTTGTTGTTTATGTGATAGTGAGGGCTAAACATAAGTACTCCACAATAACCACTTACTGCACATGGCTCTGATTGTCGCTTCATCGGCTCTGACAAGAGAAAGGTTGGAACAGTCAAGGAATGGTTCAAACATACGTTAACTGACACGAAAACGAACCTTTACCAACGTTTCTAGGCCCGCCATGACACCGGCAAAAGCCAATGACAGAAGCAGAAGTCAAAATGTTTTACCATCTCTAGCGAATGACCGCGCATGTGTGCATGACGGCATTAACCCCTGTTGTGTCAACTTACCCCTTTAACTGACCAAAAAAACCTTTGCAGTGGTCTTCAGACATGGTCATTTGTAAGGACTAGAGAAGAGAATTTTTTAATGTTTTCCCATAGAATGACTGGCTCGGTAACCGAGGCAGTCATTCTAGTGGTATGTTTTCAAAAATACTCTTCTCTCGGCCTGCAGATAGACACTGTCTAAGTAAAAACTTTAATTTTCTTTACTATTACACCTTTAATGGTCAAGCCGCTGAAAGAATTTCAGAGGTAAATTTACAAAAATAGTCTTCTAAAATTAAAATATCTTGAAAAATATTGACCATCCAAATGTATAATTGATATATAAGGTAGTATTTTGAGACAAGAGGGGCTCATAACAAACTCTGTAAATACGCAGATAATACCATCGCGAGGCGAATCGCACACATATCATAATCAACTCTGCTTTTGAATAACACCTCCCTATCGATGCTGTGGGAGACGATACACTAATCACACTTCCAACCCCTTAAAACATCTGCGAGCCATTACAGATCATCACTGGCCACACAGTCTTATATTAAAAGCGGAAATCTACAAACTGCATAACACACACAGAACCACTATCTGAGAGAGTAGCACAACAGCAATGACCTATAAAACTTGGAATGTTGCTGCTGTTGAAACTCCTGCATTCACTACAGCCATCTGTACAATGCAAGCGATGTTTTCGGTAGCTGCATCTAACAGTCGCGCAGTCTCCTCGGCACTGACATCGAATAATTCTCAGAATGCAATCAGGAGCTGGTAGACTATTCATAGTTCTGAGAACAAGTTTCCCCTGATGACACTGCCATTCGAAATCTTCTGTTTTTACATTCTCACGCTCTCCCGCCCACAACTTGTCCTGGAAGAAAACTAAAAAACTACGATACTTGGCAGCATCAGACGTTGGTGGCAAACTTTTAATTTGCAGAGATGAAACACTGTTGACCACTTTTTCCAGAAATTTTCGAAGCCTCAGATTATTCAATGTATCATTCTCATTGCCTCCATACGGGCATACCAGTAGCTTTTCACCAGCTAGCTGAATGCCCTCCTTCGTAGAAGCGTTGCAAATGTCATCTGCATGTTTCTTGAAGGATGCCTTGGTCTCTATCTTTCTAAGAGGAACACGGTTCCTATTCCATGCAAATAAGCGTGATGTTGTGTCACAGCCGCCTAAAGCAATTATAGGTACATCGCCCATTTCTGCACGACGGAAATTGATGTCCAAAACGTTGCCTCTGCCTGTCCTATCTTTTTTTTTTGGCTTATCCGATCTGTAAATTAGACTGTGGAAGTCAGGTTCTGTAAAAGGGCACAGTAACACTACTATGGTTGTGTCTTCCCCAATAACGTGGTTTGTACCCGATTTGGCACATTCATATCCTGCCAATGCTATCAGACCACATGCATCATCGACAACATTCAAAGTTCCAACATTACTTTCTTGGAGTTTTTCGCACAAGTGATTAATGAAGTTCTGTTTATTGGCCGAGTTCGCCAAGTAATCATCCCTCTTGGTCTTGGGTGTTTGAGAGTAGCATCTTTGGCCCTCCTCTTGACCGGCTCAGAGTCATATCCTTGATTGATGGCCCAGACATATATCCATCAAACATAACAGTTGGATTGTTGGATTTCTTTACATAGGCCACATACATCGTATCAATGCCACCAAATGTGACGCCTTTCTTCCACTGAAATCTGTGAATCAATGACTTCCCTCCAAAAAACGCGTATTCTGGAGCTGTTTGCTGGCTTGCAGTCTTGTTCTTAGTAGAAGTTGTAGATTCCAAGGCATCTGTCAGATGCGGCTTGTTGGCTTCTCGTAGATGGCCATGTTTATCAAACAGAGATGACCTATATGCTTATAGTTCATGCTTCAAAGCTGTGTCTAGATTACAATCACTGTTATTTGCATGATCAACAAGCATTGGAAAATGAGCTGTGGGTCAACTGCGAGATTCTCACCATCAACAGACACCACATGTTATCCTATACACATCACTTGGTCTTTTTGTCTAAATGGAAATTCGAAGACATCCTGTCCTTCCATCTTCGTCAGTATGGCATTCCCAACTTCCCTTGCCTTGTCATGATTTGGCAGAAAATATTCTAAGATGTTCAGACAACCCCTAAGATCTTGTACTTTCCTTGCCTAGGGCATGCCTTTCTGGCCATCAGATGTAATACACTGGCACAAAAGTAAGCTTTTACTTCGGAATGATTTTTTTTAAATTATCCGGAAACAAATATTATAGGAACTAAAATTAATCTACAAAGTCACTGTAATTCTCCGTGAAGCAGAAAGTCATTCACGTAAACCTAGCAGTATTTTACCCATGTGTATATGGCATTCTAAACTAAAATAAATATGATAAATGGATAAGAAGCATATTTCATGCTTCTAATAACTGGCCATATTATACACGCGGTCGAGACTCCCTAAATGTTTTGTCTTACATCTACATCTTTTACTAGTAAATATCAGCCCTTTAGCATCACATTCTATCATTGCATGCGTATAAAATTAATTAAAAATGTGATATTTAGCCTGAGGGTAAAATTTGGCGGCCACTTTTAATTATGTTAATTACGTCTTTTCTCGGGGTGGGATTTTTTAAAGGAATCTTTGACATTATTGAACCTGAGGACCGGTAGTACCATATAAAACCAAAGAAGCTTCTGTTGTAATTTGTTCTAGGTTATGCTTATTTGAGCGTAGATTGACTGGACTAATATGTCTAAGGATTTTGGCGGAATGTGTGCGAGTCCGTCATTATAAAAGTGCCATCAGCATACGAGTACAATGGTCCTTTCCATTTTTAGCCATGCCCCACCCATCACTAGCTAAGCTACACACACACCTCGCCGTGTTTGGATTGGTAGATCCCCAAATGCCCTAGCTATCAATTTCCTGAAAACTATACAGGGAAGCCGTTGAATATTTTGTAACTAATTTGACTGGGTGCTGTTGCTTCCTATGGCAGCAAACAACGCCCAGTCAAATTAGTTTCAAAATATTCAATAGAATATTTATTAAATAGTAAAAGCAAACAATTTGTACAACAACGCATATACCGTCTTCAAATATGCGTTCGTGACGTACTTATCGACGTCATTCATGACGTCATTCATTATGATGTCATAGTACACATCACGCAGTTCATTATGACGTCATATGATGGGTGGGTACCCTGAAAAGGTGAATTGTCATTGAATCTATAAAGTCTTTCTCCAAAATATAATCAATCTTTCAGCAACATAGCAACAGCTCAATACCAATTATTATTTTTTAGTAAAACAAAGATGTTACCATTCACCTCTCGTATACACACGAGAAGATAACAAGATTAAAACCGTAATGTCTAAGTTGAATTTGTGCCAGAATTATTAAATACACGTAAGCCGAACTGTCGTTACGGTTCGTGGTTGGTCGTTAAGAGTTATTAAGGAGTATGTCTTCGCGTCATCATTGTGGGTATAAGATTTCATATTTACAAACATTTATCGGCAGGACACTATGCTAACCCGAGTCACGCGAATCATATACGAGTTTATTTTAATACTGTACTGGCAACCATGTCCCATGCGTACCTTAACTTCACTTAATGTTTGTTGTCAAACGAAGAAGTATGTGTAGACATAGAATTATGGAAGCTCTGTTGAGAAATACTTTGTCCTTGGCAGCGTTGATACAGGTACAACAACAACAACAACAACAACAACAACAACAACAACAACAACAACAACAACAACAACAACAACAACACATCAACAACAATTTCACGTAGTGTAATATGATCTTGTATGCTTGTACGCGTGGATCTGTCTGCACCCACGTAAGGAGAAGTTCTGGCATAACACGGTTTAACCTTCTCAAGACCCAATATGCCTTACGGCCGGTTTCGCAAAGTTACGGCCTTTCATAAAGTAGAACACAGACCAATCATGAGAAATCTCTCCTAAGTTGTCGCCATCTTGTGGCCAAAGAATCAGTATGAACCTGCTAACGCGCTTTATTGTGGTCATAATGCGTAATAACTTTGATTGTATGATAAAATTGTCGAAGTGAACTGTTTAGAAATTAACCCTCTTGCGCGAACCTAACACTTTAATGAACATACTGTCAAAAAAGGCCTATGTGGTGTTCTTGAGAAATGTCCATTTGCAAGCTAAGTGGAGTATCTTTGAAAATTTACAACTGGATTGACTGGCTCGATAAAAGAGCAATTCATTCTAGTAGGTAGTACATTTTGAACAGTTTTCCCAGTTTTTCTCTTGCAAATGAACACTGATTAAGCAAAATTTGGATAATCCTTTAAACGGTCAAGCCGGCCAAAATGACCTCTGCAGAGGTCTTGAGAAATATCAATTTGTCCCAACAGAACGCTATTTTTGTAAAACATCATTGGTAAATGGGCAGTTACTGAGCAAAAATGTATATTTTCTGGAACAATCTTGACCAGTAAATAGTTAATCACTATAAATAGTATTTTGGACTATTTCAGGCGCTGTTGTCATATGGGGGCTTAAAGTTACCATATAGTAGTAAAATTGGGGTATCAATGTAAACATACGGAGTATCCTTTTAGTTGTGACTCACAACTAACATAAGTGTGGCTTTCGGTCGGGTTTGTCAGCTTCGGTCTGTCTGCCTAGGTCATGCAAGTGTGTTTAATCACGTAACCACTTTTCTATTCTTCCATGGAGGGATCCGGTTTGTCACTGAATTACCTGTCGCCACGATCAAATGCGCCACTTGTTAGCTGACGTCACAAGCAACATGACGTAGATCTCTCACAAAAAAATCGAAAGGTCCGTCACTAATGTGTACGAATTGTATTTCTTTGATGAATTTACAATTTGATAAACATCATGTTGAATAATTTGAAAAAAATTTGACTTGAAGCTGTTGCTGCCATAGGCAAGCAGCAACAGTTCGCAGTCAAATTAGTTTCAAAATCTTAGATAATTTGCCTATAGACCTAGGCTTACATGCCTTTGAAGGGTCGGGTCTGTGAATTCACACCTCAAAGTTTCAAACTGAATCCAACACACGTAAAGTATACTGAGCCTATCTAGAAATGGGCGGAGAATAGCTAGAAATGGGCGGAGCATAGCTAGAAATATGCGGAGCATAGCTAGAAATGGGCAGCGCATAGCTAGAAATGGGTGGAGCATAGCTAGAAATGGGCGGAGCATATCTAGAAATGGGCGTCGCCTAGCTAGAAATGGACGGAGCATAGCTAGAAATGGACGGAGCATAGCTAGAAATGGGCGGCGCATAGCTAGAAATTGGCGGAGCACAGCTAGAAATGATTCCCTTTATTGTTATTCTGTAATCTCACTAGCTAGAAAGCCAGCCTGATAACGCAAGTTAATGAGCCGGTACTGGGCTAATACCTGGCTGCATTGGCCCACTATTGGCCAAGTATCAGCCAAGTAACCTACGCTATCATGGCAGTAGTAGTTCCATGACGTATTTATGTAAACAATGTAAATAGTAATGGGTGAGAGAGACACGCTTTTTCATTAGCCAACTCAAGTCACGTGATTTGGGGGGGGGGCTGGATTAATTACCATATATGGAGTGCCATAAGGGGCGTGTTCTCATGGCCGACCTTGTACAAACATACCAACCATACAACGCCACTTTTTGGCACTCTATATATGGTCAATTAAGCCATGCCCATTCAAAACCACATGACTTGGGAGGGCCAATGAAAGACGTGTCTATCGCACCGGAGGTTAGATCGATTGATGATCAAGAGGTGCTAGAGCATAAGTAATGGTAAAACAGCAAAATGACGTTTCTAATTATCCATTTTAAATATGGGGACCAGAGGTCTTATAGTATTTTTTTCTAAAATATAAGAAAATATTCTAAGATGAATAAATTATAGCCAGCTGTTGCCAATATTAATTATATCCAGCTGTTGCCAATATCAATTATAGCCAGTTGTTACCAATATCAATTATATCCAGCTGTTACCAATATCAATTATATCCAGCTGTTGCCAATATCAATTATAGCCAGCTGTTGCCAATATCAATTATATCCAGCTGTTGCCAATATCAATTATAGCTAGCTGTTACCAATATCAATTATATCCAGCTGTTACCAATATCAATTATATCCAACTGTTACCAATATCAATTATATCCAGCTGTTACCAATATCAATTATATCCAGCTGTTACCAATATCAATTATATCCAGCTGTTACCAATATCAATTATATCCAGCTGTTACCAATATCAATTATATCCAGCTGTTACCAATATCAATTATATCCAGCTGTTGCCAATATCAATTATATCCAGCTGTTACCAATATCAAGTATAGCCAATTGTTCCCAAAATCAAATATATCCAGCTGTTGCCAATATAAATTATAACCAATTGTCACCAATATCAAGCATAGGCAATTGTTACCAATATCAAATATAACCAGCTGTTACCAAAATTGAATTGATTATAGGTAGCTGTTATAAGGAATATTGATTACTTGCTATAGCGATAGACACACGATCTGATAGGGTGAAGCGATAGTTGGTCATAAATTATAGCCAGCTGTTGCCCATATTGATTATTACCAATTACAATAGATGAAAATAAATTATAGCCAGCTGTTTCCAATACTGATTATTGCCACAAGTGATAGCTGTACTGTTGGTCATCTGTGGCGTCAATTATTGTAACAGTCAAAAGTGAAATACACACAGATTGACAGACTGAACCAAACACAATCAATTATTCAATATTGCCACTAAGTGGCAGTGTCACTTTTTGTCGATATCTACTCTCAATTATTTATTATTGGAACCGGCAAAAGTAACACACATATGTTCACATTGATTACTTCGTAATATTATTATATAGCACGCCCCCACCCACCCCACAAACTTGTATGTATGTATGTATTTTTATTTTATTGACACACTGGCAACGTGCGGCTTCAATTTCTATGTGCTAACTTAGCCGACAGTCATGCACCCATTAGTTTAATTTGTTGATCACCAGGTCCCGGTCAGGGGATCGAACCACCATTCTGCAACTCCGCATAGCATCAGCAACCAGATATCTTTCCACTGGACCACCGCGCCAAGAGTATGAGTCAAGGTGTGGCCGACCAGCTTTCACATGTCTGATATACTGACACACTGACTATTCATATGGGACTATCTGTGGATGCATCTGCCACGATTCAATCCTAGGCTTTTTACGCCTATTGTACTCTGACTCCAGCACGGCTCTGGCAGTATATGTATTTTTATTTTATTGACGCACTGGCAACGTGCGGCTTCAATTTCTATGTGCTAACTTAGCCGACAGTCATGCACCCATTAGTTTAATTTGTTGATCACCATCTCCCGGTCGGGGGATCGAACCGCCATTCTGCAACTCCGCATAGCATCAGCAACCAGACATCTTTCCACTGGACCACCGCGCCAAGACTATAAGTCAAGGTTTGGCCGACCAGCTTTCACATGTCTGATATACTGACACACTGACGATTCATATGGGCCTATCTGTGGATGCATCTGCCACTATTCAATCCCAGGCTTTTTACGCCAATTGTACTCTGACTCCAGCACGGCTCTGGCAGTATATGTGTTTTTATTTTATTGACGCAGTAGGGTATTCTGTGATTGTAGTAGTAGAAACATCATACAGCTGCAATCAGTCCTTCTTCGGTTTTGTTCACTGTGTCTTGTCATCAGCCATAATCCTTAGCTTCCTCAGGTCTATTCTTGATTTGACTGTACTGAGTTCTGCTTTCTTGAGGTTACCTCATATCAGGCTTAACAGATTTATGCAACGATGCTCTCTCATGGCTTTGTATTTGCTCGCTCCCAGTAAGGAGAATTACAAGGCTCTCTGTGCTTGTGTGTCCCCTGGCATTATTAGCACATGGCCAAACATGGACCATCTTTTCTGGCAGACTTTTATAGCATGAGCTTTATCGATTTGCGCAGTGGCCCTATTGACCGTACTTCCATATTTTGCTGACATAGTGAAAATTTACTGATGTGTTGGCTCAAAATATACATCTTAAAAGATTTTAAAACTATAATTCTTAACTAATATGTTCCTAAGTGAATATCCTAGTGTATATATAGTGGTAAGGTTCCGATTTTTAATGTATAAATGACGAACTTTATTTGTTTTAACTAACTATTTTTGCGATTTTTGGGCGGACTATCAATTTATAGGAGGTAGTAAATAAAAACTTGTAAATCTGAAACATAAGTGTAGTGGTATATGCCAACATAGACAGAGATATATCTGTCACAAACCAATCCTTTTGGGCTGTCACATGTATAGCATGTCGTCCACAGCCTCTTGCTACCATGACTTAGCTCACTCGAGACTCAAGGGCTACACCTGTCGACAAAGCATGGCGGTCAAGGAGTGAGAGCATTGGCCATTCCACCTTCCCCATCGCAGCGTTGCAGCGTGCCTTACCATGGTGGTCTCGCTGCGGCACCACACGCATCATACGCACGACTGCAGTGCCAAGCAATAGCGGGTAAGGACTAGCAGTCCTAACTAACGTTCATTTAATCAACTACAACACCATGTAAGGAACATGCCAGCACGAATAAAACACAGAATATTCGAAAAAAACCATGTTGCATCTCAGGCAAATTGCGCGTCATAACATTGTAATGGGCTCACAACTAAACAACAAAATCTATGCTCTGCTTGATTACATAACAAATGGCCGATAATTAAGAACTGCCGCGAGATGGCTACCCAACACTAACTCCCTCTTTGAGGGAGGGGGAGGTAGGTTTACTCTCTGCTCAAGACCAGCTTTAAGTGTTATCTCACTGATCGACCTCGAAATCCAAGCATATAATTTTGTTAGATAATGCTATAATATTACAATTACTGCAATCGAATGTCATCTTGTATAACATATATAAGTTTACTAAAACTCCGCGAACAGTTTCTAGCTATCATCATAAAGCATAATCTATATTGAAGAAAGATTATATTACATGCTAAATTCTTGAAAATACCAGTAAATATATAAAACAAAAATTAATATTTATTTGGTTATTTGTTTGTTTAAATGTATATAACAGAAAAAGAAAAAGGACTGCTCTGCTGCAAGGCGCTGTCTTGAATGGACATACAGCTCTCTAACAAGCGCTACCCACGCCACTTTCTGGCCCACAGCACGTCAGGACACATATTACATTCTACACTTCGTGCCGCGCGTAAATGTATGTCCTGACTAACCTTCATTTAATCAACTACAACACCATGTTAGGAACATGCCAGAAATTTTAAAGAACAGGAAGGGGATCGATTTTTGTATAACTGTATTGAATAGAAATTCATATCATGATTAAGAAACTGCGTGTGACCAAGTCATTAACAATTTTAACATTTGGTGATGCGTAAACCTGCGTTATTCTCTGTTGAAACAATGCGTTTTCTATCATCACATTTTGACGAGGTTCGCTTTACAAATCTTTAAACAATGTAATGTGTAAATGAATATGGTTTAGCAGATAACATGTGGGTCCATTGAATAGCTTAAATACATCTATTTACATTGGAATAAAAGGCGGTAAGCAGCCCTCGCTGGACTGCTTTGAACAGTTTTGAACGATCTACCTTTGATAGACGCAGTCGTACTTCTCTGAAAATTACTCTGATCTTGCTGTGCTGAGAAATTATGGTAATTCACCCGCGAGTTGATGCACCAACGGAATTGATAGGCTAACCTGCAACAGTCCATTCACTGTTCGTGTACATAGCCGGAAAACTGGAGAAAATACGTAAACATGAATTAGCAAAACGATAAGCAAAGTAAAAACTTGCATACATAATGCCATTTTCAAAATTTTAGACATTTGGGCTAATCATGCTAAACATAGCTTTGATCGATGAATTATTGTATTGGTGGCTGTACCAGTATGGAATAACTACATGTCTTGCGGTTATGACAGCTTTGTAAGCTCGGTAAACTTGACATGTCATGGAGAGATTTTAAATACCTGGCTGAATACCAAGACAGAATTATTAGTGTTATGTCTATATGATCTATTCTCAATTTTCTGAATGTTCATATGAATAATCTGCTAGAAGGCATTAACCAAATTAACTCGATCCACTCTCCAGTATTTAGGAAAAGAAACCACAGTTTCCGTCACTTCGCACCATCAATGAGAATTAAACATTTAACGTTTATAATTTGCATAGCTGGCAAACGGCTTTATTGAAAACATAATACGTTTTAAAACACTGTCATCCTCATTATCATATAGATTGCTCAACAAATAGGCCTATGCTTGCATAATTCTTTAACACTACAATTTCTGCAATCGATGTGTCATTTTGCAGATTGTGTATCGCTTTTGTGGTTCAGTATAAAACTTCATGAAAATGCCCTTCCAGTCAGCGAGGTCAATTTAATTAAAATCTGCGAACAGCCGCTAGCTTTCGCTACACTTTAGCGCCTCTAGCTCTCGCCGCGTATAAGTGCCTAAAAGCAGAATTACATATTGCGATATTTGGCCAAGATCCGACCACAGCCCAGCGCAGTAAGGAAAACTGTGACACAATTTTAGTCTGGTTGTATTATGTACATAGTTCTAATGTACGACCACGGCACGATTTTGAAGAAATAACCAAATCGGAAGGGTCGTAACGGAATCGGGAAAGTTTTGACATGCCAAAATTTCCGACCTAGACGTAAGCTGTCGTAGAGAACATCTTAACAAAGCAGTAATGTACAAGGCTTACGATCGTTACGACCTTCTGACTGCCTGGTCGTATCGCTATCGTACGGCGTTGAACGACTGCACCACGGCAGCTACACGATCTATAGCTACGATAGCCCGAAAGAAATCGTGATATAAACTATAAACTTTCACGCGATTGCCTTAATGATCGCAGCTGCAGGTCTTCTTGTTGAACGACGTAGGAAATTGCGAAGAAGATCTTAAGGCGGCCTCACACGGTGCGATTTTCCTACGATAGCGTACGCCATCGTAGCAATTCGCACTGTGTGAGAGCGCCTGCGACACGATGCTAGCCGATTTTGTCGTAACGCAGAGTATCGTAGGAAATCGTGCGGTGTCGGACGTTTTTGAACATGTTCAAAATATTCTTGACAGAATCGTGTCGTATATTGTATATCCCTGAAATATATGCCATTATCTAACATCTGGTTTACTCCATGAATGCACTTAACATTGCGTACATTCTATTATTGAAGCAATTTTTGTCTCGCCTGCGTAGCAGGATCGAGACATAGAGATCACTTTTCCGGCGACGACGGCGGCGGCGGCGTAAACCTTTTTATGTTTAACATTATATCTCAGCAATGCCTAATCCAATTGCAACCAAACTTGGGTACATGGTACTATGCATCAAAAGAAAACATCACGCCGATGCAGAGGTCATGGTTACGGGGTCAAAGGTCATGGTTTCAACTTTGATTATATTTTGTGTTAACTTTTTGCGTTAAACAAAAGTTATTGCCTTATACCTTATCAATGCCTAATCTAATTGAAACCAAACTTGGTTACATGGTGATATACATGGAAAGGAGGCAGCATACGGATGCACTTGTCATGAGGTGAACCATTTGTCTATTCGTGAGACTTACCAAGGCTTGTCGTGCAATTTTGCACTTCAGGTCGAGTAAGCAGTTAAACTTTACGGTTCCGTCTTGAGGCTATATCCTTATGGCTTCCCCATTGTCTAATACAATTGGTATCTTGTTTTGGCAAGTAACTTGCCATCAAGATCAGACTGTATCTGGTGGTTCGCCATAGACAACAAGCCTTGCTTCTGTGTCAATGCCTACACAAGCAAAACATTTTGCGTTTCATCATTCTTGTTTATAGAATTATATCCAAGTCAATCTTCCAGGTTGCATTCAATTTGCAACCATGTTTCTGGTTATAAAATTGCTGGAAACGTGTTGGTGATTTTTACATGAGTTTGGACTTGTACAAATAGCATACCTTTGCAATCCAAGCAACCTGTAGGGGACAAATAAAAACAAAGTTATTGTAAATTTGCCTGCTCAGGTCATTGTACCCAACACCACCAACTCACCTCACCTCACCACCAAAGACGAAGATTAGGGGGTGTATTGTGTGTCACATTGCCCATCTGTCGCCGGGCGTCCGTCCGTCTGCCGTCCGTCCGGATTTTGTCCGGATATGCGTTCGGAAATATTTGAATGGATTTCTCTGAAATAATGCATTCATATTCCATATCACGGGGACGTGTGCACCTGGGAGTTTGATGACAATCGGACCCAATTTATAAAAGCTATCCTACTTGACATAGTCAAAATCGGCTATTTGATATTTGTCCGGAGATGCATTTCGCGATTTTTCAATGGATCTCTCTGACATATTTTATGGTTATTCCCTACCATTTGAACCTGTGCATCTGGAAGTCTGCTGCTGATCGCGCCCAATTTAGAAAAGTTATCCCCTACCTTAAATTAATGTATTTAAATATGCGCATTCGGGGGTGGGTTATTACTAAGCCTTTTGGATTACAGTTATAATTAATTAATAGCATATGACCACTTCATATATGACTATTGAAAATGCCGTCTAATTACACAACTACCTGATGCCAGAAGAGCTACCATCACACGAAATTGTGGCCTTTGCATAAAATACATAGGTGATGTTACTGTACAAATTTATTAATATGCAATTCATAGGCCTATATGTGAATACTAACCAGTTGCCATGTAGCGCAAGGTTAAGGCGAGGCGGACTGCCGGTGGTATTGCTAAACGCATGCCGGTGTTATTTCTCTGGATAATTGGGGCAACCTTCTCGAGCAATTCTTGAAACAGGTCTGGGAGTACACGCTGGAGAGACACATAGCCAGGCACGTCTTTCGTCTCTAATTCCTGCATCAGTCGGTCATATGCACCATGGTCAGCACGCCTGTTTAACCAGGGACGAATCCAAAGTCTTCTCTGTAACTCTCTTCTCTTCCTTCTTCTCCTAACAATTAACCATGCAGAGAGAGAGCCAGGATTTCATCCATACTGCTGTCAGTATCAGACGCCATCTTTTACGTAACGTCTGTCAACTATCAAACGTAGAGAATATTAAAGGAATTTGTAGTGTCTGAGTGGTAAGGTCTTACGACGTCGTACGCACCAATGTCCTGCGATTGTATACGTTCGTAGTACGATATCGTGTCTAATCGTAGCGTAGAAAATCTTAGTAAATCACAGAGAATATCGCACCATGTGAGGCCGGCTTTATGTTCGCATTATGTTACGCGGTGCTCGGACAAAATCCCACCTGAGATAATCCCACCTGGACAATATCCCACCGGGCAAAATCCCACCAGACAAAATCCCAATCAGACAAAATCCCACCGGACATAATCCCTACTGGACAAAATCTCACCGGACATGCTTCCACTCGGACAAAATCTCCTGGACAGATTCACACCAGGAGTTCATGTCCACACCATTAGGGACCAACCAGGATCAATTCAAGAGTGTAGAGTAAGCCACATATATACGTGCGTCACATTTCGAATAGGTGCCAACTTGTCAGCGATCTCTGGGCTATTATATCCCTTGACTTTTTAATTCAATTCAATTCAAGTAAATTTTATTTGCTTATTTATGAGGTGACGGACCCCTTGCATATTATATTTATTCGTGACATAACATTGCAAACCATGAATACGCAGGAGACATTAGACAATTACATACATGTATCTGTTCTGCTTGAAAAATCTTAATCTTGGGAACATACGGTATGTAGGGTAGGGACAGTCTAGTGGAGAGTTGCTGGGGTTCGACGTGTTAATTGATTAATTAATTATTATTAAATGTGCACATTCATACCAGAATGCGTGAAAATAAAATTGTTTAAATTGTAACATTTTAGAAGGGTAATGTGTGTACCTCAATGTAATGAAGCGAAATAAATCTTAACATTTGATGATTTCATCCCGTACAAATTATTATATAATGTTTTTAACTGCGAAGTTGAATTAGGGACTCGTGTCTCTAATTCAATTTCACAACTTAAAAATTATATTAATTTATGTGTAGCGAAATCGTCATTTGTAAAGATTTATTTCGTTTGGATACATCTGGCACACAATGTAAGCTTCTAAAAGTGTAAACATTTTTCTATTTAATCTTCAAGGATTATGCTGTGAATGTGTACCTTTAAAATTATTATTTTTATTATTATTATTATTATTATTATTATTATTATTATTAAGCTTTGAAATTTGGCGTAACCAAACGGATTGTTCCCTTATTGGTTAGGTAACTGGAAACTGTTGTTGTCTAACATATTGCAGTCGAAGTTATTTTCAATTTAATCAGCGTTTTATACGTTTCGCTAAGGGGGATCATCTAAGATAGATAGATAAGGATGTGGAAAGGATGAGGGTGGCTGCATTGTGTGAACGTAATACAACCATATTAGTACCAACTAAAGCTGCGCGGTATGACATAATGTCAAACCAGTGACGATGTAAATTTTCAAACCGGTTTGAACCGTATATCGGTTTAATGGGGTGGGGTGGGGCCACGGATGAGTGGGTACAATTATTGTAGGCCTGTGTAATATTTTTCGATAACCATGTAGCAAGTATACGTGTGTTGTCGGAAAATCTTCGCCCAAAACACGCTCACGGCTTTTAATTTCTTTATAAGCATCAGGAATAAGGTATACGCCTTATAGCATTCATTTCTAATTACGCCAGTAATTGTTAAAATGGAGCTTCTTACGGACTAACGACAATATGTGTTCCATTCATAATCAATCAATTCTAATGCACGAGGTTTCTCGTTTGTGTAATCATCACGAGTCGAACAACGGGATATATACCTTAATTTTTGTTGATCAGTTAATTAATGCGCTTTTATTTTTAAACTGCTTGTTGAAAACGGTTAGTGTCACAGACAGCAACAACTTTGCCATGCTGGAAAAATAGAACCTTGCTCCTTTCACCCAACTTTTTGACCAACTTTTTCAGCAAACAAGTTCCGCGCAAAAGTGTTCTGTCGCTGACGCTACTACTACTACTACTACTACTACTACTACTACTACTACTACTACTACTACTACTACTACTACTACTACTACTACTACTACTACTACTACTACTACTACTACTACTACTACTACTACTAGTACTACTACTAAACAGTGCAAGCTAAAATACTCTATTACCATATACCACACCCACGACATAACTACATAGCAAAAAAAACCTTAATAAAGAGCTGATAACATAATATAATTCAGCAAAGCCATTACTATTTGCACACCGTGTAGTAGTAGGCCCAAATGGCGAGCATAGTTACCGAATAAGTGGTAAAGTGACTCATCAATAATTAGCAGTAAGTTACTGCTACTCATTGACGCCATTCAGTCAATTCATGACCGGCAGGCTAAGTAGATCATATGTAGTTTAACGTAGCACACCGTATAGTATTGCGCCCAAATGGCGAGTGCAGCTCGCCAACTAGTGGCACGGTGACTCGTCAATAAGGAACAAAAGGTTACTCATTGACGCCAGTTGGCCGGTTCTTAAATACCGAACAGGCGTAGTAGCCTTTATGTCGTAAAATGCACAAAGCAAAAGTATACAAACTATGACTACATAGATGGCGCTCTGGGTTCGCATTTTAAATTTACTTCATTGTAAGTTTTTGTAAATTACCCTGGAACAAATACACCTACAGTAAACATTTACAACACGATGTTAATTGTAATTATGTAAGATGTCATACTCTGTTAACCTAATGAACTCGAATGTCGGATCACCTCAAGAATATTGACGCGATGCTCAATTGATATTTAAATATACCGATTCCCAAGGTTAGGTTATTCGTCAATATTATCATCTCCTAAGACATTACAATTTTAAAATTAATTCAATTAAATAAAATATAATACTATATATCAATATACAACAAGCAGCGAGTGTGCTAGCTTATACAAGTTCTGCTTCTGCTATTTTTAGATATCCATGTTCAATTGATACTAGGCCAGTTTTGCACCATATATCTTTCAATCTACTTTCTTTTCCATGTTCCACTAGCCTGTAAAATTCACAATGAATGTAGTTTATCAACAATGATCGAAATATAGCTTGTATGGCTCTTTGGTGGTTGTTTCCTGTTTTATCTCTGACCTCTGAACACCGATGTTTCCAAATGGCCAACACTCCTACAGATATCAGGGTTACTAACAATTCTTTCTCCTTGCTACTAATGATTCGTCCGATAGTTGAGCAATCTTTGAACATAATTGTTTCAGCCATTAATTTAACATATTTGATTCCAAATTTAGCAAGGAGCATATTGATATAAACCCAAAAGCCTGTAGCTATACAACACTGTGTAAACAGATGGTCTATTGTTTCCTCCTCGGTATTACATAATAAACACTGGTCTGTACTTGTTATTTTGTACATATAAGTCAAATGGCCGACCCATAGCTTTCGATGGAGTAATCGCCATGCCAGGTCCCGTGCGTTTGCTGGTAGGCAAGGTAGATGTATTGTTTTCCACACATTTTCCAGTACTTTGGCGTGCATCCTAAAGTGTTCCGATGCCTAACTGCAACAGGAGTCTGTCTCCGACTTTGCATTAGCATTCCATACCAGGCTCTAGATGCCATGTTGTATTTTATATGCTCTGACTTAAATACTAATGTTGGTTGCAACATATCTCTGTTGCCATGTGCTTTCGGCAATTTGAACCATTCACCAGGTATTGTATTTTTTATTCTAAGAAATAAGCGTTGGCCATCAATATGCCTCATTGATGTTGCTCTTGCTACCTCCTGCATCCCGATCCTTTTGCGAGATTTTGGATTAACTAAATCACGTAAATATTGAATGCCATTTTTGGCCATAGAGGGCAAATATAATACAGCATCATTATCACGAATCAACTCGTTGCCCCAAAGACGTTGCTCTAAAGCATCTTCCCAACAACTGGGTTGTGGCATTGATCGTGTAAATATCTTTAAAGCTTCGAGTTGTTCTTTATATACGTTTGGTATCTTCTGATGGTTAGGTGGCAGTTTATTGAACAAAAATAAACATTCTACTGGAAATGGATCTACGTACCTTTGTAGACGTGTCCTTGCAACACTTGACCAGGATGAGTTTGAAGTGAGTAACTTAATCAAGAATTTCAGTTTTAGCGAAACACACTTTGCTAAAACATTAACCAAATCCAGGCCTCCATTATGCTTTTCATTGGTGAGGATTGACTGCGATACTAAATGGGCTTTGTCCTCCAATAAGAAGGACAAAAGTAACGTGTTAATCTTTGACTCTACTGATTTGGGCATATGAACTACAGAAGCGGTATACCACATTCCAGATAAAATTAAATTATTAAGGACAAATGTCCTGCCAAATACGACGATTCCAATTTACTAATGCACATTTTAGCTTGGATAGTCTTTCTTCCCAGTTCATTATTACATCGTGTTCTCTACTAAAGTAAATACCCAAAATCTTTATGACCTCATCTGACCAGTTAATATCCATAACATTGTCAGTTCTGTCCTTCCAAGCGCCCAAAAAGAATCCCTTAGATTTGTCTCTATTGACTTTAAGCCCTGATGCCTTTTGAAAATCTGATAATACTCCATTTAAAATTCTAAAATCTGAATTTTTACCTGCAAACACAGTCATATCATCTGCATATTGAGACACCTTTACGCCACGTATACATATTCCTTGAAAATCATTACGTTGCCTCAATGTGGCCCCAAACGATTCCATAGCTATGACGAATAGAAGCGGAGACAATGAGCAACCCTGTCTGACACCTCGTTCCAACACTACGGGTTCAGATAGATGATTATTTACTAAATAGCAACTTGTTATATCAATATATAAAATATTGATCCATTTGATAAATCTGGAACCAAAGCCAATATGGTCTAAAGACTTAAACAAGAAGTCCCATTCAAGTCTGTCAAACGCCTTCTCGTTATCAAGTGCTATTATTGCTGCTGGGATGCAATCCTTTTCAACTAATTGAATAAGGTCTCGTATAAGCAATGTGTTGTTTAATATCGTTCTTCCTGGTACAGAGAACGTTTGATCATTATCAATTACTTCGCCTAGGACTGCGCCAAGTTTTAATGTTAGTGCCAGAGTAATAATCTTATAGTATACACAGAGTAGAGCGATTGGTCTATAATTCTGTATTTTATTTCTGTCACCCCTCTTGTATATAAGCCGAACATATGCTTGGGCCATCGATGGAGGGAGATGGCCTTGCTTAAAAATGCTAGCTGCTATTTCTTCTAATACTGGACCAAATATGTGCCAGAATGTTTCATAAAATTCGACTGGAAGTCCGTTGCACCCACGAGACTTTTCTAACTTCATACCTTTGAGGGATTTTGTCAAATCATCAATTGTTAGTGATTGGTCACAACCTTTGCGACATGCATCTGGAAGATTTTGCGTTATATTAGCTAAAATATCTCTAGTTGCAGTTTCATCACTTCCCTCAGATTCATACAATGATTTGTAAAATTTGGATACTGTTTCCATCATCTCTGCATTTGAGGACACTGATACACCATCATTAGTCTTCAGTGAGCGCATTAATTTCTCTATATCTCTTGCTTTTTCCAAGTTACAAAAGTAACGTGTAGGCTTTTCACCCTCGGTGTGCATTTGTGCTCTTGCCCGTATTTTGGCCCCATCAAACTGATATTGCTCTATTTCATTTAGTCTACCTTTTAATTTAACTAATAGTTCGTAATAATTATATTCTCCATCATTAATTTTCTTATTAATTTTACACACCGACCGCTGAAGCGCCTTTTTACGCTTTCGCATTTCTCGTGCTTTCCTGATGGAATACTGTCTTGAAATATGTTTCAGGTCGGATTTAACATCCTCCCAGCAGTCTGTTATACATTCATACAAACTTCTCTTTTCATCCCAATGCCTCCAACAACTTTCTACACATTTGCGATAACAACGCTACATTGAGTTTCCAAAATCCATCTCCTCGTTTGATCCAGTCAGCATTGTCTAATGTGATGGAAAACATATTGTGAACAGAGAAAGTTACTGGTTTTATATTAGTTTTACACATGTAACCTTTCAATGATAGTTCTACATAGAGCCTGTCCAATCTTGATGCTTTCTTTCCATCGGTTGAAAACCAAGTAAAGTCCCTGCCCTCTGGATTTTCAATCCGATAAGTGTCTAACAAGCTTTTCTATTCACAGATGTGTTTCAAAATATCATGAGATGTGTCATTAAAATTAGACCTAGCGTTTCTCTCTTTAACTTCATCTAATATGCAATTAAAGTCACCGCCCATAATTAGGTTTTCAGGCGTTCTGTCCTGAATTATTGTGGAAACATCATAATTCACGACGCAATTGGTGAGAGGTTGGCGCATAAAGGCACATCAAATTTAACCTTGTGTTTAGTACATCAATTGATACACAAATCCATCGTCCATTTGTATCTGATGACGACGATATAACATCAACATAGTTGAGACAGCGGGGCAGGATAAGAATGGCCACTCCCGCGCTATTATCTTGTGATAAAGAATAAAAAATCTGCTCTTTTGAAATATATTTGAGAGATTCATACACTTCAATTTTTTGAATTTTGGTCTCTTGTAGAAAAGCAATATCAACTCTCTCATTTGCTGATTCTTCAAGCAAGTGGCGCTGCTTGAATTCAGTATTTAATCCTCTGCAATTGATGGTGTAGATAATCATAATTTGTAAAATGATGTTTACAACCGCCATCATTAGATTAACTTGATTTGGTTTTTAGCTCGTTTCATAGACCATTTACCTAATTTGCCTGCGAATTCAATGTTTCCTAGTTCTACCACAGACAAATATTCATATTTGGAAATATCATAATCATGGCGCAGTAGACGATATTTCACGCCTCTCGCCGTTCCATATGGCACTAACACTTCACCCCCCCCCCCCCTCTGATGGTACATTACCATTTCATCTTTCATCTGTGAACTCTGTGTTTGAATGGACACATCTGATTCTGCAACTGACATTGTATCATCATCCATATCATTTACTTCAATCTCAGATTCTGAGCTATTGTCTTCTTTATGACGCTTATTGCTACTTAAGTTACATTTGGCAGGAGCGTCATTTACCATATCTTCAAGCTGACTTAAATCAAGTGGGCTTAGCGGAAACTCGACTGAACTTTCCATCTTCTGAGTCCTAAACGTATCCTGTCATAATTTTAATTCGTCTTCTAAGGAATTGTAAACTGGCTCATCTGTAAGATCATCATTTTCCTGCGTGTCTTTTATAGCCACGTTTTGCTCCACTGCATTTTGATTATTTTCTTGACTTAAGGTTATACCCTCATCTAATACTTGAATTTCATCAACTGTAGTTACTTTAACAGGATTTGGTGATTTGTTTGTGTCATTTTCCGTGGCATGAACCACAACAACAGCTTCAATAGTGATTGCTCCAGAAGCATTTGACTCAGTTGCATCCTTTAATGGCCGATTATCTCCTGATACTGAGGGCTTGTTTTGGTTTTTTGGACAGCGCCATTTAAAATGGTCAACTGAACCACAGAGCAAACATTTGTTTCGATTGGGACAATCTGTTGCCAAATGGTCAGTACTTAGGCGGATCCGGCGCTCTTTAATTTGCCCTCTATACCATAAGGGCAGGTCAAAGCTGCCATCAAGCATCAATCTGCTTGGTAACAGGCTATCCACTTTATCAAACCAGATGCGTCTTACACCGTTTTCTAGCGTTCTGTCAAAGGGATACGTTTCCCGTTCAATCTTTCGCACCTTGCCATACTTCTTGAGTTCATTCATGATTATGTCATCTGGAATTTCCAGTGGAACTTGCATCTTCACTAGCAACCTATCTGACTTGATATCCTCTACGTTACGAACTTCGCCTTTTACAATAAGAACATCTTCTACAAGCTTTTCCTTGACCCCCTCATTTGACACTGTTACATTCCATACAGTTTTAGAAACATTGATAAGCCCCTGCAAAGCAGCAGGTCCCGCGCCAATGACGTCCTTTAACCCATGATACACGTCGATAGCCGTGACACTCCACCCCTTAGTTGTTATCTTAAGGCTTAGGGTACGCTTATAGGTTGCCATGGTGTTTTATAAAAAGAGGAAACCCATACTACTACAATATATAATACAAAAATATAACACCAAGACGTCGGGGAAAGAGCTAAACACTAAATAAATAGTGCCCCCTTTTGAAACCCTGACGTCTACCAACAAATATACGAATAGATAGTACAGTCGTATATTTGTTAGTTTGAACCACTTTCTAAGTGGTTCACTAACACCTAACGGATTAAAGTGGTTTCCTAATGCATACTAACATACTACAGTCATATATGTGTTAGTCTGTTCGAGTTGACCGGGAACAGCCAACTGACTATAATGATTTATATAATTAAAGAACTAGGCTTGTGCTTACAAATGACAAAAGAATTAAATCCACTCACTCAAGCGATCTTGCCAAATACAATGCGCTAGCCAACGAACTATAGAACTAGCATACTGGCGCGGGGAGAAAAGTATTGCATTGACCACAGTAAGAGGAGCCCTATTAAATGGCGGAAACCGCCAGCTAAGACCAATACAAGAATTTACAAATTAAACATAAAGTTTGAAAGGAAATACTAATACGAAATATATGTATAAAATTTATCTACAAAATCGCGCTAGAAACTAGCAAATTCGGGCAGCAATTGCAGAGCTAAATAAACGCGTGCGTTCACTTCGACTACTACTGCTACTGCTGCTGCTTCTGCTGCTGCTGCTGCTGCTGCTGCTACTACTGCTACCGCTACCGCTACCGCTACCGCTACCGCTACCGCTACCGCTACCGCTGCCGCTGCCGCTGCTTCTGCTACTACTACTGCTACTGCTGCTGCTTCTGCTGCTGCTGCTGCTGCTGCTACTACTGCTACTGCTACTGCTACTGATACCGCTACCGCTACCGCTACCGCTACCGCTACCGCTGCCGCTGCTTCTGCTACTACTACTACTACTACTACTACTACTACTACTACTACTACTACTACTACTACTACTACTACCGCTACCGCTACCGCTACCGCTACCGCGACCGCTACCGCTACCGCTACCGCTACCGCTGCCGCTGCCGCTGCCGCTACCGCTATCGCTACTATTACTGCTGCTGCTGCTGCTGCTGCTGCTGCTGCTGCTGCTACTACTACTACTACTACTACTACTACTACTACTACTACTACTACTACTACTACTACTACTACTACTACTACTACATTACTATGTACGGTGAGATTTTGTCCGGTGGGATTTTTTCCGGGTGAGATTTTGTTCGGTGGGATCTTGTCCGGGATTCATATTACGCAGACGATGGCAATATTACACGCATGAAGCACTGAAATGTAATATATTTAAATAATTCATACCAACTTATAGGCCTACGTAATAAAATGGAACAATCATATTCAATAAGTTCGCTTCAGTAAATGTTCTTTTAATAGCACATGCTACTAAAACAAAAAGGTCTGTCAACGGTACGTAGTAGCCCAGTCAAAAATATGTACCCAGTGATCAAGTGCATCTGAAACGCTGTTCTTACCGTGCCCGCCAGGGCCAAGTGGACATTTTGTATTTTGAAACTATCAATTAAGATCATTGTCTTCCTCCGGACCTAGTCCGATGTACGTATGGAATTGTAAACCGATCATACAATTCTTAGCATACTTGTATCCTCCAAAGACAGTTTTCTGTTTCAACAGATAACACACACGCGCGCGCGCGCGCACGAACGCACGCACGCACGCACGCACGCACGCACGCACGCACGCACGCACGCTCTCGCTTTTAATGTTCTAAAAAAATTTGAATTACCGCTTGATATATCCGATAAGAAGCTCCTTTGCACAACGACAACACAAGGGCTATTTTTCTTTCGCAATACATCTATACCAAAAAATTACATTTGAAGACATGGCATTTATTAGAAATGTTTATAAAAAAAAGTACAGACTGGGATTACATGAACCAGGCATCTAGCCTGATAAGTCAGCCCTTGAGTTGTCACTGTTCAATGGAGATTCTTATCATTTTAGATTAAAATTCTGTTATTAAATTATCGTTACATACGTCCACCACCGAGTAGGCCTATGACAGGACGTTTCATTTCCCCCCCATGTACATGTGTCTATTAGCAGGATATCGAAAATGTTTTTCTCGGATTCTGATCAAAGTTGGTAGAAATGTTGGGTATGTGAGCCGGACACGATGATTAAATGTTGATGCCGATCTGGATCCGAATCCGGATCAAGATATGAAATATTGAACGCGAAATATCAACGAAAAGTTATGGACGCAGTCAGGAAAAAAATGAATGATGGTTTGAGTATGTAACATCGATAGCACGCTTATATATGGATACAGATTTCTAACTGTTTTCTTTCTTCTGCATATCTTTAAAATCCCTCTGGCATGTCTATAAAGACATGGATATTGTTGTATAGTTAAGATCAGTTTCTCTACAAAATCTCTGTCTTCATTCATTGTGTTAGTTTTGGCATGCAGGAAAACCGTGCGACCAGCGCCAGAATAGACATGTTTTCTATTCACAGCGATTCGGGAAACGACGAACGCGCGACTTTCTCGCTACTTTCATCGCTCAGAAGCGCATAGCTATAAATTAATCGCGATGCGATAACGACCTCTAACCTGTCGCACGACCATCGCGCGACGTAAATGCGACGGACTATAAACCGCCCTTAACGGCCAGCATCGCGCATGCGCGTTAGTTACAGGAATTTGAAGGTGACACATTTTGATGCCACGTGAAAATTATTTTCACTGCATGTTTGCATTTCACTGTCAGCTCAGTAACTATATACGGGAATTCATATTCTAAATCAGCGTTAATACAAATCCACGGCGTGTCTATGATTCTCTTAAAATTGCCCAGATCGTAGCTGAGTCGTGCCGTGGTCGGATCCTGGCCAAAAATCGCAATATGTAAGTCTGCCTTAAAGCTCTAGCCATGTAGCTCTCCCCCATTAATATGAGCCTCTAGCTCTAACCAAGTATAAGAGCATCTAGCTTTCGCCATGTGTATGAGCCTCTAGCTCTAACCAAGTATAAGAGCATCTAGCTTTCGCCATGTGTATGAGCCTCTAGCTCTAACCAAGTATAAGAGCCTCTACCTCTCGCCATGTATATGAGCCTCTAGCTCTCACCATGTATAAGAGCATCTCGGTCTCGCCATGTGTATGAGCCTCTAGCTTTCGCCATGTGTCTGAGCCTCTAGCTCTAACCAAGTATAAGAGCATCTCGGTCTCGCCATGTGTATGAGCCTCTAGCTCTCGCCATGTGTATGAGCCTCTAGCTCTAACCAAGTATAAGAGCATCTAGCTTTCGCCATGTGTATGAGCCTCTAGCTCTAACCAAGTATAAGAGCATCTCGGTCTCGCCATGTGTATGAGCATCTAGCTCTCGCCATGTGTATGAGCCTCTAGCTCTAACCAAGTATAAGAGCATCTAGCTTTCGCCATGTGTCTGAGCCTCTAGCTCTCCCCCATTAATATGAGCCCCTCTCGCCATGTATATGAGCCTCTAGCTCTCACCATGTATAAGAGCATCTCGGTCTCGCCATGTGTATGAGCCTCTAGCTCTCGCCATGTGTATGAGCCTCTAGCTCTAACCAAGTATAAGAGCATCTAGCTTTCGCCATGTGTATGAGCCTCTACCTCTCGCCATGTATATGAGCCTCTAGCTCTCACCATGTATAAGAGCATCTCGGTCTCGGCATGTGTATGAGCCTCTAGCTCTCGCCATGTGTATGAGCCTCTAGCTCTAGCCATGTAGATGAACCTCTAACTCTCGCCGTGTACACGAACATCTAGCTCTCGCCATGTATAAGAGCCTCTAGCTCTCGCCATGTGTATGAGCCTCTAGCTCTCGCCATGTGTACGAGCCTCTAGCTCTCACCACGTATAAGAGCATCTCGGTCTCGCCATGTATATGAGCCTCTAGCTCTAGCCAAGTATAAGAGCATCTAGCTCTAGCCATGTAGATGAACCTCTAACTCTCGCCGTTTACACGAACATCTAGCTCGCGCCATGTATAGAAGCATCTAGCTCTCGCCAATTATATGAGCCTCTAGCTCTTGCCACATATAAGAGCCTCTAGCTCTGGCCATGTATTATGCCTCGCCACATATAAGAGCCTCTAGCTCTGGCCATGCGTTATACCTCGTCACATATAAGAGCCTCTGGCTCTGGCCATCTATTATGCCGTTAGCTCTCACAACGTAAAAGAGCAGTGTTGAACACCGAGTTCTCTCAGCAGTGAACGTCTGAAAAACAATTCGTTTCTGACTAAATCAGTTTCGTTCATTTTTAGTACGATACTGGCCCGATAACACAGATCATCAATGGCTTCATCACTCGGGAAACCATTGATACAAACATGCACGAAGCTCGTGCGCATGCGCATGCGCATGCGCGCAGACTACGCCAACGTATCTTCATATTTGATAATAATAATAATAATAATAATAATAATAATAATAATAATAATAATAATAATAATAATAATAATAATAATAATAATAATAAGCGGCAAATTTAGTCAAATATAGTAATGCAATATGCGATGCCCTTGATCGCAAAAAGCTAATAAGGGTGTTAGGTTATTAATAACTAACGGAGTTTTGATCGGACAATTGTTTGAGTGAAAATCTTAGAAAATCTTAGAAAATCTTAGTTTTTTCTTTAAAAAATCGTCTGGAGATTGCCAAAATGATACTCCTCTCAAACGACCTTAAAGCTTTCAACCCAAATTTCCATATTTTCCTGTGCAAATGATCCAGGTGAGCAACACTGGCCCATGGGCGTTTTGTTATAGTGGTCATCATGAAAGTATTACTGTTGGGAAAAATTATTGGCCTCTCTCTCTCTCTCCCTCCCTCCCTCCCTCCCTCCCTCTCTCTCTCTCTCTCTCTCTTTCTCTCTCTCTCTCTCTCTCTCTCTCTCTCTCTCTCTCTCTCTCATATAAATACTCAATATGATGTACATGTATTATAAAATTTAATCTGTTTATACGTTTACTTTGTTATTTTGTGTATATGTTTATGTTTGCCGCCTATACATTTTTTCTGTAGGGAGATGGCTTTTCTAAGTTTCGAACAACTTGTGCCCAATCCCATTGTAATATATGCAATTAAATATGTTTAAAATAATGATAATAATAATAATAATAATAATAATAATAATAATAATAATAATAATAATAATAATAATAATAATAATAACTAACGTAATTTGACGCCACAATTACAGCTCTCATCTCGATAGAGCTATATTATGTCATCATAGACCTATCTACTCTGATTCAATGCGAATGATCAAAAAAGGATTTTGGCTCGGCTACGCCATAATAGATAAGCACCTCACATTGTAAGTGTGTAACCCTCTCTACGCCGGTATTAGACAATAACACTGGTAACATTTGTGAACACATCCTTGTACGGCAGCCCAAGTGGCAACGCGTGAAAACAACAATAAACATTACTTCCCATGGTTGACTGGCCATGAGCCACCCAAATATATTCAAATATGTCTTCATTGATAATTTCAAAATAATTGCAATTAAATCAAATTTCTGGGAGCATTTGTTTGACTACGGTGTGTATTATTATTAAATATGGATTTGAATTTATACAAAGCCAAATTTACGAAGTGTTTCTAGATTAATCTGTGATCAATGTGTCAGATTCGAGTCGAAAAACGATACGCACCACTAAGAGGAACAGGGTGAGTGGTAAATCAGTAAAAGAATTCGCCAGGCGTCAAGCAGGCGTATACGAACAAAGACCGTTGACCAGGACAACGCGAAATTGACATGAATTAACGTCGGTGATTATAAATAGGAATGACTAAATAAGTAACCATTCATAGTCTTACGCTACGGAATACAAAAGACAAGAATATGGCTTGTTTTCTATCTAATCTAAATTTAGCTTTTCCAAACAAAAATCCAATAGGCTATCTTTCAATGACGTAGTTGGATAATTAACACTTTTTTGCTGAAGAATTGTTCACCCCCCCCCCCCCCCCCGAACATAATTGCACTTGAAAATTAAACAAATTTTGTATTTCGCCATTGTAAATGTATTTCGCCAGTGTAAATGTATACGACGTATGAAGGCGTGACTTTCAAGGTATTTCATACCCGTGTTTCATTATGTCTATTGTAACATGTTTTCCATTCACTTGCAGCTAGGCCGATACAAAATGATGCTATTCACCGTTCCAGAGTATCCATCCATCATCTGACCTCGTTTGACGTCATAAACAGCTCAGCGCGTGTATGATGACGTCACAATCATTACGTCACAAACGGTTCCATATAGACCGTCATCAAATCTCAAAGAGTCCGACACGTTGTATAATTGTTGTAATTCTTTGCTATTAAATAAACATGCTGTTGAACATTTTGAAACTAATTTGACTGGGCGATGTTGCTGCCTTAGGCAGCAACAGCACCCAGTCAAATTAGTTTCAAAACATTTTACAGCTTACCTGTGTAGTTTTTTGGAAATGAATAGTCATGGTGTTAAGAGATCGATCGATCCCAACACGAGCGATGTGTGGGTGGAGCGTAGCTAGAGATGGGCGGGGCATAGCTAAAACCGGAAAGGTCCATTAAGTTCAACTTTTTAAATTGGCATGTGCTCAGTACAAAAACATATCGTGATTAATCCGTATGCAGTTAAGACAGTACGTATCTTTGTCGGTAGCGTTAACGCTCGGTCGCCCAATAGCCAATTAGTAACAAGCAAGGTGGGTACTATGATCTCAACCGGTGCTGTAACTCGATATAGTAGTCATCCATTCCATCTCTCTCTCGATTATCGTCAGTCCATCCTGTGTAATACGACCTGTCATGCGACTGATGAACACCTGTTTACGATTCTGTACAGTCTACCGCACTTGATTTCCCTTCACCGGCTCTAATCTAACGTTTGTTACGTTTTATTATTGACAATGTCCGCAACTAATTTATGAATTTGATATTCCGTCACAAAGCAAACAACTTAATAATCTGATAATATGGTCAAGTTCCACTTTTTTTATCTGCAATCACTAACTGCGTGTACATTGTAGATGAGTATCTTTTAGAGTTTGGCGGGTTACCCGAAACTACATTATTAATGTTATTCATTTCTAATTGTATGCTAAGCGGTATGGTAAAGAAATCAGTCAAAGGCTGATAATATAATAATTTGAAAAACAAAAAGTACTGCTCTGCTGCACAGGGGCGCCGGAAGCAAATTTGAGGGGCGGGGCAGGTTCCACAAAAGGGCACGCTGGATGGCATTGTATGGAGGAAGATATGAAGTGGGTGCCCCCCCACACCCCACAACGCCCCCACCCCCGCCTCTCATAGAAGGGTGTTCGGGAATACCCACCTGAGTTTCTTATGATTACCAACCACTGATCGGACCCTACGGATCTCTACTGACTAGCAGTTCTTAAGGACTCTCTTAAGATTCCGATGGACATATGCTGGATGAATAGAGAGACGAGGTAGCAACACAATTACGTCGAATTAGTAACAAACTATTCAACTTCTAGTGTGTATGGAATAAGTAATTTAAATTATGATTTCACAGCCTCTTAATTAGCCATATTGGCATGTCGGTGTCAGATGTACATTTGGCCCGGGCTAGTCAAAGGAGGCTTTCAAATGTCTGATTTTGTTTATGTGTGGATGGTGGTATCATCTTTTAGGTTTAGAACCCAGAGCTTGACATGGCTAGACATGTACGTGTATCATGACCGTGGGATGGGTGGGTGGGGTGGGGTGGAGCTCATGCTCATATAAATAGCACAGTATTAAAAAATCTAAGAGGATGATATTTATTATTTAGAGATCTATGTAGGAGTTATAGGAGATGGCATCTAACCGCATCTAATTTTTACATTCTTTCGACGCCCCAGACACACCCATCTCCCTTTCTAAGTGTGTGTGTGTGTGTGTGCGTGCGTGCGTGCGTGCGTGCGTGCGTGCGTGCGTGCGTGCGTGCGTGCGTGCGTGCGTGCGTGCGTGAGTGCGTGCGTGCGTGCGTGCGTGCGTGCGTGCGTGCGTGCGTGCGTGCGTGCGTGCGTGCGTGCGTGCGTGTGTGCGTGTGTATGTATGTATGGGGGTGGGTTGGGGGGGGGGGGGCGGAATAACAAATGATTTAGAGGAAAAATAACAATTTTAAAAGACTTGGCGGTCATCTTGGATTTTTTGTTGTTCACGTGACATGTCATTTAAACCTGAAACAGAATTGAAACATTACCGTAGCAAGTAGGCAAATGTGTGTAAGAATGTTTCGAAAATAATGGTTAGGAAATACATTTACATGCGGTACAAGGTGTAGACTGTATTACATTCTACACTTCGTACCGCGTGTAAATGTATTTCCTATGTGTCCTGGCGTGCTGTGAGTTGCATATCAAGGCCAGAAATTGGCGCGAGTAGCGCTTGTTAGACCGCTGTATGTCCATTCTATCCAGCGCCTTGCAGCAGCAGGGGCGCCGGAAGGACTGGGGCAGCGGGGCAGCCATGTCTAGCTCTTTGGGTTATACACCTAAACGATCATACCACCATCCACACATAAACAAAATCAGACATTTGAAAGCCTCCTTTGAATAGCCCGGGCCAAATGTACATCTGACACCGACATGCCAATATGGCCAAGTAAGAGGCGGTGAAATCATAACTTAAATTACTTATTCCATACACAATAGATGTTGAATAGTTTGTTACTAATTTAACGTAATTGTGTTGCTACCTCGTCTGCCTAGTCATCCAGCATATGTCCATCGTATTCTTAAGCGGGTCCTTAAGAACTGCTGGGAAGGAAGGATCCATAGGGTCAGATTCGTGGTTTGTCCCGGGAAGCGCCTTGATTGATATTGTTAGTGGCCATCTTGGATTTTGCACTATTTTAAAAAGTACATTTAACGACCTGTGAAACTGCTCGACATGAAACAAAGCGATATCTCATGATCTTCATCTAAGGCAAGGGCTGAACAAACCTTGTTCACATGTTCAACATGATTGGTAGAT
This sequence comes from Chaetoderma sp. LZ-2023a, assembly GCA_034401795.1. Taxonomy (NCBI): domain Eukaryota; kingdom Metazoa; phylum Mollusca; class Caudofoveata; order Chaetodermatida; family Chaetodermatidae; genus Chaetoderma; species Chaetoderma sp. LZ-2023a. Next base: position 30,223,006 of record CM067365.1, on the reverse strand, counting down.
TTGTCTTGGATAGCCTAGTTTTCGCAAAAAGCACTTTTCCTCTGAATCCTGCTGATTGCAAATATAATTAGGAACTAAGGTATGATTAAATATTTTCGAGACAAACTGTGCAAGTCCACCATACAGACACATGCACGAATGCACGCACACTCAACGTGTGCTTCTGACACAAAAAACCCGCCCGCCCGCCCACTCACTCACATTGTGAATTGGGAACAGGTTCAATTAACCAAAGAATAGATGTTCTTCGATTAACATTAACATCGCTCTAACATTTATACGTAATCATAAGAAACTCAGGTGGGTATCCCCGAACACCCTTCTATGAGAGGCGGGGGTGGGGTGGGGGGCACCCATTTCATATCTTCCTCCAGATAATGCCATCCAGCAGGCCCTTTTGTGGAACCTGGCCCCGCCCCTCAAATTTACTTCAAGCGCCCCTGTGCCTACACGTACAAGCTGAACGGGCTTGCGAGTCCACCGTCATAGGGAAAGCTGCACTCGCTCATCAACTGACATTCCTCGTCGAAGCCAGTTACAGTAGTTAGAGTGGTATGTGTCGGGAGATCAGTTAGCCAACATCAGCACTATGGTTAGTGCTTGCTTGGCTGATCGAAGCATGGCCTATTTCTACATATTTTCCGAAATTTGTTGGTAAGTTATGCCTGTAAATTCTCTATAGATTTGTGTTGCTATTTCATTAAGCCTTTCTAACAGCAACACGGATGTTTGCTAGTATAGTGTTTACTACGTGGTGCACTATGGTATCAGACTAACGCTCTTAGTAGCCATTGGAAGGTTAATACAATCTGAAACTTATAATATTTCTACATATTTAGCGAATTTATACAAGGTTGTGAGGAAACACGTGATATGTAATGATATTACCAATTAATCACCATGAACATATGTCCGTCACTTTTGCCTGTTCCAATAATCAATAATTGAGAGGACAGATTTCACAAATTACACTGTCACTTTGTGCTAATATTCAATAATCGACTGTGTATTGGTTCACTCTATCGACTCGTGTGTATGTCACTTTTGACTGTTACAATAATGGACATTTCCATCTTTAGCGTGCGAAATGCTCCGCCTCTCTCTAGCTAAGCTCCACCCACACCTCGCTCGTGTTGGGATCGATCGATTTCTGAACTCCCTGACTATCAATTTCCAGCAGATTATACAGATAAGCTGTTTAATATTTTGGAACTAATTAAAAATATTCAACAGCATGTTTATTAAATAGTAGAGACATGCAATTCCTACAACGTGTCGGACTATGAAGAGTTAAAACAGGCTGTATAGATTATTTGCTACATAGCTGATTATGACTTCATATGACGTCATTACCCAGGAAAGGTTCATTGACTCCACAGATGGCCAGCAGTACAACTATAGTGTGGTTATAATCAATATTGACAACAACTGGCTATAATTTATGTGCAAGTATCACTTCACCCTATCAGATCGTGCACCCATCGCTATATCCAGAAATCAACATTGCTTATATCATCTGACTATGTCCAATATTGGCAACAGATATCTATAATTGATATTGGTAACAGCTGTCTATAATTGATCTTGGAAGCAACTTGCTATAATTGATATTGCTTGTCAACAGATGGCTAACTGTTATTGTTAACTGCTGGCTTTAATTGGTTTTGGTTACAGCCGGCTATAATATGATTTTGGTAACAGCTGGCTACAATTGATATTGGTAACAGCTGGCTATACTTGATATCGGTAACAGCTATAGTTTATGCACGTATATAACTACACCCAATTAATTTGCGTGTAATAAACCTCTCACTTTACAATAATCAATAGAGGTAGCAACTGACTATAATTTATGTGCATCCATAACTTCACCCAATCAATGTAGGCGTCGATGACTTTTGGCTGTTACAATAATCAGTAGTGGTGACAGCTGGTTATAATTTATGTGCGTACATATAGATCATGTGTATAACTTCACCCATTCAATTTTCTCGTTTATAAAGTTTGATTCTTACAATAATCAATAGTCTTAGCAGCAAGCTATAATTTATGCACGCCTATAACTTCACCCAATCAATTTGCACATCTATAACTTTTGGCTGTTACATTTATCAATAGTGTTTGCAGCTGGCTATAATCAATAAATTTGTGCGTCTGTAACTTTTAGCAGTAACAATAATCCATAGTGATAGCAGCTGATTATAATTTATCTGTCTATAACTTCACACAATCAGTTTTCACGTCTAGAATTCGGCCAATCTGATTACACATCTATCACCATAGCTCATAATCGATACCGATGCTGGCATGTGGCTATACATTTTGTGCCTCAATAATTCATCCAATCAGATTGTGTGTCTATCGCTATATCTCATAATCGATTTTGATTGGCAGCTGTTATTTAAATTCATGACCCTCTATCTATATAGGTGTGCATCTATGAATCAGCCAATTATATAGTGTGTCTATCATTATAACCAATAATCGATAATAGGTTTTTTGGTTGGCATGTGCTTAGGATTCATTTGATCAGTGTTTAGTATATCTCAGTATCCATTGCATCTGTTTTATTTTATTTACAGCTGTCAGATGCTTACACTAATTATTATCGAAGTACTACAACGACCTATGCCTCCAATTACCTGTGGGCCTGGTAAGTTAACCTAATCACGCCGAGAATCCTAATTTAATAGATAGTCTGGGGTTTATACAATGAACCTTTCCAGTTTTAGCTATGCTCCGCCCATTACTAGCTAAGCTCCACCCACACCTCGCCGTGTTGGGATTGATCGATTCCCGAATGCCCTAACTATCAATTCTCTGAAAACTATACAGGGAAGCTGTTGAATACTTTGTAACTAATTTGACTGGGTGCTGTTGCTGCCTATGGCACCAACAGCGCCCAGTCAAATTAGTTTCAAAATAGTCAACATAATATTTATTCAATAGTAAAAGCCAACAATGTGTACAACAACGCATAGACTGTCTTCAAATATGTGTTCGTGACGTACTTATCGACGTCATTCATTATGATGTCATTCTACATATCACGTAGTTGATTATGGCGTCATGTGATGGGTGGATACTCTGGAAAGGTGAATTCCGTGGGCAGTTCATGTTACAAGCACGCATCAGCTTGGATCATTTCGAGTCGTCTATTCCAACGTAGAGAAACGTTGCTGCTATTTTTCTGACAAGGTTTTACAAAACTGTGAATTTATTTCAATTAGCTCTGTGGTACAGTCAGCCCTGCCTATTGCGAATACGGTATTGGCCATAGTTTAAAGTGGGTGGTCTTATGCTCACCAGTCTAGAAGAACTGACATCTTATGGCCCATATGACAAGTATCTGCTATAGACAGACTCACTTCTCTGTATTGTGTAGGTATGGCTTGGCTAATTATAGATAATTCTGTTAGACTAATATAGGACTACACCAAATTTGAGAAACCTGTTGTCACTCAGACATCAACTATGAGCTATGGCCCTTTAAAATCGTTGTAAGTGAGTGTCTTATGATACTACCACATGATTGGAGAATTTCGTTATATTTTAGTGATATTGACTTCTAACTTCAGAAATAAAGATAATTTATAGGATGACTAAGTAATGACAATGCGACATACTTTCTGCATAATGTGATCACATATAAATCTTTTCAATCGAATCTAATCAGCTACATATATGTAATGACGTCTGACATATAGAGTATGCGTCTAACAACTTACAACTTGAAATGAATTAAACGCATACTTGCTCAAAGAAGCTATAAATGGACCTTTCAATTTTTAGCTATGCCCCGCCCATCACTAGCTAAGCTCCACCCACACCTCGACGTGTTGGGATTGATCGATCCCCGAATGCCCTAGCTATCAATTTCCTGAAAACTATACTGGGAGGCTGTTGAATATTTTGTAACTAATTAGACTGGGCGCTGTTGCTGCCTATGGCAGCAACAGCGCCCAGTCAAATTAGTTTCAAAATATTCAACAGAATATTTATTAAATAGTAAAAGCAAACAATTTGTACAACAGCCCATAGACCGTCATCAAATCTGCGTTCGTGACGTACTTATCGACGTCATTCATTATGATGGCGTTGTACACATCACGCAGTTCATTATGACGTCATATGATGGGTGGGTACTCTGGAAAGGTGAATTCGGCGGTGTGAATGTAAATGTACTTATACATATTTATTACCGGTTTACTAGCAATGGATGATGCTATGATTACGGTTTATGTACTTAAACTTCTCATATATCAATAATTGTTCAGCAATATGCTTGAGATATTAGATGTATCTTGGTTTATGTACACTTTCACTAACTTTGACGAACTTGTATTGGCAAGAGACACATTGGACATGACACTGTTGACTATCACAGTTCTGGGATATAGTCCTCAATAGAGTTAACGTAAGTCACATCTACATCCGCAACTCATTTAACGTGCACATACACAAAAAATTTCACAATTCATTCGTCCAAAACATTAAGAAACGTATGTGCTATATTTCAACTCAACGATTATGTTCAATTGAAAAGATGCAAAATACGCAGGCTGGCTACACTGCTGAAGTACTGTCGATCTGCACATGTGATTTAACGGCTTTTCAAATAAACTCGAGAAATGTTCACATGCCTGCAACCATAGATATCGTATATACTGACTAGATTGATTATGACCCTCTCAAAAGCGGCATTTAAGAGTTCAGTATTCTCTCCCCGGATGTAGAGTCTCCAAAATAATATGTCTTGTTACTAAACCTATTACGTAGTCGAATAACGTGTCAGAGTAATAGAGCCAATACAATTTTATTTCTGATAAAAGGATATAAATGTGCGTCTTTTCAATTTCTCTTCAAATTATCAAACAGTAATTTAGCCAATTTTGACGTCTATATATGCAGTTGGTAGGCTGCTTCAGCCAGTCAGTGAATACCCGGGCATGCACAATTGCGATTTATTAAACTCGCTACATCAGTGGTTGAGGGTATGCGCATGATCAAACTAGCCAGTATATATGCTATCCAAGCCTGCGACCACCACTAGTTGTCAGGTGCCAGAACTGCTCGTCAGGAAAATGTTACAAATCGTGATATATATCTTTTTGTAGCGCATAGGAATTCGTAAAATTTGTGATTGTAAGATTGTGGTATGATTGCTTTCAAAAATTTAGCAACACGTTTTAATGACGATGATTATGACAGTCTGATACTAGACGATGATTATGACAGTTTGATAATAGACGTTGATTATGACAGTTTGATACTAGACGATGATTATGACAGTTTCATAATAGACGATGATTATGACAGTTTGATACTAGACGATGATTATGACAGTTTGATAATAGACGATGATTATGACAGTTTGATACTAGACGATGATTATGACAGTTTGATAATAGACGATGATTATGACAGTTTGATACTAGACGATGATTATGACAGTTTGATATTAGATGATGATTATGGCAGTTCGATACTAGATGATGATTATGACAGTTTGATAATAGACGCTGATTATGACAGTTTGATAATAGACGATGATTATGACAGTTTGATACTAGACGTTGATTATGACAGTTTGATACTAGACGATGATTATGACAGTTTGATAATATACGTTGATTATGACAGTTTGATAATAGACGTTGATTATGACAGTTTGATAATAGACGATGATTATGACAGTTTGATACTAGACGTTGATTATGACAGTTTGCTACTAGACGATGATTATGACAGTTTGATAATAGACGATGATTATGACAGTTTGATACTAAATGATGATTATGACAGTTTGATACTAGACGATGATTATGACAGTTTGATAATAGACGTTGATTATGACAGTTTGATAATAGACGATGATTATGACAGTTTGATACTTGACGATGATTATGAGTTTGATACTAAATGATGATTATGACAGTTTGATAATAGACGTTGATTATGACAGTTTGATAATAGACGTTGATTATGACAGTTTGATAATAGACGATGATTATGACAGTTTGATACTAGACGTTGATTATGACAGTTTGATACTAGACGATGATTATGACAGTTTGATAATAGACGATGATTATGACAGTTTGATACTAGACGATGATTATGACAGTTTGATACTAGACGATGATTATGACAGTCTGATAATAGACGATGATTATGACAGTTTGATAATAGACGATGATTATGACAGTTTGATAATAGACGATGATTATGACAGTTTGATAATAGACGTTGATTATGACAGTTTGATACTAGACGATGAGTATGACAGTTTGATACTAGACGATGATTATGACAGTTTGATACTAGACGGTGATTATGACAGTTTATTACTAGACGATTATTATGACAGTTTGATACTAGACGATGATTATGACAGCTTGATACTAGACGATGATTATGACAGCTTGATACTAGGTCATCATGTGTAGACTGGTTACCAGTTCGACGCAGTCTGGATACCCGGCTGCCAATCTAAAACTAGAAGCCTGGCTTCTACGAGAATACACCTCTAATGTATTGACCGGCCATCTTATTATGTCATCAGAACGACTAGACTTTTACACAGACTCCATTTCGGTGACCAGACATATCGGGACCCGGTCTATCTCCGTAGCGGACTGTAAAAGGAGCACTATGGATCGTGTGGATTTTGGTATCATCTTAACCTCTGTATCGCTTAATACAGACATTAAAATGGACTTGATCCACCCAGTGGTTCGTGTGATATCAATATCCACGCAACGTCAGCAAATTCTTGACCTCATTTTGTGTGCGACAGATGGGCGCCAGATTTGAATTTTACGACGAGTTCAGAGGGACTATTTTTTCTGTTAACTACTTGTCATACAGACTACTACAGGCTTTATATCATCTCGTTTTACGTGAATTAATATTGTCTGGTATGAGGAAAGTAGCCCTCGTGTCCTTTTAAGTTTCAATTCTCGTTACCACCATATTCTGGTGGATATCACCACGCCAATGGCTACTCAATATATACGAGATACTACGCTAACGGGAGTGAGATAGAGTATTCTTGGCATAGCACGAAGACACGGCTCTATGTTTAGATCGAAGTATCTCCCTCTTGGTGCCAGAGATATTGAAAGACAGTCAAAGACATCTGACAGCTGGTTGGTCAAGCTGAAAGGGCTTTCCCGGATAATGAGGTAATTTTCATCTTTCTTCAGGAATACTTAAGCACCCTATGAAAGCGCACCAACGTATGCGTAGTTTAAATTTGATCAACGGACCATATTGACTATGCTAATAATTATTTACTATATTTCCGTAAATAAATTTATTAACTCCTAACGATAAAATTAAGGATAGAGATTTGTATTCGCTCACTCAGTACTGCCACATCAATTCATTCGTGAGATAAACAAGCCAGTACAGGGTGGGGCGGGTGGGTGTGTGGCTTACAAAATACAACTTTGAGAGAATTTTAATTATACACACAGCTGAGCAGAACATTAATCTCTTATGTCCGCTCTCAGCTGGCTACATTTGCTATACCCGTATAGCAAGCAGAAGCTGCAGAGCTCTGACCAGTCACGTGTCTTACAGATAAGACCATCTGTAAGCCACACACCCACCAACATGTACCGGAGTTAATATCATTTATATCTAATTCTATATGACATATCAAGAAACTAAATAGTCAACAATATATACAGTCAGTGGTGTAGCGTGGATGTGACCTGAGGGGCGACTGCCCCACCTGGTAGAAATTGTATGCACCAGTCGGAAATGTGAGATAATTTGTAAAACATTTCTTAGCTTCCAATTATTCTTTGTTCTGTTGAATTTCCTACTTTCGGACTCAGATTCCGACCGGCAAAGTGACGAATAGCCATGTTTCAGTTATGCGGGCCTACTTCTTACCAAATCCGAAGTTTTAATATAAAATGCACAGGCAATTTCTATGTTTACAAAGCAACCAGACTAATTCAGTAAGTTATATCTCTATATGGCAAAATTTGGCAAAGACATGTAGCCTGGCGCTATCTTTCATGTTGCATTTTAAGTTAATCTGATCATATTGAAAAAGTGAAATCATGCCAATGAAAGTGCTGGCTGGACAAGCGTCTGTAGTAGATCGCTACAGTCGTGTGTTTTATGATTCACGTTCTGCTGTTGTCCATCCTATTAATAACCACGAGCAATCGGAGATTGCCGACCTAACACTCCCTTTTTTGTTACATTGTAAAAGCTTTAGGATTTCCTATTCTTTCCCGAATTTTTTCGGATCACGCCGATCACGCAATCAAAGTGCATGGTCACACCTTTTCCTGTTTTAAAACGTGCGCTTGATCACAGTCAAAATTTAAGAATCGTCTTGCACCACAACTTCCTTCGCTGTGTTAATATTTGAGCCATACCAGATCAGTATTATTTTTAGATACATCTCCGAATAGACAGCCAGACAAGTGGGTGGGCATGTATGCATGCACGCATGCATGACGGCAGGCAGGCAATCAAACAAGCGAGCAAGCAAGCAAGCAGGCAGGCAGGCGGACGGATACGCAAACAGGCAGGCAGCCAGACAGAGCAAGGCAAGCCGACAGGTAGACAGGCGGGCAAGAGGGCAGACAGACAGACAGAACCAAGCAGGCAGACATACAGACCCGCTCGTAATGCCTTTATGCCTGCCCTGTATTTCTATAACAAATTCGAAAGAAATCGAATATATTATGGCAGTTGGCGTTGAAGAACTAGCGTATCTATAAAGAAGTGCCGCGCTTGGTGGCGGTGGCGGTGGTTGTCGTTGTCGCGGTGGCGTCTATGCAGATACAGGGGTTTTTCGCAGAAAGTAGGGCCAAACCTCTGAACTCTCATGTCTGGCATCACCAGCCTACTGAATAGGTGGACGAGCCCGAGTGCTGAAAATTAAAACGTTTCTAGACTGTAATGTAGGCTTTTTTCAAGATAATAAAACACGTAACATTTACAACCAACTGAAGGTCCATATTTCCATCTAGAAACGTATGAGATGCTCTCTGAGACAATCTAGATTTAAGAAAAATTTCCGGTGAGAACCTCCTTCCCACACACCCATCTTAGAAAGGGAGGGGGGGTGGTGGTGGATACTGCTCTCTAACCCTCGCCCAGTCGGAAATTGCACACCAGTTCGCCCCACCAGGAAAAATATCACGCTACGCCACTGTATACAGTGGCTGATCTAGGGAGTGGGGTGACCCGGGTGGCAGAGCACGTTATATAATTTTCATCAACGTATTGTGTCGCGGTGCTCCTAATGAGACCTAAACATTGGAGGGAAATACAAACAACATCACGTAATATCGTTCGCTAGGAATTTAAATCACGTTTACCCAGACATTTACAACGTGGATTAATTCATGTCTGCAAGTAAATACATGAATGCACATTTCATCTTCGTAAGAATGAGATAATATCGGAACTTGAATATATATTTACAGAGCGGTATTATATAAATATTATATATAGTAGTAGTGTATATGTAATGTAGCGTGCTGGCGTCAGTGTAGCGGGCCGGTACGCCAATCTGGTCCATTTAATGGAACCCTGTGAGTTAAAGCGGGTGTTCAGTTATTCAATGTGAGCCAGCCATTCGACTTCGCGTGGATAGTCATTCAGCGCCCTCTTTTGTCAATTAATCGTACTATTACAGGAAGTCAATTAATGGTACTATTACGGGGAATTCCGCGAAAATCCCTCGCTAACTAAACTTTTATCTCAATACATCGCTAATCAGTATGAGTCATAATAAGATATTTTGTTACTATTTCAGTAATTGTTGTTTGCAATATTTATTATTTTATAGGTTTCTGTCAACATTTGGTATAATAGTGGTCATCAGCCTGTTATTGTTATGTCTTAGTTATGCCTGCAAGCGGCATAATCGCAGTCACGTTCTTGTCCATCCGCGTACCACGAGCACTATCAGCCTTGATAGTAAGTACATGCCAGTACATAAACCTCAATGGACCTTTCCACGTTTAGCTGTGCCCCGCCCGTCTCAATCTAAGCTTCACGGGCACCACGCCCGTGTTGGGATCGATCAGTCTCTGAACTCCCTTAAGCATAAATTTCCAGAAAACTATACACGTAAGCTGTTGAATATTTCGAAACTAATTTGACCCAGTTAAATTAGTTTTAAAATATTAGACAGAATGTTTATTAAATGGTAAAGACATACAATTCGTACAACGTGTGTCGGACTATTAAACGTTAAAGACGGACTACATCGAATGATTCATGACGTAATGATAATGACGTCATTATATACGCCACATATTTAATTATGACACGTCATATGCTGATCAATGGATAAACTGGAAAGGTGAATTCCTATACGCACCTTTAGTGGGTCCAAACATATGCACGGGCATCATACCCTGTATCGTGCACCTTTACTGGAGACATACTAAAAATAGAAGAGTGGCATCGTGCTGAAAATACGCCTCTAACGGTGAGTTTAGGCGAAAACTCGTACCTAGGCCTACTCTAGGGGAATTCGTCCACCCTCAAGTAAATTACCTTGATTTCAATACAAACACGTGACTTACTCACTTGCTCTGCTTCGTAGGTAGGTAACCTCGATCAGGTACTATAGCGCGTACTTTACCCGTTTAGGCGCTACTCTAGTAACTCGAGTAGTTACTCTACCAATGGCCGCCCATCATGTTACGTCATCAAAGCGACAAAACTACGTTTTCAGAAAGGTATGAAATGCGGACACGAATTTGCGGATATGATATAATTGACGAAATCTTAGGAACATCAGTGGATCGTGTTTGGTTTGAGATCATTTAACTCCTGCAGCACATATCAGAATCGGCATATGGTGGAGGCGGAGAACTCGGACTAATTTACCCCCAGATTGATACAGTCATTAACTCCGTTTGTGTCAGCAGCGCATCAAAGCGCTAAAAATACTACTTCTAATGAATTAAGCATTTTAATGGTCAACACTTTTCAAGAAATTTTAATATTAGAAGACTATTTTTTGTAAATTTACCTCTGAAATTTTTGACCGGCTTAACCATTAAAGGGGGTAGCTAATGGTAAAGAAAATTCAAACTTTGGCTTACCCAGTATCCATTTGCAGGTTAAGAGAAGAGTATTTTTGAAAATTTACCACTGGAATGACTGGCTCGGTTACCGAGCCAGTCATTCCAGTGGTTAATTTCCAAAAGATACCCTTCTCTTGACCTGCTAATAGACATGCCTCAAGACCACTGCAGAGTTGTTTTCGTCAGTTTGACCATTGAAAGTTAAAGTTGGCACAAGAGGGTTAATATCACCCATATTCATCCAGTGGTGCATGTTATATATCAGCATGTAGGTGCAAATCAGCAAATTCTCGTCCGCATTCAGTATGCATCCGTTTTGAGGTTTAAGACGAATTAGGAGGGGTTATTTTTCTGTTAAATATTATTTGTCTCAGTGGATGACTAATTGTGCCTGGTATCAATATGAAAGTTTAGTGTCCATTGCCGACCTCCAGTTCTCGTGGGGGTTGGGGTGGCCGTGTAGGGGTGGCAGGCAGCGTGTTATTACGCCAACGGCCAATTATTATCCAAGAGATGCCTTTCTCTATCTCGTATCGAAGGAGATCTCGCGAGACACGAATACATGGAAATAGTGTTATATTAGTGTACAGTGGGTGAAGGGAGTATATGCAAACGTGAATAGTAGGCAAAACTTGAGACTTACGGTCCCAGATAAGGTATGGCCCATAAAATGTGATCACCAAAAACAGGTAGGTGAGACTTACTGCAACTGATTTGCTATGTTATAGGCTTATAACCTTTGATTGTGGCTCTACTACTATCCACCATCAAATTACCTGTCTGGGGTCCACTACCATCAAATATTCCTAACTGTAGCAAATCATTTATAGCAGGCACCTTCCTTTGCAATCTTATGGGCCCCTAGGCAAGCATCCATTTTGGTATTATAGGCGTGTTTGACCTATATATGGATGTGCATCACATTGGCATTGGCCTATATATGAATGTGCGTCTTACCGTTCCGGTCAAAGAACAATGAATCAGTGACCGTCTTCTGAGCCAAAAAGATTCTCTATCAGACTCGACAAAATACAGTGATCCGATCTGTTACTGAAGTGGCTGACGTCATAGTCAATACGTCAAATGCTGACCGATATCACAATTAAAATGACTTAGCTCCGGTATGACAATCGAAAGATTTGTCTCGAAATTGTACGAATTTCATGGCTTTGATGATTTTATAATTCAATAAACATTCTGTTGAATAATCTGAAACTAATTTGACTTGGAGCAGTTGCTGCCATAAGCAACAACAGCGCCTAGTCAAATTAGTTTGAAAATATTCAACAGCTTACCTGGAGCCCATTGTTACCGTGAAATTTAGATTCCGTGAATTCGGGTTTCAATATATCAAATTGATTGCAACACATATAAAGTGGGTGGAGCTTACGCATAAATGGGCGGGCCATAGCTAGAAATGGTTCCCTCCATTTAATGGTCATCATGTCTTTCATCAACAGCACTATGCCTCACTGTTACTTGGAGATAGTCGTTTATCACATTTATTCCGGTAGTCACATTAGGTAATATATATATATTATGATGAGATTACCATAAAGGATAACTAATCCCATCTCTTGATAGCTATTCAGGTGATCTAACACGCCGGTCATAAACTATCCAGGTAATTTTAAGCCTTTTATCACGCCGCTAAGGAAAGAAATTCAGGATTTAGTAGTTAAATGTTGGTACATTTCGACACCCTATGATGGCTGTCATGATTTACTTTTCAACCAATCAGAAAAAAACCCCAGTGTGTCTGCCTCGGTATATACGCTCAGTCATAGAGGCACCAGCTATAGTTTGGCAACGTGCTATAAAAGCAATCTTACAGGTAAGCTGTTGAATATTTTGAAACCAATTTGATTGGCAGCAACAACTTCCAGTCAAATTAGTTTCAAAATATTCAATGGGATGAACATTACATAATAAAGAATGTGATGCATTGGAGCTTACATGACATCACCTAGAATAGCTTGAGGAGGCAAAAGGGTGTCGATCACTGTTCAACATTTACAAAACAGATAATTGCGATACAGATCAGGGAATGTGATAGGATATGAATGATATGAAATCTATAAACCATATTCTATCGGTGTAATACAACATTTGAGATGAGATTAGCATCGCTTTAATTTTACAGGTAGGCCTAACATGCCGCCTCCGTATATTCGTGGATTACGACACCCGCGAGGTTTTGCCACAACCAGCTTTGCCACTCACACTTCTGGAATGGCTGCAGCACCACCACCCCTAGAGCTATACCCAAATGAACCTCCACCGAGTTATGAGCGGTGGGATAGTGGGCCAGGAGCACACCAGATCTTCTCTCCGCCTGCCCAAACAACTGTCCCATAGGAATTGTACTGTCACCACTCTCCGCGTTCCTGCTGCTGCCCAGCGCTCCAGCTGCACAAAATCTGCCACTCCACTACTGGTTATGGGTGGAGCTGCTAGCAGAACTTGACGCCGATATTGCTATAGAGTATCTTTATCATGGCAATTAATAGTGTAAAGCTTTGTACTATTGAGAGATATATATATATATATATATATATATATATATATATATATATATATATATATATATATATATATATATATATATATATGCCTTCAGTTCAGTTTATGCAGAGTTTGAATATCATATTCTCGAAAGTGTCCAATATTTTCATTAGTAAACAGATATATATATATATATGAATCCAGTCTCTCAGACAATCAAATAACGTCATAGATAAAGTATATCATATTTCCAATGGATGAATCCTGTCTCAGACAATGATATGACGTCATAATCAACTACGTCACAAGTAGGCCGACGTCATCATTAATTGCGTCATGAATGCCATATATATATATGTCTTCAGTTTATGCAGAGTTTGAATATCATATTCTCGAAAGTGTCCAATATTTTCATTAGTAAACAGATAGATATATATATATATATATATATATATATATATATATATATATATATATATATATATATATATATATATATATATATATATATATATATACTGTCTCTATAGCGTATGATGCTTCCAATGGATGAATCCAGTCTCTCAGACAATCAAAAACGTCATAGATAAAGTATATTATAGTTCCAATGGATGAATCCTGTCTCTGTCAATCATATGACGTCATAATTAACTACGTCACAAGTAGGCCGACGTCATCATTAATTGCGTCATGAATGACACGATTTAGTCCGTCATGAACGCTTGCTAGTCTGACAAGTTGTACGAATTGTATGTCTTTACCATTTAATAAACATTTTGTTGAATATTTTGAAACTAGTTTGACTGGGCGTTGTTGCTGCCTATGGTAGTAACAGCATCCAGTCAAATTAGTTTCAAAGTATTCAACAGCTCTATAGTTTTCTGGAAAATGAGATTCAGAGAGTGCGGGTATCTGGAAATTGATAGTCAGGGAGTTCAGCGATCGATCCATCCCAACACGAGCGAGGTGTGGGTGGAGCTCAGACAGAGATGGGCGGGGCATGGCCAAAAATGGTAAAGTCCATTGACCCACCATCAGAAAGGCAAATATCCGGACGTGCGAGGACTATTGTAGCCTGATATATACCCATTGATATATATATATATATATATATATATATATATATATATATATATATATATATATATATATATATATATATATATATATATATTGGCCACAACATGCATATCCTATAGTAATCCACGTGATTTAAACATCACCTGTCAATCAATATGTGTTTGTGCTCCATTGATGGTCATTTATGTTTAAAGACCGGGTTTACTGTGTATGTTAGTGCCCTCTATACGTGTTCCTGATTTTACTATGCACCTTTATGACAACTCTTCCCATAAGCATACTGTTTGTTTCTTCATATTTTCTTTTTAAACAGTTTTTTAAATACTTCTCAATTACTCAGTAATGATGTCATGATTACGCGCTATTTTAGATAGCCTCTGTATTTTAGTTGTCTATGTAATTTGTCTCGCGCGTTAAAGCAGTTTGTTGGATTTACCGCATTATAAATACTGATAATATATTATTATTATTATTATTATTATTATTATTATTATTATTATTATTATTATTGTGCTGTTGTTTAATAAAAGATATACGATCGTTGATTAATTTATTCATATTAAAATGTTATAAATAATATTTACAAACAAAGTATTTGCAGTATTTACATAATCCAATTGAATAAGATGATAACGTACATAACAGCTTAAGTAGTAATAGGTTCCAGATAGATGGAAATATAAGTTGAGTTTAAGCGAGAGCGTGGTGGGTCATCTCTCTTTATTCTTCATTGTATTTGAATGGAGCATTCTGATTGGTCGGGAAATTGAACACCAACCCAAACATTAATATATTTTTTAATTTTAAAATGGAGTATTATGAGTAGTCGAAAAACGGCACTCGACCCTACCTCGACCAATAAAAATGCTCCCTTTCAAATTGTAAAAAACATTGATTGAGTGGGGTGAGTGGCGACCAATCAGACAATTCAATTTCGAATTTAACAAGTGTGATGCACAATAGTTAGAACTTACGCAGCTGTGTCTAAAATGACACAAATTTGACCGAAGGATCAACTAACAGACTTAAGCTCGTTGAGTCACAAATACAGAAGCAATTAACACTAAATGCCAATATATACCGGTATGCGTTTGTCCACTGTGGATTGTAAACTATCCCCTGGTTAGGATGCCCAATTTCAAATTCAAATCGAGCATTCTGATTGGTTGGGAGAATTCAAGGGCTCAACAAATCAAAATGATCAATTTCAAATGACGGGAGATAGCACGGCAATTCTTTACACCAAAAATGATGAGTTATGTTTTCCCTCTGCCTACACGAAACCTATTATTACAATATTAATATCAAGTTGTTTAAGGTAATGCATTAAAAACAATATTTTCTCGTAAGAGTTTACCTTCTAATAAAGCTGAACGTTACTGCGTCCCACTTCTTTCCCTTTTACCATTAGCGCTGTCTGCTGTGTTGGACTAACCTGTGCCATGGTTGGTACCCTATAACATGCCCAACGTCCACTATTTCAGATCTATGAATTTGCCATGATGTCATCACCTGCTGTATTCCTAATTACTGGTGTGCGTCTCAAACATGCTTTCATAAGATCCAGTGGATAACTTGCAGTATCTATGCACTCATGCATTATATCCATTAACTCATGTGCAGTATATTGTGTTGCAGATGACAGGATGACAAAGACTTAGCCAGCTAAAAGGCACTGCTTTTGAGAAGCCCTCGAGCTATTTTCACTTAATCATAAAGTTGATGAACATTAAGCTTAATCTGAAACAGATCTACCCGTAAACAAGTATAGAAAATGTTGCCTCAGTTAAGCAAACAGTAAATATGCCCACATGAGGTGTTGATGGTGATAGCAGCGAAATTGTACACCTATTTTTAAAAATATCAAACAGATATAGTAGGAGAGCCCGTCATAGGTTCTGTCATCAATTTTCTTTTAACTTATTTTAAACATGGATTTATGTCCCCAGATTTATGCACATAACACGTGATCAAAGAATTAATTTTACACTCATTAAAACAAACGTTGAAATGAAACTGATCCAGATATCCAAGCCCAAAAACTCGCACAGAAATCATACAGGAAAACTATAAAGCAGTACACCGTAGGCAAATACAAACACCTACATATACACGTTATAAATCTCATGCACAAGCATCTTTCAGTTGTATCTCAATATTTATTATGGCCGCCACCACCATCACCTCCACGACCACCACGACCACCACCACCACTACTACTACTACTACTACTACTACTACTACTACTACTACTACTACTACTACTACTACTACTACTACTACCACTACTACTACTACTAAAATCCGGCGCTGACGCAGTCGGACAAACTTCACTGAGGAACTCCTTTAAAAAGGCGTGCAAACTCTGAATTAAACAGCAGGCTTAAATAATTGATTATATGAATAACAATGCAAAATTAACATATCAAAACAGTGAAAACTAAAATAATCTGGTACTATATACCACAAACATTGCATAACCACACAGAAATCAAACTTAAATTGTGCATGACACGACTAGTATAACAGATCACACATGTGTCAATATTTCATAAAATACACACCGATTCACTTGAAATGTTTTCGATATCTGCTTTGTTTACCATTGAGTCCAATGCAAGGCTATGTTAGCCGTAGCTGAAGTGACGTACATACAGCTGGCCTTTCGAATGCCAGATTTGAAAAAGTTGAAATCAGAATTCCCATTTTCAGCACTTTCAAATTTGCATTTCTTGCTTATTTCTTACTGTATGCTTGTACAATTTATATGTGGGAGACGGATGTTGATTGTACATATATTGTACAATATTGTATAATTGGCTATTACAATTGTGTTTGCATAGAGACTTTAATAAAGAGTTGATAACATAGCATAATTCAAAAGAGCTATTACTGTTTGCACACCGTGTAGTAGCAGGCTCAATGATGAGAATAGTTCACCAACAAGTGGTGAAGCGACTTGTCAATAAGTAGCATTAGGGTACTGCTGCTCACTGACGCCATTGAGCCAATTCATAACCGGAAGTCTAAGTAGATTTTACGTAGTTTAATGTAGCACACTGGTGGTGTAGTAGTAGTAGTAGTAGTAGTAGTAGTAGTAGTAGTAGTAGTAGTAGTAGTAGTGGTAGTAGTAGTAGTAGTAGTAGTAGTAGTAGTAGTAGTAGTAGTAGTAGTAGGCCCAAATAGTGAGTGCAGCTCACCACCAAGTGGTGAGGCGACTCGTCAATGAGTAACAAAAAGTCACTCATTGATGCCAGTTAGCCGATTCTGAAATGACTGGCAGGCTAGTAGCGTTTATGCAGTTTAATGTACAAAGAACAAGCATACAAATTACAACGACATAGATGGCGATTTGGATTCACATTATAAATTTACTTCATTGTAAGTTTTTGCAAATTATCCTGGAACAAATACGCTTACAGTAAACATTTGCAATGCAAGTCACTTTTATATATGTAACATGTCATGTTCTGTTAACCTAATTAACTCGAAAGCATAATACGGATAAACAGCTACAATACAGGAAATACCAGTAGATTATTTGAAACCAATTCTACCGCGAGCTGTTGTTTCCAATGGCAACAGTAGGTCCCCATCATATCATCCCAAATTCACCTAACAGCCAGCAGACTGTCTTAAAAATTGAAATAATATTTAAAATCGAAAACACATTGAGCAGAGAAACTGATATGACAAGAAGACGTTGCTGACGGATATAGCAACAACAGCTTCATGTCAGATCACCTCGAAAATATTAACCCGATGCTCATTTGATATTTAAATATAGTGATTCTCAAAGTTCATGTGCTTAGGAAATTCGTCAAGATTAGCGTTTTAAAACGCATTAAAATTTTAAAATAAAGACAATTAAACTAAATTAAAATAACATATATCAATATAACTACTAACTTATACAAGTTCTGCCTTTGTTATTTTTAGGTACCCATGCTCAATTGATACTAGGACAGTTTTGCACCATACAACTTTAAATCTACTTTCCTTTCCATGTTCTACTAGCCTGTGCAATTCACAACGAATGCAGTTTATCAACAATGATCAAAATATAGCTCGTATTGCTCTTTGGTGGCTGTTTCCTGATTTATCTCTGGCCTCTCAACACTGATGCTTCCAGATGGCCCATACTCCTACAGATAACAGGGTTACAAACAATTCTTTCTCCTTGCTATTGATTATTCGTCCGAGCAATTAATTGAACATAATTGTTTCAGCCATTAATTTCACATATTTGTTTCCAAATTTAGCAAGGAGCATATTATTATGTGCCTATAAGCCTGTAGTTACGCAACACTGAGTTAATATATGGTCTATCGTTTCATCCTCAGTATTACATAATAAGCACCGGGCTGTACTTGTTATTTTGCACATATAACTCAGATGGCCAACCCATAGCCTTCGATGGGGGTAATTACCATACTAGGTCCCATGCTCTTCCTGGTAGATATGGTAGATATATAGTTTTCCATGCATTTTCCCAGTTCTCTGGCGTGCATCCTAAATTGTTTCAATGCTTAGCTGCAATAGGAGTCTGTCTCCGACTGTGCATTAGAATTCTATACCAGTCTCTAGAAGCCAGGTTGTATTTTATATGATCAGAACGAAAAACTTATGTCGGTTGCAACATATCTTTGTTGCCAATTCTTTCCGGTAATTTGAACTGTTCACCAGGTATAGCATTCTTTATTCGAACAAAGAAGCGTTGAGTATAAAGATGCCTCATTGATGTTGTCCTTGCTACATCATGCATCGCAATCCATTTACGAGATTTCGGATTTACCAAATCACGTAAATATTGCATTAATGCCATCTTTAACTAATACGGCATCGTTATCATGAATCAACTCGTTGCCCCAAAGAGGTTGCTCTAAAGCATCTTCCCAACAAATAGGTTGTGGCATTGATCATGCACATATTTTAAAGACTTCGAGCTTTTCTTTATATACATTTGGGATCTTCTGATGGATAGGTGGCAGTTTATTGCACATAAATAAACATTCTACAGGAAATGGGGTTATGTACCATTGTAGCGGTGTCCTTGAAACATTTGACCAAGATGTTCTTGAAGTGAGTAACTTATTCAAGAAGTTCAGCTTTAAAGAAGCGCACTTTGCTGAAACATTAACCAAATCCAAGCCTCCGTTATGCATCTTATTGGTGAGAATTTGACTATGATACTAAATGGGCTTTGTCCTCCCATAAGAAGGACAGAAGTAACTTGTTGATCTTTGACACTACGGATTTGGGCATATGGACTATAGAAGCGGTATACCACAGCCCCCTTAAATTATAAATGCTCTGCCAAAGACAATTACAGTTACGTGACGTCTTACACTACTACTACTACTACTACTACTACTACTACTACTACTACTACTACTACTACTACTACTACTACTACTACTACTACTACTACTACTACCTAATTCCAGTCTCATGGTTAACATATAACAATTCACACTTGTTACCACCGAAAATCACTAATCACTCATTATATCACTGAAACACACTCATAATGACGACTACCTTGATAAGCCAACCCTTCCATCATACACCCGCCAGACCCACACCAAAACAAGCATTGTCTGAGTGTATGAATGGTCATTATGTGTTATAATGGTTGGTGTCCAGGTAGGTCAGATAATAAGAGCACCATATCAGTCAATGACTACTTATGATGGCACACATGCTCCCAGAAATTAACATGTGTAAGTTCCATGACAACCATACATGATACCATAATTTAAGTGGTACTACAGTACCCTGCTTAGTTTCTTCGTACATCTCGGAATGTAGGTCTGTTCAGAGCTTTCATAATTTTTTCTTGGTTAAATCAATATCTATTTCTACAGCAAATACTGAGTTAAAGAATGAATTTAAAGTTTCTGCTTTCTCTTGATCTGAGGTAGCTAATATTCTGTGGTCATTTACAAGATTAGTCATCCGTGACATAACAATCAGATTTGATTTTGTATAGTTACAGAAATATTTAGGATTTGTAAACGTAAATGTTCCAAATGCCTGTCTCATGAATAAATAGCTATTGACAAGTATTCCACGTTCCCAGTTCTAATCTTCACATTTTGTCATTCATGCCAAACGTCCTGGTATCTGAGGAGATGGATATGTGATCGGTTTCAGTGACTACTTTCGTAGCGTATACATAATAATTCAAGCCCTCAAGGTAACAAATTGCTGCAAGCTATCCCCTCTCAACGTTACTTACTGTATTTGAATTCGGATTCATTTAATGAGCGACTAGCGAAAGCTGTTGGTTTGCCACCTTGGGCTGGAAACCCTCTTAGACCTTTTTGTCTGGCATCTGATTAAATTACAGTTTCTTTATCCATGCAATAATAGGCAAGTACTGATGCCTTTATGAGGATTGCTTTTAGCTCATCAACTGCGTTCTGTTATTCTTGTTGTCAAACGAGCATATAATTAATCCTTCCCATGAATAACTGTAGCTCTGTAAGATTATCTGATGGTGACATGTCCATTTATTATTTGACGTCTTTCTGGTCTGTTTTAAGTACATAAACCTTGGACTCTTGTTATTCTTGTCCTTCAGTTACAACCTCCCATTGCAGGTCGCATTTGGTACAAATACAAGACTGTTAATTTATTTGCTCCAGTTAGAAGACGTTGCTCCCATCTACAATGAAATTAGATGACCAGCGGAGAAGGCACTTGATCAGTGGGCAAACAGATTGGGTATGTGATTCAAATCAGAAAATGTAGCACCATGGTAATCCATTATTCAAAATTTAAAGGAGTGCAACGAAAAACTAAGCAAATGGCATACTTCTTGTCTGTTTCAGAATTGATTATAGCCAGGCTGCATGGGAGCCACACAAGCAACAACACCAAGATAAGCCTAGTCGTGAGAAAGTCATCAGACGTGTTACTAGATGCGTTATTAATGAGTATGGTAGGTAGTGTTACTACTCTGCTTGGAAATCTCAAATGGCCGACCCTCAAACAGCACCATGAAGATGACTGCTGCATCATAATGTACAAAATAGTTCAGCACTTAGTGGTAAGGCCATCCTCTAATACTCACACATGAGCAGACCACCAATATAATTTTTGAAACCTATGAACATCTATGAATGCGTGTATATGAACTTATTCTTTCCATGTGTTAAAACATCCTGGACTATCTTCCCGAAACCCATTATAGAAAGCTGATCACGTGACGCCTTCAAACGAATGTCAATCCAAATGGAAGGCACGCCCATGAGAATTTCCCCCAGGTGGTGATGAGATTACACCGCATACTACTTTCTATGTTAAGTTTTACTGCCAATAACCATTACGTTCAACTAGAATTCTGAACTCTTTGGTATTACACAGTCAATTTTTTAACATAGTAAAGATTGTGTTCCACAGCTTTATTAAGGTCGTGAGGATCCAAGCATAAATGCATCAAACCATTATCTTTAGCTGCAACTATCACCGCATTGACGCATGGCGTATATTCATCCTCAACTTTACATAGAATCTCCATTTCTGTCTGGTTATTTGGTTCATCTAGATGTGCAGATTTCAAGTGAATAAGTATGTTGCAATGGAAATATGGGATACATTAGGATGAGTCTCAATATGGAATTCAAGTCCGGGAAAGCATAATCCTTTGTTAATGGAAATGTTCTTTATTTTGATCGTCAACATGTTCAACTGAATGTTAAGTAGCTTTGTGTTTTGCACTCAACTTGATATTAACTGTTATTGGCCAGTTAAGTTCTGAACTGCTACATTGCTAATAGTTGTAGGGCCATTTACCCCAGCAATGGCTGCCTAAATAAAACTAGGACTAATGTAATGTCGTTGTTATACACACACGTTACATATATCCAAGCTTGGTACATAACACATATCTGTAACATGTCTTTCAATGAGGCTGTTTTCCCAACAAAACTAAAAATATTGCATGGGCCATACCCATATACAAAGCAAAAGATCAATCTCAATTCAACAGCTACCGGCTTGTCTCGATACTTCCACTACTTTTAAAGATGCTCGATTAGCTGATGTACAACTGATTAGTTAAATACCTGGACAAAAAATCAATTCTTTATGACACCCAAAATGGCTTTCACAAAAAATAATCCACAATGTATGCCCTTCTTGATATGTTGAAACAATCGTAAACTTACTAGAATGATCTACCCTTTGTCTCCAAAAATCAATTAATAATTCTCTTCGTATATGATACAAATGTCTTTTACAGGTACACGGATATTTATAGATTATACAACAACGCTAATGGAGAAAGTGAAGAGGTTACATCCTGGTTTGCAATAAATATATTATCACTAAATGTAGATAAAACCAATTATATGCTTTTTACAAATTCAAAAACAATAAATATACCAAAACGTCATATGAATATGGATCAATGAGAAGGCTGTGGTGCTCAATGATTTCTTTGTCAGTGTCTTCACCAAAGAAGATGACACCAATAGTCAGTGCATCCAGCATCCAGTTGAGTCGCCCCTGTGTGAGCTAAACATAACAGTGGATAAAGATCGAGTTAAATTACGCAAACTCAATACTAGCAAGTCTGCAGGCCCAGACGACATCCACCCAAGAGTACTCAAGTAATTCAGTGACACACTATCTCTACCACTCTGTATCATGTTTTCTAAGAGCATGGCGGGAGGGAACATACCAGATATATGGCGGCACGGCAATGTAACTCCCATATTTAAAAAGGGCAGCAAGCGATCAGCTGGCAACCACAGACCTATCAGTTTAACTGCAATTTGCTGTAAAGTACTAGCATCTCTATTTATGGATAGCATAGTTGACCACATGACTACAAACAATCTATTCTCGGACCAGCAACATGGTTTTAGAACAGGACGTTCCTGCACAACAAAGCTGCTGACAGTAATAGAAACGTGGACCGAGCTTCTGGACAAACAGGTTTTTATTGATGCAATCTACTTTGATTTTCAAAAGGGATTCGACACAGTGCGACACTCAAGACTCCTTACCAAGCTTCAAAGCTATGGAATCACAGGCCATATCTCAACTTGGATCCCAGCTGCTGCTGCTGCTGCCACTGCGGCAGCCACCACTACTACTACTACTACTACTGCTGCTGCTGCTGCTACTGCTGCTGCTGCTACTACTACTGCTGCTGCTGCTGCTGCTTCTGCTGCTACTGCTACTTCTACTACTACTACTACTACTACTACTACTACTACTACTACTACTACTACTACTACTACTACTACTACTACTACTACTGCTACTACTACTACTACTACTACTACTACTACTACTACTACTACTACTGCTGCTGATGCTGCTAATACTACTACTACTACTACTACTACTACTACTACTACTACTACTACTACTACTACTACTACTACTACTACTACTGCTGCTGCTGCTGCTGCTGCTGAAACAACACCAACAATAACAACAACAACAACAACAACAACAACAACAACTACTACTAATATTACTACTGCTGCTGCTGCTGCTGCTGCTGCTGCTGCTACTATTTTTTTCTTTTTTTTTTGATGACACGATCAATGGACCGTGTGGAAAGTCTTCAATATCCAAAGACTGACAAACCATGCAATACGCAAACACCAAACACACTTCAACAGAAAACAAGCTTTCAAAAATTCATTAGTCTTTCCATCACAAATAATATAATTCAAAACATATGTTCAATAGAAATATGCTAATACAGTAACGTTATACCTACATTATTATGCCAAGCTCATGAAAAGGCACGGGTGATTTTTAACTAACAGTCAAATTACGAGTATTGAAACTCAAGCGCTTTATCAGCCGTGCAGCAAGCAGATGTAAATATTGCCGCTGATTGTTAGCATTTGTCTTTAAGAGGCCGTTTCCAAAAATGTCCGGGATTGTTTGCACTTTGTAACTTGCTAAACAATAATAAACATCGTGGTTATTTCGAAGTGGTCTAAGTTTATTTTGAGAGACAGATTGCAAATTTATCATAAATCACTAGAAATTCATATAAATGATTATCTTAATACTGGTTTTTTAAAGCGCATTTTTCTCTTTCCAATACAAATATTATACGGCTGGGCATTTTGAAAACGAAAAGACTGAAAGCAGACGTTACATAAGGTGGCAACAGCGTCCACGCAAAGGATTTCCGTACCAAACAAAGCGTTAATTTACATTAAAAATCTATTCTTAAAAATGTCATCAATAATACAAACATAAAATGACAAGGATGGGTATAAAAACACTACACCATTCATAAACTCGTCACACTAATTAAATTATTAATTATTATAGAGACATCTTCATGGTGAATTAAAGAATGTCTCTTTGCAGGCCAAATGAAGACAATTTTTGAAAAATTACTGCTAGAATGACTGGCTCGACTACCGGACCGGTCACTCCAGCTGCACCCAATAAGCAATTATAGCAATGTGTATCTATAATAACTACAAAGTTGCGCATTTGGACGAGATATTTAAACTTACGTCCCATTTATAAAATTACCCTTACGCAAACTGCAACACTAACATGAATTTCCACTATGGTAGCTAACTCCAATATATAAAATTGTTAAAATTACCCCAGTGCAAATATCCTGACTGTTGCGAATTTATATTTACAACAAGTTTTAATCACAGAAATGAAAAAAGCAAGTCAACTTACATCAATGTAACGTTTCCAAAATTACCCCGGAACAAATATATTGTTGTTTAATGGTTTTGTACTATTAAACTTAGTTAGCAGATGCACAGATAACATACTCCTCGGCATACTTGGACAGGAGTATACGGACAAGTAATCTAAAGGTCTTGGAACAAGATTTCAGAGTTAGCTCCCTTGGCACTGTGTGTAATAGCCAACTCATACATCCAAAAGCAGCAAAATAATAGCAAGGCCATATAACTAGCATTCCAATCCAGTGACAGCTAGTAGCAGTCACCATCCCTATATATGGGAACATGTATGCAGACCATCGCCCGATAGAAACCACATGATCAGGTCAGCCAATCAACAAGGTTATAGACTTAATTTACAATTAGGATCAATTCTTGCTAAGCATTCTCTGTGGCTACAGGTTTAGAGCAATAGTGGAATACAACAGTCAAATCTGGATATTTATTAAATTCCGGACATTAAGCTTAGCCACCGCCTCCCCGTCTCCACCTATATTCATGTAGAAGCGCATTGTTAAGACTCATATAACGTGTATGATTTACTTATTAAGCAAACTAATATGAGGATGTAGCTAACATATGCTGTGCTTTAGGCATGTCGGCCGGCTAATACAGCAGGCTGCAACACGCTATCAACCAGTGGCGGCACCACAGGGTGGAGGGGGGGGGGCAAAGAGGGGGAGGGCAAATTCCCCACTACAAAAATAGTTTGTCCCCTACTTGCCCCCCCCCCTCCTAAAAACTTGCATGAAAATATTTCATATGAATATTTTATTGATGTATACAGAATTGTTGCTGTAGTAAATTACAGCAATGGTAGGACAGGAAACGTAAGCAAAACTATTTCTTTCTTCTACAGGCCACATTACATAAATATCGCAAACAGTAAGCGTGCTTAATCTCCATATTAGCCTATTAGTTTCCTCCCCCCTCACCACCACCCCCCCCCCCCCCACCACCACCAACAACACACACACACGCACGCACGCACGCACGCACGCGCGCACGCACGCACACGCACACGCGGGTCACACAACTGGGAAATGACACAATGAACGCAGTATTTCAACAGTGTTTATTATTACGGTGTATTGGAACTTGGAAGAGCGAACAATAACATCCTGTCTTGCAACTAGCATTGTATAGTTATATAAACAGGTGCATAATCAGTTGCGACTTGCTAACTATAGGATTCTTGGTATTCAAGTATAGGCCCACCTAGTGATTTATTAAGTAGCATAATGGATACCTGGAACTTTATCCGACGCAAACACACATTAGAGGACACTGGGGCTTATTCAGTTGACCATAAGCATAAAAAACAATGTGTAGGTGGTAAGGGGATTTTGACACAGGAGAGGGTGGTGCAGATGAATCTAGGAGAGCCTGAGCAGGTAACTACTTTTATCCATTTTTCTATTTATTTGCAGTCAAACCTGTATTAAGCGACTTCATTATGGAGACTCCAAGTATCAAAGTCACAAATAAGTGGTCACTAAACGACTAAAGACCAAGTTGTCTCTTACCCCTTGGCATTCATATCAGACAAAAACGGCTTCTGCAGTGGTCTTGAGAAATGTCCATTTGCAGACGATGACAATACTATTTTCGAAAATGTACTACTGGAATGGCTGGCTCGATAACCGAGCCAGTCATTCCAATGATACATTTTCAAAAATAGTCTTCTCTTGGTCTGCAAATTGACATTTTCCATGAGAAAATGGGAATTTACTTGAACAATTCGAGGAATGTCTTACCACATTATTGTCTTGAAATTAGTATCAAAATATTCGACAGAATGTTTAGTAAGTAAAGACATACAATTCGTACAACGTGTTGAACTATTAAGACTTAAAGATGGACTATATCAAGTCATTTATGCCATAATTAATTATGACATCATCATACACATCACTTAGTTGATTATGACGTCATATGACATCAGATGATTGATCGGTAAATTGGAGTGGTCCATTATCTCAGGTGTGAGCATTACTTTTCTAATGTTTAGTGCTGCTGCTTCAATTTTAATACGGTAATTCAAGTCATCTCGCTGTGTAAAAGTAAACACTATATTTTACCCCATGCAACCTGAGCTTTGGATCAACCCCCATTAAGCAAATACCTTTCCTGTAAGAAAAATTCCCAGTGGGTTCGATTCTCCCGAACAGTTCAACTGGTACGCTGCCAGATGTCTTTTCTTTCTGACGTGTATAACCATTTATTTGCAGGTCCTTTATACCTGAATTGCCATACTGTATCTTAATACCATAGAGATTTTCTCAGTTGAGAGGTGAAGGCATTATTCGAACAGTTAAATAGAGCTTCTATGTAACTCCTATAAGAGTAATTGTCCTTAGAATCTGAAACAGGTTTATTGTTAAGGAACACATCAACCTGAGAAAACATTGACGGGGGTCAGAGGTTAACTGGAGCAACATTGCTGGTATCTGCATAATTTTCTTCCACGTCTTCAGCATTATGTTTCACTATATTGACTTTTATATGGAGATAACTTTGTGCTAAGTCTATGTACTCAGCCCCATCTCTTGCTACTGTGAATTCCTTTCGTGCTGTGTTGTCCAAACTGGAACGTGGTAGATAAATAATCCACTTAGCTTCTTCCATACACGTCATAATAGGTTTCACACTAAGCAGGTCGAGTTCTGTTTTAGAGCAGTTACATGCATTTGGCATTACGAAAAGATGTCTGTGTTTATGGTATCACCACCTCCTACCATGATCTCTGATTTTGACCGTTGCTCGCTCGAGTTGCACCGCACCTTTTAATTGTCCTTCTTTTTCTTTGGCGATGTATGCGTAGTTCCTAAAATATGCCATTGCCTGTGGTGGTAATAATTTAGCTACTGATAGACCCCTTGAACTGAGTGATGAGTTTCTATCTCTACCAGCTAAACCATCATGTAATAAGTCCATACATGCTGAAAGCAGCGAATGGCCTATGGCTTTTCCAGCAGTCTTATGTAGAGTATTAACCACTAGCTAGTTATACCTACAGAGTGTCATATATTCAGATCTAAGGTATTCCAGACTGAGTCATTCATCTGTTTTTAGAAACCGGTTCTTCACAGCTAACTCAACTGGCTGGTAACTCCAATTGGGTATGGCTATGGGCGAAAAATCTGATTGGTGGAATACTAAGTATCATCAGTAGCATAGATGGCCCTCTGGCCGGAGAAACCTGATTGACTATGGCAATCGATTTGATTGGAGAAATACTAAGTAGCATCAGTAAGGCATGTGCATGTGATTGACAGACACATTAATGTATAGCAGTAGCATAGATGCACAGATGACACGAAATCTGATTGACTGGGGTGCTGGGCATAAGATTTGATTGGTCGATCCTCTGATAAGGACTTCCATATAAGGAAATCAACATACATCAATCATCTACTGCAGACAATTAGATAACCCAGATGGGGATGTTGAACATACGATTTGGTTGGCTTAGAGAAGTAATGTGATTAGAGTTGGAGGGTGAATTAAGGGAAATACATCCCGTATGCCCCTACCACATGAAGTACGTGACTTATCTAAGCCAATCAAATTGTATGTTCAGCACACCATCTATACTACTTGTATATGCAAGTACACAAATTCTCGTCTGCATTCCGTATGCATTCGTTTTGAACTTTAAGACGGATTAGGGTGGATTCTTTTTCTGTCAAATAGTGTCCATACAGAAGAGTATGAGGTGTATATGATCTTGTTTTAGGATAAATAATACTGCCTGCTATCAATATGATAGTTTTCGTGTCCATTGAAGATTCAATTCTCAATAACCACCAATTTAGTGTGCGGGGTGGGCGTAGCGGAGGTGGTGTGGATGTGTAGCGTGGATTGGCCGGATGGGTATGGACTATCCCAGCTCAGCTGGGTACAGGACGACTGCTCTGGGTGCATTCCAAGCACGACCCCCTGAGTAGGATAGTATGTGTGTATAATGCCATATGGGCAATTCCAAGCAAATAGGGACATGGCCAGTAAATTCCTTTCCTCTTATTTAATACGTAATAATGATTTTTATCAATAGTAAACATACTAAAGATACTGAAACCACGTATTTGAAACCAAAGCTTCTACACATAATTTTTCGAGCATACTTGGAATTGTCCTATATTATTTAGCATAAATAGTGCAATTTTACAATGGCAGGTTTATTGCAATGTATTTTTGTACTTTTCCGAGTATTTGTGGAATTCTGGTCGATATAAATTGTACTAAGATCATGCTTGCTTCGTGATAAATACTAATCTTTAAACTAAATTTTCTCTAGTCTACATAGGCATCGCATCAGCTGCTGTGATCAATGTAACCTGAGTCACGAAAATACATGTTTTTAATGCTGTAATCTAGTCATAATTAGCTATGAACATGTATTTAGTATTCTCTTCCTTTATACCATTCTCTATCTATACATACAGTTAATTCTCCTCTTAAGAATAGGTAAACAATTATAAAGCTCTTTCCATATTATAACCTGAGTCACGTGTAACCTGAGTCACGTTTTAAATATGTACTAAATATGTCATACTGTCACCCCCACTCCCCTTCGTCATTTGTATCGTCATTCCACTGCATATGCACGCTGTGCTCATAATTAGCAGTCTATGTTTATGCATTTATGCAGTATAATAGAGCATAGAGTGACAAATGTAGATTATACTCTGGCCAGCTGGTTAATTGACATGCTTCTTCACGGCCACGGCACAAAATTTTGGCTGCTGTCCAATTATGAAACCTTGGACAGCAGCCAAAATTGTGTGCTGTTGCTGCGGAGAAGCATGTCAATTAATCAGCTAGGCAGAGTGAAATCTACGTCTGTCACTCACAAGGAAGGAAATATCTGCTCTATTGTACTGCATAAATGGATAGGAGTTGAAACTGTCATTGTCCGAAACACGTCTGCTAGAGAAGTATTGTATCAAGTCTATTTCATTCTTTCTGGATTGCATACTTTGTGAAATTCACTCTGGCATTATTTAATTTGTAGATATTAAGTTACTATTCAATGGGGGGGGGGGGTGTATGTGCGAAATGCTTGAATAACATCATTTAATGTTCAAATAGTCAGTATTTTGGTATGAAAATTATCAATTTCATAGACTCACGCAGTGAAGCTAGTTGATCGATCCGTATATTTATTATTACTTTCATTCCACAGCCAACACTTGTATTAATTATTGAGGGTGTTTGATTGGCAGGTCAAATGTAAAATATTGCTTGCACACATAGAGAGTGAATTGTAGAAATATTGCAGATTTTTTCACAGCAAATGCGATGCGTAATAACCTGCGACTCTGACACATTTGTCAGGTTTGTCAAAAGTTTAACAGACAGACAGACCGACAGACCAACAGACAGACAGCTATAGGCAGCTAAATACCAATTATTACAGGAAATATTCACTGAAGTCATGTGAATTCAAACGCTTTAAATTGTGAATGTGTATTGTCTCAACCATGGATGTTAATAAGTATTTGATGGATATGGACAAACTGTAACCTGAGTCACGGTAACCCGAGTCACACAGTTTACTTGTGCTATCTCTCAGTTGTCCTCGAATGAGCACAAGTAAATGTGCCAATTACTTTGGTTGACGTATACCTTGTAATACCATAGTAAAATATATTCAGTCCAATGTATAATTTGAAGAGAAACATCAGACAAATGATAGCGCCCAAAATGCCTTGTCCTTTTTTTGTAACCTGAGTCACACTGCTTTTTCTCATCATCGAGGCTCTTATTCTCATCTTAGTGATACGTTGTTTATATGGTTGCAGAGACTACCCCTCCAAGATAATCGGTACAGAGTATAGAATATAGGAATAAATCTGTATCGAAGTGAAAGCATGATGAATAGGTATATATTTCTATGAATGTAACCTGAGTCACGCTGGAATTGCCCATATGAGAGAGGTTTCTGTGAAACGTCTGAGTCTGTGAGATCTGTAGTTCGGATCGACCGGGCGGGTACCGGCCATGCCAGCCATGTTGGGTACGCGCCACCCGTCCTGGATTCGTTCCCTGAACATGCCCCCTGGGTAGAGCCATAAGCCCATGAGAGAGATCGCGTTATAAATACGACTAAGTTCGTTAAAACGCATAGTGCTCATGCGCATGCTTGGATGCTATTTTATACAGAGCACGTAGTTTACGACCAAGATGGGATGACGCTTTTAGTGTACCGAGATGGTACCAAATAATCCTTTTTAATTACCTATTCCCGCCGAACCTGGCATGAATCAAGACCAGAATTCGACGGGCTTTACAAATCTGTAAACCATTTCAAAATCGGTTAAGGAATGGCTGAGTTATCCACGGAAAGAACCTTTTGATTATCTTCAAAGCATTGCCGTGACGTCATAACTACGTGGACGCAGAACTTCTAGAATGTTCTAGAACATTCGACTGCATTATTATTAGCTATGCGCTGATTGGCTGTTGCTCGACCGATGATTGGTTGGAACCTGCGCCTGTGATATCACGAGTAGTATAAAAGGAGATGAGATCCAGAGTTCGAGAGCATCCTCGGCCAGGGGCCGAATAGGTTGGACCTGTACCAGCTAATATCATCTCAACCAGCAATACGCAGATCACTTCGCTTTCTGTCGGTTTGTCTCCCATAGCTAGCAGTAATCCAACCCACCGCACTAAAGCAATTTTGTAACACCCGTTACTTGCGGGACCATTTTGGAGCTTTTCAGTTATTGTTCACGAATATATCAAGAGCTACTTCGGAACACGAACTTGCGGTGAGGCCTTTCCGGACTGAAAATGTGATTCTACAGATAGAGAGGCAGCGATGTTCTTTGGTGGATGACTCGCCAGCTCTGCCTGCCACGCCAAAAAGTGGTTATTTAACCGTCCCCGCACTGATGTCGTGCAGGTTCATCTAAACTTTTCGACCGCAGCAAGTAAACTTTGCCCGGTACGTCTTCAGAGCTGGCTGATGTACCCCGTGCCGTTCAGCTTAGTTTTGTATCTTCATCTGCATCTAACAACCCCGGCTTGTGATCAGGTTGTTGTCAACTTCCATCCGTACCATCGGTATATGGGAACTTTCTTCACAGCAGCAATGTTATTGTATCTCTTGCTGACTACTCGTTAGACATTCTATATTGTGATTACAGCCCTGAGTTCGATCCGCTCCCGTCATGAGCTGCTTGCGGGAATCCTGTTTGCAGGAACCAGCCAGCGAACTTTCCAGCTTCTTGAGAATGCATCAACTCACGTCAACCTAAGATTGACGTATCAATTTCAGTAACACGATAGCCCAGACTTAAGAATGGCTACCGATTATTCAAGTAGCCATACTTAACATTTTAATTATTCCATTAAATGTATTTTTCCTAATTACATCGTATCTGTATAGATGGTCCCGAAGACTAAAAGGTACCATGACTGGCTTAGGACCGCTAGTTATAATTTATGTATAGGTTTATAGTTATTCTCATTTTCTGTAAGGTGTTTTCACTAACCGCACCGTAATAGGTTCCTTAACCTGTACTAAAGATATATAATTCTGATCATTTCACACTGTATTAATTGTTCTGGTTAGTTCATATATGGCCAGTGGCCATCAGTTCATATGTTTTGTTTAATTGTAGAAAATATAGGACTGCAGTGCATGTAGGAAACACAGCGACACTTATATATGCAGCACTTTCTCCCGCCACCAACAATTTTTCACTGAGGTCGCTGTCCGTGCTATAACCCTGTTTAGCCCGGCATGCTACCGACTAAAACCTTTTCTATTCAGCTCGATAGGATAGGTTTAATATGATTAGAGACAATTTCTTCGTTAGGAAATCTATAGTGTACACCTCTCTCCCGGTAGGTGCGATTATTTAGCCCTGCACTCCGGCAAGATTGTGTACGAGTGGCCAAAATACCCAAAGGGCCTCATATCTCTAAGATATTGTCTCTCTTCATGTTCCACTAAGCCTTGTGGCTTCTTAATTGTTTGGATGTCCCTCTCCGCACCATGGACTGATCCGACCCTGGAAAACTATTGGGGTTTCCGAGCGGTGATGGCCATGGTGTGGTGTCACACACATTCCCCATGTATCTTCGAATACTCAGTAGTTAGTCACCATTGCCAATGTAGGAAAGCACTGTGAAAACATGTCTTAATTATTATTTTCTTTAATCTGCTGAACAATCCTCCCACACCGCAGTGCATAGCTGGGCAACTTGTGTTTAAACCTAACGACAGGTTAAAAAGTTAGTTCCATAGGACCTGGTGACAGGCGAGATGCGCATCCCCACCGAATTACATAACAATATCTGGGCATGATATTCAGATCTGCCACACCCTCACCGGAAAAACATTTATGATGGGTATTCGTCTCTCTTAACCCCACCATAACGATAGATCAGTTACCTAAAAATGCTTTTGTGAAAAGTAACCAATGTCCTGTGACGTTTTATGTGGTTACGGAGCAAGACGTCCGCATTCTTATCCAGTTCGGAGATCTTATGTATGCACGCTGTCTTCAGTATTTGATGTCTTAGGGCATCTGTTCTCAATGACAGCCATATCTAAAAGCTAGGTAGACGCCAGCCATTTGTGGCCTAAAATAATTCTTGTCTCTAAAAACTAAATATTAGGTTATGCTTAGAAGAAGGCCCGCATAAATAAAAGCGACAACTACTAATTCAGCATACTGAGAATTACATAAGACGGTGACGTAGGAATCCTTTGGGAATCATTCGTCCCATCTTCACGTAAAACGGCATGTGGGAACTTTCCAGCTTCTTGAGAATGTATCAACTCACTTCAACCTAAGAGTGACGTATCAATTTCAGTAACACGATAGCCCAGACTTAAGAATGGCTACCCATCATTCAAGTAACTATACTTAACATTTTAATTATTCCGTTAAATGTATTTTTCCTAATTACATCGTACTAGTATAGATGGTCCCGATGACTAAAAGGTACTGTGACGGTCTTAGGACTGCTAGTTATAATTTCTGTATATGTTTATAGTTATTCTCATTTTCTGTAAGGTGTTTTCACTAACCGCACCGTAATAGGTTCCTTAACCTGTACTAAAGATATATAATTCTGATCATTTCACACTGTATTAATTGTCCTGGTTAGTTTATATATGGCCAGTGGCCATCAGTTCATATGTTTTGTTTAATTGTAGAAAATATAGGACTGCAGTGCACGTAGGAAACACTATACAGCGACACTTATATACACCTGTGCAAAAGTTAAGCACCAGCAAAAGCAATGGAACGTAGAAACATGATGGTACAATTAGGCTGCCATACTTTTTGTCCCCGCGTTAGCTGACATAATTCCAAGGACGAAATGCACATGCATGCATGACTTCACGCCGCTTGATGTCCGTGCGTGGCGGGAAACAGCACACGTGTTCAGTTATGTAAAAGTCCAGTTTGAGGTGTAGAACATTACATACAGATTTAGGCGACAAGATTAGGAATTTTGTGTTCATGACCGTGGTTTATTTGTACAGAGAGAATTAGCTCTTGATTGTGAACCGCTATGGCAAGACGAAGGTTAAGTGATCGTGTGAAATGGCAAATCATAGGCATGCATACCACTGGTATGTCATGCAGAGAGATTGGCAGACAGCTGAACATTAACCATACTGTAATCAGTCGTTTGACTGCAAAACATGGGCAAACTAACGAGGTGAAGGACAGGCCTAGATCTGGAAGACCGAAGAAGACTACTGCCCGTGATGATCGAGCCCTAGTACGCCTTGTTAGGAAATCTCCATTCACCAACAGCAGAGTGCTCAGCCAGCAATGGGAAACGCGCAATAGAGTGTCAATGTCTACCGTCAAAAGGAGACTGTATGCTGCTGGCATGAAAGCTAGGAGACCTGTCAGACGTCCTCTCCTCACTGCACACCACAAAGAGGAGCGTCTGAGGTGGTGCAACGAAAGAAGACACTGGAACATGAGATCCTGGAGACGGGTACACTGGTCCGATGAAAGTCGGTTCCTGCTTCATGCCACAGATGGTCGAACTCGTGTATGGAGGTCCAGACGCACGGCGTACGACCAACGTAACATCATGGAAGAAGTTCCATTTGGTGGAGGTTCCGTTATGATATGGGGGTGCATCTCATTTGATTGTAAGCTGGATCTGTTGACTGTACCTGGAACACTAAATGGACAAAGATATCAAGATTCCATACTGGATAGAGTTGTGGTCCCTCATTTTGTAAATCATGCACCTGGAACCCACCCTATATTCATGGATGACAACGCCCGACCACATCGTGCTAGAGCTGTGCATGAATACCTCCGCCAGAATGCCATCGAAACCCTACCATGGCCAGCAAGGAGCCCTGACATGAACCCTATTGAGCATATCTGGGACATTCTGGGAAACATGGTGAGAAGGAGGGATCCTCCTGTGCAGAACCTACAGGAATTAACAGACGCACTCCATCTTGAATGGCAACGAATACCACAATGGCGTATCAGTCGGTTGGTGACCAGCATGAGACGTCGTGTCCAGGCCGTCATCCAGGCACAAGGTGGATATACCCGGTATTAATAATGACAGTCTCAAACTCGTGCACAGATGTTAAACTTCGTTTTCAGACACCACTAATGACAATCTAGCCACGTGTGTCAACTGTAGGGCAATAGTTGTCAGTTGGGTCAACGTAACCATATTCAGGCCTCGTTTTCAAGTTCAAACAAAAACATACAGTGTTTCCCCACCTTCATAATCAGCATTCCTCTAGTTGCATTATTACCTCTTGCACTAAGATGGATGGGTACATAAATGTTTATGCTATTGCT
Source organism: Chaetoderma sp. LZ-2023a (assembly GCA_034401795.1). NCBI lineage: Eukaryota > Metazoa > Mollusca > Caudofoveata > Chaetodermatida > Chaetodermatidae > Chaetoderma > Chaetoderma sp. LZ-2023a. The sequence goes on along the minus strand of CM067365.1, from coordinate 30,186,829 downwards.
TTCTTCATAGCACATGAATATACCCTCGCATGTGCGTAAAAATAGGGTGGTGCTTAACTTTTGCACAGGTGTATATATGCATCACTTTCTCCCGCCACTAACAATTTTTCACTGAGGTCGCTGTCCGTGCTATAACTCTGGTTAGCCTGGCATGCTACCGACTAAAACCTTTTCTATTCAGCTCGATAGGATAGGTTTAATATGATTAGAGATAATTACTTTGTTAGGAAATCTGTAGTGTACGCCTCTCTCCTGGTACTTGCGATAATTTAGCCCCGCACTCGGGCAAGATTGTGTACGAGTGGCCAAAATACCCAAAGGGCCTCATATCTCTAAGATAGTGTCTCTCTTCATGTTCCACCAAGCCTTGTGGCTTCTTAATTGTTTGGATGTCCCTCTCCGCACCATAGACTGATCCGACCCTGGAAAACTATTGGGGTTTCCGAGCAGTGATGGCCAGGGTGTGGTGTCACACGCATTCCCCATGTATCTTCGAATACTCAGTAGTTAGTCACCATTGCCAATGTAGGAAAGCACTGGGAAAACATGTCTTAATTATTATTTTCTTTAATCTGCTGAACAATCCTCCCACACCGCAGTGCATAGCTGGGCAACTTGTGTTTAAACCTAACGACAGGTTAAAAAGTTAGTTCCATAGGACATGGTGATGGGCGAGATGCGCATCCCAACCGAATTCCATAACAATATCTCGGCATGATATTCAGATCTGCCACACCCTCACGGGAACAACATTTACGATGGGTATTCGTCTCTATTAGCCCCACCATAACGATAGATCAGTTGCCTAAAAATGCTTTTGTGAAAAGTAACCAATGTCCTGTGACGTTTTATGTGGTTACAGAGCGAGACGTCAGGATTCTTATCCAGTTCGGAGATCTTACTAGGTAACATGTATGCACGCTGTCTTCAGTATTTGATGGCTTAGGGCATCTGTTCTTAATGACAGCCGTATCTAAAAGCTAGGTAGGCGCCAGCCATTTGTGGCCTAAAATAATTCTTGTCTCTAAAAACTAAATATTAGGTTAAGCAAAGAAGAAGGCGCGCATAAATAAAAGTGGCAACTACTAATTCAGCATACTGAGAATTACATAAGACGGTGACGTGGGAATCATTCGGGAATCGTTCGTCCCGTCTTCACGTAAAACAGCACGCAACCATATAGCCATAATCTCACTAGATATGGTCTTTTCTTTAAAGCATTTTTGGTTAAATATTAGAGTGGGCCCCTTTTTGACCACTACTCTTCTCCCACTTTAAGCAGTGGCAACATTTTCCCATAACGGAGACCCGCATGAGGCGCTCTCGCAAGGATTCAGCGCCGACGGTCCACGCGAGGATAATACTCCTGAACCAAACTAGCACTAGGAGTAGTGCCCGCGTGAGGCACATGATTTTTCGTCACTACAGAGATAATTTTCTTTCCTTTCAGCTTAGAGGTATAATAGCTTATATTAAGTTAATTAGTTACGTCTCGTGCATTGGGATACCTCTGCGGACCTACGAGTCTGGGTGGTATCTATGGGAGCCCCACGTTTAAAAGTTCATCCGGCCGTCTCTATGTCTTGTATTTTCGTATGCTCATCATTTTTATACTTGACAGTCTGTTTAGGTAAAATTACTGTATAGACTTAGTTTAATTAGGTCACCAAAATCAAATCTTGTAAGTCCATAGATCACGAAATTGCTATGGACAGGCATACTGGTGACACAAACTCTTGGGATGAGGCCGTTGTGTTTAATGTTCGCGACAATGGTCGCACGGCCCCACCGGAACGATTAAGTTCCACAGGCCTTAGGAGCCGGTCTTTGTTACCCATAGGGCAGTATCATACAGGATCCATCACCCCGAGACTGGAAGCTAACCAGCGTCATCATTCGGCGTGCACTTGCGGCGCGGCGAGTCGACATCATACACCAGAACGGCCCGACACTACCCCGTGAGCTACAAATCGCGTAGCGTGCATGCGCGTACGCCAGTGCTTCCCTGACAACACTTGTCAGCGTTGGGAGAGAAAGTGTACCGGGTTGGTGCACGTAATCAGAGGTGGCGCCACAGGGGGGCAAAGGGGGCAAATGCCCCGCCCCCCCCCTACAAAAATAGTTTGCCCCCCCCTACCTGCCGCAATCCTAAAAATTTGCATGAAAATACTTCATATGAATATTTTATTGATGTATACAGAATTGTTGCTGTAGTCAATTACAGCAATGGTAGGACAGGAAATGTAAGCAAAACTATTTCTTTCTCCAGCCACAGACAGCAGACATGTTACGTAATGGGATACTATTTTAAGCATCTGCGTCAATGGTTGAGTTGAAAAATGTACAAGTCTACAGGCTACATTACATAAATATCGCGAACAGTAAGCGTGCTTAATCTCCATATTAGCCTATTAGATTCCTCCTCCCTCTATCCCCCCACCCCCCCCCCCACCCCCAACCACTTCCCCCACCCCACCCCACCCCTCCACCCACACCACCAACAACAACAGCACACACACGCGTGCGTGCGCGCGCACGCACATACGCACGCGCACGCGCGCGGGGTCATACAACTAGGAAATAACACAATGAGTGGTATTATTACAGTGTATTGGAACTTGAAAGAGCGAACAATAACATCATGTCTTGCAACTAGCATTGTATAGTTATGTAAACAGGTGCATAATCAGTTGCGACTTGCTAACTATAGGATTCTTGGTATTCAAGTATAGGCCCACCTAGTGATTTATTAAGTAGCATAATGGATATCCGGAACTTTATCCGACGGAAACACACCTTAAAGGACATTGGGACTTATTCAGATGACCCTAGGCGTAAAAAAACAATGTGTATGTGGAGAAGGGAATTTTCACACAGGAGAGGGTGATGCAGATGAATCTGACCATGATAACATTCTAGGAGAGCAGGTAACTACTTGTATCTATTTTTCTATTTATTTACAGTCAAACCTATATTAAGCGACTTCATTATGGAGACTCCAAGTATCAAAGTCACAAATAAGTGGTCACTAAACGAGTAAAGACCAAGTTGTCTGTTACCCCTTGGCATTCATATCAGACAAAAACGGCTTCCACACACCCACACACATACCCACACACACACACACCCACCCACCCACACACACACACACGCACGCACGCACGCACGCACGCACACACCACCACCACCACTACCACCACCACGCACCACCCCACCTCCAAACCCCACCACACCAACTCCCACCCCATCCCTGGATCTTCCCCCCTCAAAAAGTATGTAGTCTATCAAACGGATTGGACTTCGCTCGCTCGCTCACTCACTCACTCACTCACCAACTCACCTGCTGGTTCACTCACTTGCTGACTCACTCACTCACTCGCTCGCTCGCTCGTTGGCTCACTCACCCGCTGGCTCACCGGCTCACTCGCTGGCTCACTCACTCGCTCACTCACTCACTCACTCACTCATTCACTCACTCACTCACTCACTCACTCACTCACTCACTCACTCACTCACTCACTCACTCACTCACTCACTCACTCACCCACCCACCCACCCACTCGCCCACCCACTCGCTCGCTCGCTCGCTCACGGTCTCACTCGCTCACGGTCTTGCTCACTCACTCACTCACTCACTCACTCACTCACTCATACCACCCCCCCCTCCCTCCCTCTCACCCTCCCTCCGTCCCTCCATCCCTCAAACCCCCCCCCCTCCCTCCCTCCCTCTCACCCTCCCTCCGTCCCTCCATCCCTCCAACCCCCCCTCCCTCCATCCCTTCCTCCCACAGTCGCAGTCGTGTAACCACAAAAGCAGATACTCGTTATAAGCAAATTTTACTGTAGTGTTTAGAGGTGTTTGATGCCATTACAGGGACAACAATTTGTTTGTTTCATAGGTATCATCTGAGTCTGACCCATCATCTTCAAACCTACTCCCTGCGACCGCAAATCCCCTCATCGGTGTGAAGAAATCTAAAAGTGTTTCAGGTCCTGCCGACATTTCTCACACACCAGATGATGGGCCAACACGACTTTCCACCTTAACTCGGCATAACTACCCGAAATCACCCATGGATCAAATATTCAAAGTGTGAAGACAAGGTATATTGCTTTGTGTGTAGACATTTTTCAACTTCGCAGGATAAAGAAACTGCGTTCACTTCAGAAGGGTATAATATGTGGAAAAAGTGCACAGGAGAATTACCAAAAAACAACAGATTTCTAAGGCGCAAAAAGTCGGAAAATCATGTTGATTGCACGAGCAGATATAATGCGCACAAGGAGGCAAAACTAAGGTGTAAAACTGTGGCAGATATGTTAGATGACAGTCATAAATTGACTGTAAAGAAGAACCGTGAATATATCAAAACCATCGCTGATACATTGAGATTGACGGCAGTCCAAAATATAGCTCAGAGGGGACATCGGGAAACAGACAAATATGAAAATAACAGTAATTTCTTGGAGATTTCCTGAAAAACTACTTAGAGCCACTCTGCCTTCGACTATCAAAGGGACCAAAAAATTCCAGCTACATGCATCACACAGTTCAGAACGCAATACTGGAAATAATGTCTGAAAGTGTACATCGCGAAGTTCTTTTCCATTTTGGTAGACGAAACGAAAGACTTCGTTGTTGTTAGATATTTTTTGGATGGTGACATTCATGAAGAGTTTATTGGTTTCAGAGCAGCTGAGGATCTAACTTCAGAGAGTCTCTGTAGATATATTCAAGAAGAACTCAAATCCAGTGGAATTGACATAAACAATTTGATAGCTCAAGGCTATGATGGGGCTTCTGTGATGGGTGGCAAGTGCAGTGGCGTACAGCAGAGAATACGCGAGATTGTGCCACAAGCACTCTACATACATTGCTTAGCTCATAAATTTAATTTAGTTATCGTTGACGCAGTGAAGTCAGTCATACCAGTAGCTGATTTCTCTTCCACTGTACAATTGAGCTATAACTTTTTGAGTGGTTCAAATGTACATGCAAGGTGGGTCCAGTACCAGAAGGAAACGTACCCTGCTGAGAAGTCGGTTGAATTTAAGAGTTTTTCTGACACACGTTGGGCTAGCCAGATCAGAGCAACTGACGCAATCAAAAAACGATTTGACTGCTTTGTTTCATTCATAAAGTATGTGGATCTCTCAGAAGATAATCGTGACAGAGCTCTGAGTGCTCGAAGCATTTTAGCACAGTTAGATCATAACTGTATCTACTGCATGTTGCTACTGTTCGATATTTTGCAGGAGTCAAAGGGAGTTTCAGATATGCTGCAAGACTCGGCTATGGACTATGTCAGAGCTGCAGACTTGATTGAGACTTTAATTGAGGAAGTAGAGACATACCGAAATGATGAAAAGGTAGCCGACTACTACACAGCTTCGGTTGAAGTGGCAAAACGTAACAATTTGACATATGCAGAGTCTGATCCTGAACAGAGTGCTGGACAAAAGCGGCAGAGGAACATACACAGTCACATGAAAGACTTTGTCATCTTGACTTCACTTGAAAAGCGTAATACTGTTCACAAATCTGATGACTATCTGAACACATATTTTATTCCCAACTGTTGATAAATTTCTGAATGAGTTGCAAAGACAAGTTTCTGGTGACCAATTATGTATATTCCGATCCCTATCAGCTTTTGATTCATCTTCAAAAGAGTTCTTGGATGTAGAGATAATCAAACCCATAGCTGAACACTATAAATTGAATCTCAATGATTTGAGCATAGAAATCCAGCAAGCTGTTCAAAGGCTGGAACGCCTGTGGCGTGTTAACTTGTACTGATGTCATCTGGGGGAGAATTTGAACAATTGACTAAGTTAATGTCTGGCAATATCTCCAGCAGTTTACAGTATAAATTACATGAACTTAGGAGGATTATATGCACTATTTGCACATAGCATAGAATGAATAACATTACATAAGACAGTAGCAATACGAAGATTTATTGTATAAATCATTTACGTGAATATATATTTTTAAGTCAGGCTGTCGTGACATTCAAAGTGTCTAATTTGGTACCGCGTTGCTGGAAGCTGTTGCTGTTGTATTGAAGCTTTTGACTCTAAATTTGCTTACATATCGGGACCCACGGGCGATCGGTCCCACAAGTTTGGTTAAGACCGTGCCAGTAGAACTAGAGTTATCTATTTTGAAAACAATACTGCTGATGTTGTTGCCTTTTGGCTCTTGACACCAGAAATTTTGATTCGTCTTTGATTCGTCTGTGGGGACTCCAGGGGCAGGCTTCCACACATGTTGGAAGATCTCACCAATAGAACCAGTCATTAACATGTGACTTAAGAACAAGAAGCATTATATTCTCGCATTAAACCTTCTGTCTAGCGACACAGGTAAAAGGTTGGATAACCAATGATTACCATTTGTTAACTGCGCTAGATACATGTAGTAGCCATTAGTTAGTATGGGTAGAATACAGTGAACATACACAGAGTAACCGTTTTGTACCATACTTAGAATACTGATAATGCTGGTATTCATGTTTCATCATGATTGTGGCCTGTTTAACGGTCAGAGCATAAATGGTAATCGCGTTACCATATGGTCAATTAATGCACACTCAGAGTAATCGCTCAGTTGCGTGTTACCAGGTTTCCTATTTAATGAACGTACATGGTAATCGCGTGTTACCAGATAACCGATATAATGAGCACAGTATTCGCTTACTACGGTACTGCATGTATAATGGATATAGGGTAATCGCTTGTTGCCATATAGCCTATATAATAACCACTCAGAGTAATCTTATTACCGTGGTGCCTATTTAGCGAGTACACATGGTAATCGCGTGTTGCCATACAGCCGATGTAACAAAACCACAGGGTAATCTGGTAATCGCTTGTTACCATACAGCCGGTGTAACAAACACACATGGTAATCGCGTGTTACTATACAGCTGATGTAGCGAACACACATGATAATCGCGTATTGCCATACAGCCGGTGTAACAAACACACATGGTAATCGCGTGTTACCATACAGTTGATGTAACGAACACACATGGTAATTGCTTGTTACCATACAGCTGATGTAACGAACACACATGGTAATTGCGTGTTACCATACAGCTGATGTAATGAACACACATGGTAATCGCGTGTTGCCATACAGCTGATGTAACAAACCCGCAGGGTAATTTGGTAATCACTTGTTACCATACAGCCGGTGTAACAAACACACATGGTAATCGCTTGTTACCATACAGCTGATGTAACGAACACACATGGTAATCGCTTGTTACCATACAGCCGGTGTAACAAACACACATGGTAATCACGTGTTACTATACAGCTGATGTAGCGAACACACATGATAATCGCTTATTGCCCTACAGCCGGTGTAACAAACACACATGGTAATCGCTTGTTACCATACAGCTGATGTAACGACCACACATGGTAATCGCTTGTTACCATACAGCTGATGTAACGAATGCACATGGTAATCGCTTGTTACCATACAGCTGATGTAACGAACACACATGGTAATAGCGTGTTACCATATGGCGATTGTGACGAACACACAGGTGTGGTAATTGCTTGGTACCATGTTTAGAAAGATGCCGAGAATACACTGGTAATCGTGTGTTACCACACGGCAAATGTATCGGATACAAATTGTAATCGATTATTACAGGGCTTAATGCCAATCACATTTATTAGTCACGCTCTCCATCCTAGTTCTTAAAGGATCAGGGATGCCTAACAATGTTAGATAACCCGGACATAGGACATAAGTGCAGGAGCAACAATCCTATGTTCTTTTATGATAATATTAGATATGTGCACCACGTAAGTCCTATTCATGCATTGCGTCCTCTGTGCACATGTTAACTGGTGTTTAAGGGCTGATAGCTTTTAAATACATGATTAACAGATGGATAGATGCCATGACGGTTCATAGTGACCACCCTATAACTCGTATGGTTAACCATTATGTCAGCCAGTCAGGCTGAATTTTTCAATGGATTAGTCCGATACTAGCCAATGTGCCCAGTCCATCTCTCTGGTTGGCAGGCAGTAACCATCTTTCTGAAGTTTGCCACCACTGCACCACAAACAATCCTATTGTGGAAAACACATAAGAGAGAGTATTACACTGTATCCTGAAAAAGTGTCACTCACGGGCTATGTCCTCCAAAAAGTGTCACTCACTAAAAATTCTTATTAATATCAGTGTTATATTGTATGGTTTCAACTGCTCGTATGCAAATTCTTATGCTCGGACATGTCAGACTCATTCACTGTCATGACTAAGGCGAGCTGCTGCAATACCGTAAATCCTCATCATTAAACAAGCAAGGCAACAGGATTTACGAATATTCAAATGTCAGCCAGCATCATGACAGTGAGTGGGTTTGGGTTGCTAAGGTAACCAGAGACATAAGAGCGGCTACAGATTCTTATGTCTTTCGCCAAATAAAATTTGGAAATGTTTGCATGCTTCGTGTTATCTGTGCATATGTTAAATGAAGAATAACATAGAATATATTAATGATTTTATGCAGAAGTTAAGCTACTTAGAATGACGATTCAATTCACCACATCCTCCGCACAAAAATATCTTTAATTATTCAGGGCGGCTTCTTTATCATCAATTTGTCATTTTCAATTGAGATTAATTCTCCTCGGCACCAGCCATTTTTAAAATCCTGTAGTGTATGGATTTTCAGGGCCTTGTTATATTCTCCGATGACATTACGTGATAACAAACAACGCATAGAAAATCCGCTGCAGTGCTTTTACATGGTCTAATCCAATACTTATGTTGATATCATGAGCCAGAGAGCTGCGGTATTTCCAAATAGTCCAAATGCTGACGCTTATACAGCATCGGGCAATAATCCGATCAGCTTTTAACATGGACATATTGGTCAGTTTATGAAAAAAACTGTCCGAGCTGCTATGACATTCCTAGGTACATCAAATTGCCTCAGGATCATCTGTACATATTGCCAAAGATGGACTACTAGCGGGCATTCAGTGAATAAGTGCTGCAACGTTTCTTCTGGGCCCATACAAAGCAGGCATTTATTGTCACCAGTAGCACATAATTTAGCTTTAACCATGAGATGCTTAACCCAGAGCCTCCGATGGATCAGCCTCCAGACAACATCTCTGGCTTGGTTTGGAATGTTCGGCATGTATACCCTTTTCCATACCATTTCCCAGTTATAATCGTCCCAAGCTCGGATGCATTTCTGATGACGAATATGTTGATTTTGCCGTCATCTTACATGATATTTCTCCATCATCATGAATAAATTTTAATTCGGCTTCTTCATTGACAATTGCCCTATTACATAGGGAGAACCAATTATGTGGTATAGCGTCTTTGATGCGAATTAACAGGTGGGTGGCATCTACTGGATGTAGTTCCGCAATTCGGCAAATGTCTACTAATGGTTTCCATTTGTGGGTAACAGGGTCGACAATATCAGGTATATAGTTAATACCTTTCTCTGCCAGCAAGGGATAATACATAGCTTTGTTTTGATAACATAATTGGTTATTACCCCATATATTAAATTTTAGAACGCTCTCCCAGCATAATGGGGGCCTCTCCACCTTATTAAAAAGGTCAAAATTTAATTTCTAAATAAATTGTAGGAACACGCTTAAAATTAGGTGGTGGATTTTTTGCACAAAAGAAACTACTAGTTGAATATGGTGTTAGATATCGTTCTATAAGGGATCGAGATACGTTTGCCCACTGGAATATAATAACATGTTCAGAAACTTAAACCGTAACGACATGCATTTTATTCTAATATCGACCAAATTTAGGCCTCCGTGATAAAAGTCATTTCTACAAACCAGGCATGTTTTGCCCTCCCATAAATACGCTAGAATAATCTTATTAATATCATGTTCAAACCTGCTGAGACATATGAACTGCAGAAGCAGTATACCATAACTTTGACATGATCAACGTATTTATGACCAAAACTCTGCCAAAAATTGTTAAATGTCGATGTTTCCAGGCATTAATCGTTTGTTTCATTTGCGCAATTTTATGGTCCCAGTTCAAAATTTCTCCACCGACGGCACTAAAATATATCCCTAAAGTCTTAATTGATTTATTCGTCCATCGGATATTAAGCGGTTGATCACACCTGCTCTTCCACTGACCTAGAAATAAGCCCGCTGATTTGTTCTTATTAATTCTTAGGTCAGAGGACATATGAAACTTATCCAGAATGATATCAAGACACTTAAAATCAGAATCAGACCCATCAAATACAGTTGTGTCATTTGAGTATTGTGGCACATTTACTGGATTACTGACACTCTAAACACAAATACCCTGAAATGCTGGATCTTTCCTAAGGGTTGCGCCTAAGATTTCCATAGCTATAATAAAATGCAAGGGAGATAACGCACATCATTGCCGCACACCACGTTCTAACATTACGGGTTTGCTAATTTAGTCATTGACTAAGTATTTACTACTAATTTCACTATACAGAATTTGGATCCATTTAATGAAATTGGACCCCAAACCAATATGTCTAAGTGATTTAAATAAAAAAATTCCACTCTAGTCTATCGAAGGCTTTTTTCATTATCTAAGGCGATAATAGCACATGGGATATTGTCCTTTTCAACTAGCTGTAAAATATCTCCAATTAAAAATGTGTTGGCTAAAATTGATCGGCCAGGTATAGAGCAGGTTTGATCAGGATGGATTACCTCATTCAGGACACTTGTAAGTTTTCTAGCAATAGCTTTCGAAATAATTTTGTAATCTACTGCAAGGAGTGAGATAGGCCTGTACTTGCCTAGATTATCCCGATCGGCTTTTTTTAATACGAGTCATACATAAGCATCCGACATTGTAATTGAAAGCCTACCTATTCAAAAAATTTCATTAACGACTTATAGGAACTCAGGTCCAATCAGTTGCCAAAAGGCCTGGTAGAATTCCACACTAAGACCATCACTGCCTGGTGCTTTATCTCGTTTCATGTTATTTAATGATGTGGTTAAATTTTCTAATGATAATAGAAGATCACAAAATTCTCTATTCATTTCTGACAAAGTATCTTCAACATTTAGTAACATCTCAGAGGATTTCACTTGATTAATACCATCTGACCTGTAAAACGTTTGATAAAATGTTTCCACTGTGGCCATAATCGCGCCTTCAGCCCTATGTCTATCAAACACGAAAACTTTTGATTTCGCTTCATTGAGATGTTCAGTCAACCGAATATCACTGTTGGCGACTTTGCGGCTTTTTCTTTCCTTGCGCCGTGATGTGTTTGTGGTCGCAGGCATCAGGTTTGTCTTTTGAGCTGACCAGATGTTACAGATATACAGCATCAAGGATACCCATGTTGCGTTGTATAAACGTAGTCCTTTCGTCAAGGGAATCTTTATTCTCCGAATCCATAACTTCCAGAACGACTGGGCAGCTATGTTCCCCATGAAGCAGCAGTGAGACAAGGATTTTACTTTTCCCCCATTGTTCGCCATCACGATTGGGATCATTATTTTCTTTAGCTTCAGTCTTTGTCGATAGATATATGCGGGTGATCTCTGTTTTAGATTCAATTCATAATAGAGATTCTCAATTTTTAGTTTGTTTGCAGCTATTGGGAGTAGTTCGTCATGGGGTTTCTTTTCCTCGTCTATGACCTAGATATCGTCGGCATATTACATCTCTCACGGCACGCCCAGTATGGACACTCAAGGTTTGGTCATGTGGAATTTTCCTGCACCAATTTCAATGCAGCAGCAATGTAACTTATGGAAAGGAGAAGGGATAGCCCATCGCCATGTGGGGAGCCGATTGATGTCTCAAACTCTGCAAACTTCACTATCCTGCCTCGCACTCGCAGCTTATTTTCTGAAAGTAGTAGCTTCCCTAGCCTTAGCTCATCTTCATTGCAACTGGCCAGGACCTTTGTGAGATTAACTGTGTCAAAGGCTCATGACATGTCAATGCCCATTTTCTGGAGATCATAGCGTTTGACCATGACTAATGACGCAAGCATACATTGAGCCCATCCAAGAGTGTATGCAGCTGTGCGAACGTTTAAAGCCACTTTGGCATGATTCGGTCATCGATGTTGTCTCGGATGCGGTATACAGTAATATTGAATAGAATCTTAAGTATGTCATTAAGGAGTACAATGGGATGCAGATTGGCTTCATGGACTTGGGTGATGTGATAAGGGTTCCTTAGCCTACAGCATCGATGGAAATGTGATGCATAAAAGATGAATTGATTAGGTGCGTAATCGATTTTGAGATAATGTTGCTTGCTTATTTGAATAGTTCATTACTAATGTCATCAGATCCGTTTTCAAAGGCTTTGAGTGCCTTCTTAACTTCTACTCTTTTATTTGGCGCTAGTAATGGCCTGGGTCACCTGAGAACGTGTTCATGGGCTCATCATTCCTTTAACCATTCTCGAATTGTGTAGGCTTTGCCCTGGTCAGTTCCAATAAAGAATCCTTCAGAGTTGTGTGCACTGAGTGGTGGTGAGTAGTCAGTAAATCTCAGGGCTCGGGCTGTCCAAAAGATTGTGTGACAGTCATCAGTGGCAGTGATTTCATCTACTAGGATGCCGTTGTATAGCCAGATCTTTAAAGCGCTTATGTAGTTTCGTGCGGCCTTCACAATGGACGCTTTGACAGATGTGCATCCGTAATGCTATATGATCTATGATGGTCTCCTCCATAAGTACAAACTTTGTTCGGAAACTAAGTCATCAAGGCATGTTGACTGACATCCGCATACAGAGGCAACTCTGATTATGTCAAACCTTCTTCAAACTCGAAACTGCGATCAACGTCCTCAGACAATGCGATACTTACCCTCGCTATGTGGAATATACTTGTTCTGAGGGAAACATCAGACAAGCAAACCTTAAGTGCAGACTGTGAACACTATGGCATCAACATTACATGCACCCGAGAGACTAAAGTATCTACTCACCTAGATCGGTAACTTCACACAGGCCAAACTAGTATTCATGGAGCAAGAACAGGATACATACTGGTGTTTAGGCTTCGTAATCGGACCACGGCCTGTGAGTGTTTATGGACAACTATTGAAAAAGCCGAAGAAAATCCATCAGTATTAGATTCATTCTATGCAGAACTGCGCTCCAACAATACACTCCCAGCCAGAATGATGGCAACTGTTCGTGTGTAGAGATTCCAACTCCAAGCTGGCTAAACTCAGCATTGCGTACACGAATTCAGGACTTGAATTATGCATGCGGCCTTACCGAGGCAATAGCAATGCAATCTTAATCTTAATCATCGCGACCATTAACCATAGGGCCTGGTGGGCGGGGGTGGGTGGGAGGGGTGGAGTGGGGAGCTTTTTGATTGGCTCTCATAAATCACGCGATTTCGAGGGGGTGGGGATTAATTCCCATATACAGAGTGCCAAAAATAGGCGGGTACTGGCGAGAATGTGTGTACAAGAATGCCCACTAGGTCCTGCCCATTTTCGCCACTCCATATACGGACAATTCAGCCCCTACCCATCGAAATGACGTGACTTGTGAACGCGCCCTATTATTAAAATTTCAGGATCTTCTTAATGTTTTCTGATCTTTTCGGATTTCCTGCATCACGCCCAAAGTTAGGGAATCCTAATTTAAGGTCACAGTTTTGCTGTGTTAAAATTTTATCCAAATCGGTGCAGTATTTTCCGAGATATCCACATATCCAGAACCCAGAACCTGATCCAACAATACTGATGCATGTTTTCTTATCCGTATCACGACGAAAGTCCCCTGGTCCCCTGTTTAGGACTATATGCTCGGCCTCAACGTGGCGCAGGGGTGTAACCCACTGGGTGTCAATCCAGAGATTTGGAGGGCCTAACCAGAGCATTATGCACAACGCAAATGAATGACACTTGGAGATAGAATCAACCCGGCTCTCCAAGTGTGATACCAGCGATCGAAAAGAAGAAGAAGAAGACGACGAAAGTCTGCATGGAAACCATCTTGCACCGCAAGTTCATTGGTTGTGTTAAAATTTCAGCCAAATCGGAGCAGTAGGGTTTTTTTAGATTCACCCACGCACGCACACACGCACCCAATCACAATACCCTCTGTTGTTGTAGTAGAAGCAGCAGCAGCAGTACCAGTGGTACGCCTACGAGTCATAGCATCAGGCAACAACAATAGCGGCGGCGAAAGTACTAGTAGTAGTAGTAGTAGTAGTAGTAGTAGTAATAGTAGTAGTAGTAGTAGTAGTAGTAGTAGTAGTAGTAGTAGTAGTAGTAGTAGTAGTAGTAGTAGTAGTAGCAGCAGCAGCAGCAGTAGCAGCAGCAGCAGGAACAGCAGTGTCGATGTTGTTGTTGTTGTTGTTGTTGTTGGTGTTGTTGGTGTTTTTGCTGTTGTTGTTGTTGTTGTTGTTGTTGTTGTTGTTGTTGTTGTTAGTGTATAAGCTTGGTGACATGAAATTCACGTTCAAAACAAGTTTCACAGAAATTTATCACAGAAACTGTGATAGGGTCTTCAACTATATATCTGTTTCATAAAGAAACGAAGTGTGCAATCTCACTGTTATCGCGATCAATTGTGCATGTGGTTATATTTACTGTTAGTTTAGGCGAGGCAGCGTTTTATATACTTGCTTAGGGTTAGGCCTGTTTCGGAATAAGCCTAATTTTCAGGAGAATGTGTGAGACGCAAGCCAATACTTAAGGTTACAACAGGTGATGACATCATGGCACATGTTATAGGGTGTCAACCATGGCACGTGTTGATCCAATACAGTAGATAGCGTAGATGGTAAAGTGGACAGAGAAGTAGACAGGACGCAGAAGACGCAGTAATATCCAGCTCTATACGAAAGTGAACACTTACTAGAAAACATTGTTTAATGCATCAATTTAAACAACTGGATTTTAAGATAGTAATAATAGGCTTCGGGTAGGCTTCGGCCAAATATAACTCAACTCTTTTCTGGTCTACAAAATGGCGAGTTATCTCCCTTCATATGAAATGAATCATTCGGATTGGTTGAGCCCTTGTATTCTCACAACCAATCAGAATGCTGAATTTACGATTGCAAATTTGAATTTGAAAGCATTCTGACTGGTGGCTAGTTTACAACACACAATAGCCAAATACTCATATATTAGCACATATGGCTGTTAAGTTTTATTTGTGACTAACGACGAGTGTAAGGCTGTTGGACGGTCTGTCACATTTTCTAATTTTAGACAAGCCTGCCTAAGTCGCAACTATATATAGTGCATCACACTTGTTAAGTTTGAAACTGACTTGTCTGACTGGTCAAGAGCTTGTCCTCTCACCCACCCAATCAATGCTTTTTACAATTTGAAAGGGAACATTTTTATTGGTCGATGTAGCGTTGAGTGACTTTTTTGGACTAATCAGAATAGGGCTTACTCCATTCCAAAATTTAAAAATATATTAATGTGTGGGTCAGTGTGCAACCTCCCGGCCAATTAGAATGCTCCGTTCAAATTCAATGAAGAATAAAGAGAGATGACTCGCCAAGCGTTCATGTAAACTCACTTTATATTTACGCCTATCTAGAAGCTATTAATACTTAAGCTATTATGTACATTATCATTTTATTCAACTGTGTTACGTAAATACTGGAAATACTTTGTTCTTAAATACTATTAAAAAAATTCCGATATGAATAAATTAATCAACAATCGTAAGTATTTTATAAAGCAACAGCACAATAACAACAATAATAATAATAATAATAATAATAATAATAATAATTTTAATAATAATAATTTAATAACATAATAACCAGTATTTATAATAGGTTAAATCCAACAAACTGCTCTAACGCGTGAGACAAATTATATAGATAACTAAAAAATAGAGAGGCTCTCTAAAAATAACATGTAGTCATGGCACCATACTGGGTAACTGAGAAAATATTAAGAAACAATGAAGAGTATGGCTATGGAAAGAGTCGTCATAAAGGTACATAGTAAAATGAAAAGTGAATTACTAAAGGATACGCATGATGTGTCCAAGAGACTGTAGTTGTATTAAACATGTTACTTTCCAACTATCTGTCAAAGAACTACCAGCGTTTGGATACAAAAGCCAGAGTCCCTGATAACGCAGGTTACTGGGCTGGTAGTGGGACGCATTGGCTTGCTGTTGGTCCCGTACCGGCCCAGTAACGTGAGTTATAAGGGCAATTGTCCGCGGGGCCGATTCGGCTGTATAGTACAGTTATTAGTACTACTTAGATACATTCCCTTGTGAAATTAGTCCTGATTGGCTGATGTAGCTTCATATATATGATCGTATATAATAGTAATTCACGATCTGCACCATTTTAACGTATCTCTATAATGAATGGTCATCATAGGCTTTAATAAAATAACAATTATTTGCGTAGTTGCCAGAAGGGGCCGCATTCACGAACGGTACTTAAGTACGAAAAAATGCGTAAATATGATGTCCGTCCAAAAAACGCCTACGTCTGTATTCACCTACATTAGATGAATATTTAGCCGCCTCTTCGTGAATACATAGTCAGGTATTCTAAATAGGTACAAGCAGTTAGGCAGGTACAGCCGCAGGACGCAATAAACGCGTCCATTTTTGTGATCTAATAAACGCCCAGTTAAGATCCATTACTGAGTTCGAGTCGAGTGTGAACCATTATGTTTAATACTTTAAAAACTTATTTTCTCATGCATTGGTAACCTTTAAACCATATATAACATCTGATGTAGTTCACCTATATGTAAGTGATTTTCATATTTTGCCGCTCGTCATGTGTCAGTTACTGGGCATCACAGGTGTCAAAATAAAAATGACACAGAGGTTTAACCCTTTAACACACACGCCAGTCAGAAAGTATGCATGTATGTATGATTACTGTATTCTGCGGCGGTAGTAGTAGAAACATCCTACAGCTGCAATCAGTCCTTCTTCGCTTTTGCCCACTGTGTCTTGTCCTTAGCCAAAATCCTTAGCTTCCTCAGGTCCATTCTTGACTTGAGTGTACCTAATCGTGCTATCTTGAGCTCACCTCGAAGCATGCTTAGCAGATCTGTGAAATGACGTCGTCTCCTGGATATGTATTTGCTGGCTCCGAGTAGGGCGAATTCCAAGGCTCTCTGTGCTGGTGTGTCTTCTGGCATCCTTAGCACATGGCCATCTATGCTGGGCGACTTTTCCAGACAGTGGTGGCGTATTACACATGTTGTATAGTGCATCGGTGGAAATGATGCTCTCTGGCCATCGGTGTCCAATGATGGTGCGTAGGTGTTTGCGGTGGCTGGCGTCAAGTTTGTCTAGAACTGCTTTTGGAGCTGCCCAGCTGTTACAGTTATACATCATCGAGGATATGCAGGTTGCATTGTATAAACGTAGTCTTTTTACCAAGGGCATCTTTGATCTATGAATCCATAGCTTCCAAAAGGACTGGAAAGCTATGTTCCCCCAAGATGCAGCGGGCAGCAATGTCAGCAGTACTGCCAAACAGTGAGCACAGGATTTTACTTTTCCTCCATGGTTCGCCGCCACGGAGTGGATCATCATTTTTTTAGTTTCATGCTTTGTAGATAGCTATATGTAGGTGAACTCTGTTTTGGATTCATTCATAGAGATTCTCAATTTTTAGTTTGCTTGCAGCTATTTGGAGAGCTTTGTCAAGGGATTTCTTTTCCTCATCTATAAAGTCCACATCATCGGCATATTCCATCTCTAGTGGCATGCCTAGTATTGACACTGGGGGTTTGGTCTTGTGGAGTTTTCTCGCACGGATTTCAATGCAACAGCCAGGTAACAGGTGAAGAGCACAGGGGATAGACCATCTCCCTGTGGGGAGCCGATTGATGTCTCAAACTCTACAGACTTCACTGACTTGACTCATACTCTCAGCTTGGTGTTTGCAAGCAGTAGTCTCACTAGTCGTAGCTCATCTTCATTGCAACTGGTCTCGTGTAGTACATTTAAGATCTTTGAGCGCTTAATTGTGTCGAAGGCTCGTGACATGTCAATGCCCATTTTGTAGAAATCCCAGTGTTTTGACATGACTACCGACATAAGGGGGGTGGGGGGGGTAGGTGGCTTCTTGGGCGTGGGTAGCGCGATAAGGATGCCTTGGCCTATAGCGTCGATGGGAAAGTGGTGCATAAAAGTTGAATTGATTATGTGCGTGATCGGTTTTGAGATAATGTCACTTGCATATTTGAATAGTTCATTGCCCATGCCATCAGGTCCAGATGCACGTCCATTTTTCAGGGCTTTAAGTGCCTTCTCGACCTCTGCTGTATTAATTGGTGTTAGTAATGGCCTGGGGTCTCCTGAGAATGGGTGCAAGGGCTCATCATCGTGGTCAGTAAACTGTTCCTTGAACCATTCTCGAATTACCTTGGCTTTGCCCTGGTAAGTCCCGATAAGGTGTCCTTCAGAGTTGTATACAGTTAGTTGTGGTGTGTAGTCAGCAACTCGCAGGGCTCGGGCTGCCCGAAACATTTTATGGCAGTCATCCGTGGCAGTGATTTCATCTGCTAGGGCGTCTGCTTGTTGGATAGCAAGATCTTTTAAGCTCTTGCCTGGTATGGCGTTTAAACATTAGGTAGAGCTGGTTCATATGGTGGCGTGTAATGACTGGCTTATGGTCAGAATTGAGGTCTGTGCCTCCATAGGAACGAGCATCGCAAAGTAGGGGTTTTGCTGTTGTCTTGCATAGTATGAAATCCATTTGGTTGAAGACAGCTTTTGTAGCCTTACTACCTTTTGGGGCTTTGCGATCAGCAATATGTCCAGTCCATGTTGTTCGGTTGTGGCATGGGTGTTTGAAAGCCGTGTTTGTGGCAAATAGGCCATTGGAACTAGGGAATGCCACCAGTGCATCTGCATTCCTGTTGCGTGTGCCCTCTCCATACGATCCCATGCATGAGCCAAGTCCTGAACTTTTGTCCACAATGCCGAGTTTACCCAGCTTGGAGTTGAAATCGCCACACACGAACAGTTGCCAAATAGCTGGGATAGTAATGGCGGAGCTCAGTTCTGTATAGAAGGAATCTAATATAGGTGGATTCTCTTTGGCCCTTTCAATAGTTGACCCATATGCATTGACTATGCGACACTTAGTGGTTGTGTGCTTTCGTGTTGGTATAGCCAGGTCAATAAATGCAACGCGATCACTGACGTATCCAAAACTAATGACATCGTCCAATACCCTTGGTCCGATTACGAAACCTAATCCACAGTAAGTGGCCTGTTTTTGCTCCATGAGTACTGGCTTATGGCCTGTCTGAAGTTGCTGCCATGAGTGTTTAGCTACTTTAGTCTCTTGAATGCATGTAATATCGATT
The DNA here is from genome assembly GCA_034401795.1 of Chaetoderma sp. LZ-2023a. Classification (NCBI taxonomy): domain Eukaryota; kingdom Metazoa; phylum Mollusca; class Caudofoveata; order Chaetodermatida; family Chaetodermatidae; genus Chaetoderma; species Chaetoderma sp. LZ-2023a. The sequence continues at coordinate 30,167,485 of CM067365.1, read as the reverse complement.
TTATAGTGTTCACAGTCCGCATGTAAGGTTTGCCTCTTTGATGTTGCAGTCAGACCACGTACGTTCCACCTAGCTATGGTAAGCTCCTGGGAAGATTGCGTTGTCCGAGGATGTCGAGCACAGTTTCTTGTTAGAAGGGTAGACATAGTCAGAGTTGCCTCTGTATGCGGATCTCAGCCCGCAATCCTTGATCCTTCTGCAGTGGTCTTGAGAAGTGTCAATTTGTTGACCCAGTGAATACATTTTTAATTTACCATCGAAATGTCTGGCTCGATTGTGAGGCAATCATTCCAGTGGTAAAGTCTAAAAAATAATCGCGTTCTCTGTAAATGGAATGGACGCTTTTTTAATGAGAAAATTCTCTCGAACGAAATTGAGGATTAATGGGTTAACCTTTTAATTATGGGTCAAGCCGGCCCAAACATGCCTCTGCAGGAGTCTTGAGGAATGTTCATTTGCCAGTCAAGAGAGTAGAATTTTTGAAAAATTAGCACTGGAATGCCTGGCCCGATAACCGAGCCAGTCATTCCAGTGCTAAATTTTCAAAAATGGTCCTCTCTTGACCTGCAGATGGGCATTCATTGAGCAAATTTTTTGATTTTCTTGACCAAATTTGACCATTAATGGGTTAAACAGTCATATTACGCTACTTTTATCATATGAATAGTACTGGTCTTGATCAATATGGTGGCTCAGGCTGTATATATGTCATTCAGGTTCCGCCACCAAAAGCCTGACGAAATGGAATGGCACACTGTGATTGGTTATTTAGACAATATTACATTGATTGTTTGACAATGAGGGAATCCAGTACTAGCTATGCCCCGCCCATCTCTCGACAAGTTCCACCCACGCTTTGCCCGTGGTGAGATCGATCTATCACTGCACTCTCTGTATCTCAATTTATATATTGTAAGCTGTTGAATGTTTTAATTATGGCAGCAACAGCGCTCAGTCAAATTAGTTTCAAAATATTCAACATAATGTTAAAGACATACAGTTCGTACAACAACGCTTAGTCCGTCATCAATTAAGCCTTCATGATGAACTTAGCTACGTCATTCATGACGTAATTGGTTATTACGTCATCGTACACGCCACGTATTTGATTGTGACGTCATATGAGTGATGGATAAACTGGAATCCTCCATTGCATATATAATACACTCTATAAATACAGTATACATATCACTGATACAAAGCTTTACAATATTAATTGACATGATAAACACACTCTATTTATAGCAAGGTCGGCAAAAAATTCTGTTAGACATTTAACCTATAACTCGGTGGAGGGTACTTTGGGTATAGCTCTGGGGGTGGCGGTGCTGCAGGCATTCCAGAAGTGGGAGTGGCAAAGCTGGTTGTGGCAAACACTTGCGGATATGCAGGCTGTAATCTCTGAACATATAGAGGTGGTATGTTACCTGTAAAACGAATGAAGTTATTGGTTTGATTTGTATATATCGAGTCCATAATTTCTAGGTCCCATTCGCGCCATATTTAGGCTGGTTTGATTTTCAATATATTACGCCAGTACAGCTAACTTGACCTGTTTTTATACTGGTATCCATTTATACTCCTGGATGGAGAGAGACAAGGAGCGTAGGAGGCTTCCCAACAACGGCGAGATAAAGCAAAGCCCAGACATGAACAGGATTCCCGTCATATGCCATATTATATCGATATATAAATCGTATGTTTGGTAAATAGCAGGAGTGAATAAAAGCAACAGGTTACGTGGTCCTGAGTGCTAGCCACTGAGCTAAGCCTACTCTCCTAAAATGAATGAAGGTAATACCATGTTTTGCATAATTAATGTGAGTAGTCAAGGGGCCAGCTAGACACTATTGCTATGCAAATGAGCCATTGACCTATTTAAATACCACGTTCTGATTGGTTGTTCTAAATGAGCATGTAGATGCTATTGTTCTAAATGAGCAGGTAGATGCTATTGTTTTAAATGAACGTGTACACGCTATTGTTCAAACGTGTAGAATACACGCTATTGTTCTAAATGTGCATCTGCACGCTATTGTTCTAAATAGTCGTCTGTGCGCTGTTGTTCTAAATTAGTGTCTGCACGCTGTTGTTATAAATGCCTGCCTGACGTTTGGTGGGGGGGCACCTTAAATTCCAGCCTGAGATGGTGGCGTGGCGGCATCTCCCAATCATTTAATTTTTTTTTAAATATGAGCGAAGTACAGTGTTACACGGGTAATCTATAGGTACACTTATCGATGCATGTATAATATTATATAGATAATAATCATGTATCTATTGTATTTAAGGAGATATATGTCTTTAAAGTGACAGATCATTTAATTATTAAATTTTCAAAAAATGTTGTGGCCACAATTTTATAAAGGCGGCGGCACATTTATACATGCAGCAACATGTGTATGTACATGTTCGGGCACACATGCACGCCAAAATGCATGCATACATGTGCGCCCGCACATGCGGATTTGCGGCCATATGTTGCAGATTTTTGGCCGCATGTTGTGGATTTGCAGCCGCACATTGCGGATTTGCAGGTGCATGTGTGGATTTGTGGGCACATGTGCAGATTTTGAGGTGAAGTTCAGAGTTACTTTGGCAATATATAAACGTACTTAATGATGTTGTATGTATAATCTCATATAGATAATTTTATCTATCCTATTTAAGATAGTAGGGGTTAAAAGTTGAAACATGCAGCCGCAATTTTATACAGGCAGTCGCACATTTATACATGCGGCAACATCTGTATGTACATGCCCGGACGGCCACAATTTGCGCCCGCATATGTGGATTTTCGGCCGCATGTTGCAGATTTGTGGCCGCATGTTAGATAGATATCCTGATGCTTAAGTTGCAAAGCGTATAGACATAATGTTCCAGTGGAGAAGATTACAGAACTCTACACTCATTAAAATAATTTGTCTGGAAACTAAAGATTTTATTACCAAGGGGTATGCATACGATGAAGCGGTCTTCTCAGCTTTTCGAAAAAGAGAGCTTCTGATCAAGAAGTACATAAGGAACAATCTAGATGCTGACGATAATGATGATGATTCCGGTGATGATGGGCCTGATCCATAAGGAATCAGTCTACCCATCGATAAATGTTTCTCCAGAACATTGACTATTTGTTTATTCTACAGAAACTATATGTTTTATCATATGTAATATTTTCTTCAATGTAAAAATATGGATACAAATAAAACATTGGTTCTTTATGTGCATGTTGATTTGATGATTGTAGCTATATATCCAGCCGGGTCCCCACATCCCTTGATATACAAATCGGAGTGGGTGCTGTTGATGTTGGTGGTGAAGGTGGGATTGGTGGTTGGTGGAAGTAGTGGATGGTGGTGGTGGATAGTGGTGGCGGGGGTTAATGCTTGGTGGTGGGTGTTGGTGCTTAGTGTTTGGTGGTGGATGTTGGAGGTGGTGCTAGTGGCGGTTGTGGTGAAGGTAGTGGGTAGTGGTGGTGGTAGAGGAGTGGTGTTGGTGGTGGTGATGGTGGTGGTGATGGTGGTGGTGGTGGTGGGTGGTGGAAGTCGGTGGATGTGGCCACAATGTCTAGACAATGGATATCCAGCTATATTATTTTAGTTGTCGAGGTCTCATTGACTAGGTACTCATAATGCATTCATGCTGACATAGGCACATGTGCATATGAGCGAAACCTTTATTAAACTCTCATTGACATACCCTCTCCAACCTATATGCCATTTTTCACACACCACGCTCTCACAAAATCTGACCATGATGTCTAGACATATGGATAGCCAGCCGTAAGAGTCAGTCATTCCAATGATAAATTTTCAAAAATAGTATTCTCTAGATCTGTAAATATGAATATGAAGAAATTCGATAGCAGTTGGGGGGAGGGGGGGTTGGGTGTTGGTGGTGGGTGGGTGGTGGTGGGATGGAGTTAATGCATGGTGTTGGGTCTAGGTGATAGTGGTGGTGGTGGTGGTGGTGGGGCTTAATGGATGGTGGTGGATGTTGATACTGGTGGTATTGGTGGTAGTGGTGGTGCTAGTGGCAGTGGTAGTGAAGGTGGTGGGTGGTGGTGTTGATGCTGGTGGTGGTGGTGATGGTGGTGGGTGGTGGTGATGATTATGGTGGTGGTGGTGGTTGGTGTAGGTTGTTGGTGGTGGGTGTTTGATGGTTCAATGTCCAAACAAATGTCTAGCCAGCAGAGCCGGTCATTCCAATGATAAATTTTCAAAAGTAGTCTTCTCTTGGTCTGTAAATGGACATTTTCTATGAGAAAATTGACATCCTCTTGAAGAAATTCAAGGGTTAAATGGTTAAGAAAGTCTATTCTGTCCATGTAATGGTGTAATATTAGGTGGTCGCTTAGGGCAGGTTTGACTGAATTGTATAGTAAAAAACATGGTCATAATGTATCACTGCTGTGTAGCCCAAAAGGATATATTTATATTTGACTTGTATTAAATGACCATCTATGATTATGCTAATATGCTCGTAATGTAGCTCTTAATTGTTGAAATGCTACGTCATGAATGATAAGGCATTCGGTCTCCAACCAACTCCCCACAATGCACTGACTACTGTTAACGAATGAACACCGTGAATTAAAAATGCGTTAATCTTTAGTGTTAAACAACAATAGCCAGTGAGTGGGTTCATGCATTATTATTGAATTTTTAAAACTTTGCTCCCAGCGAGGACATTGTAATATCTTGCCAAATATCAATCTCATATCATTTGTTCACCAGAATGTGTTTTTATGTATGCGAGTGTACTCAAATAATCAAGTGCTAACACTCGACTCCATCGCAGCAAGCTGCATGCTCTCATGCAGTATAATTAATGCATTTTATAGTCTGTGATTTGAAAGACGTATTTTATGAAAATCATTCAACAGCAATCAGCAGGGTGGTAATAAAACTAGGAAAAAATTACGTATTAACTATGCATGCATTTTGGTGTGCATGTGTGTCCGGACATGTACATACACATGTTGCTGCATGTATCAATATGCAGCCATCTGTATAAAATTGCGGCCACAACATTTTTTTTAATTTCATAATTAAATGACTGCCACTTTAAAGACATAAATATGATAGATACATGATTATATATTATCTATATAATATTATACATACATCGATAAGTGTACCTCTATATTACCCGTGTAGCGCTGTACTTCGCTCTGATTTTTTGAAAATTAAATGACTGGGAGATGATGCCCCACCCCCATCTCAGGCTGGAATTTAGGAGGGCCCCACACGCACGCACGCACGCACGCACGCACGCACGCACGCACGCACACACACACACACACACAGGTGATTGTTTATGTATCACATATTACATCCGTGTCACACCTAAACCATGACGTCATACACAACTGGCGCAAATCAGAACTAGTGCAGGCTGTGCACTATTGTTCATAAGTGGGCGCTGTGCGCTATTGTTCATAAGTGACCGCTGTACGCTATTGTTCATACAGGCATTCATGTGCACTATTCTTCAAAAAGTACTGTTCAATGCCATAGGAAGCTACAATTCACAAAATATTCTAAATTTTAACCATGAAGGGGGGGGGGGGGGGGGGGAGCACCGCCCACCTAATTAATACTTTAAACGACCCAGACGTATATACTGGTCTGGCGTTTTGTTAGCTTACTAAAATACTTACCACTCAATTCACTGTTTGCTATGAGTCACCTGACTTAGATATCTCAGAAAATGTTATCCTATTCATTCCCATGGTGTGGGTTCCCTTGTAAACAAGGTTAGCAGAGGTACATCCCTCCAGTGGGTAGTCTTGATAGTATCTCTCTAATGCTAAAGCAGTCATTGCTCTATGGAACCGGTTCCTCTATTCCTATAGAGAACATATAAACGAGTCTGTGAGCATGCACACTTATGCTACTATGCATGCGATTGAGTCCAAGCCGTCATTAATTAATTCCACAAATTTTTAATAATGATTTGCAATTTAATGACGCGGGGTGGCCGAGGTGGGCCACAGTGAATTGAGTGGTAAGTATTTTAGTAAGCTAACAAAACGCCAGACCAGTATATACGTCTGGGTCGTTTTGTAACACAACAAAAATACTAAGCCACTCAATTCACTGTTTGCTAAAACATAGAATTGGTCAGAGCCCAAACACTAGGTGGGTTGGTAAATTTCAAATCAGGAATGAAAGGTTAATCACCAAAAATACTAAAACCAACCAAATCGCTGAAGTGCTGAAAGAGCACGAACAAGAAAATGTTCTAAATAAAATACAATAAAATAATGATAATTAGAAAATCTCAGCAAAGAGAATTTAAAAACAGACGTGAGATGGTGAAGAAGACGGCTGACTAAAGAATCTAGGCAATTGAGCCTAGGTTTGAGTGGCAAAACTAGAAATGTCAGATTGTGAATTGAATCTGATCTTTCAGATAAAAATAATGTGGAATCTGACATTTATACTGCAACTTACATAATGTCGTCCACTGATAGATCTGCATAGAATGCGAAGGAGAAGGCCATACCATGAACATCGTGTGCCTTAACACAAACTGGGTGTCTCCTGGAGATACATTCTAGTGTCAATTAATGGTGTCTGTAATCCAGTTGATGAAATGCGCACTTACTAAACAAATTCGCATAAGTAATCTGAACGGTAGATCTGCATAGAATGCGAAGGAGAAGGCCATACCACGAACACCGGGTGCCTTAACACTTACTGAGTGTATCCTGGAGATACATTCTAGTGTCAATTAATGGTGTCTGCAATCCAGTTGTTGAGATGCGCGCTTACTAAACAAATTGGCATAAGTAATCTGAATGGTAGATCTGCATAGAATGTGAAGGAGAAGGCCATACCACGAATATTGTGTGCCTTAACACTTACTGAGTGTATCCTGGAGATACATTCTAGTGTCAATTAATGGTGTCTGTAATCCAGTTGTTGAGATGCGCACTTACTAAACAAATTTGCATAAGTAATCTGAACGGTAGATCTGCATAAAATGCGAAGGAGAAGGCCATACCATGAACATCGTGTGGCTTAACACTTACTGAGTGTATCCTGGAGATACATTCTAGTGTCAATTAATGGTGTCTGTAATCCAGTTGATGAAATGCGCACTTACTAAACAAATTCGCATAAGTAATCTGAACGGTAGATCTGCATAGAATGCGAAGGAGAAGGCCATACCATGAACATCGGGTGCCTTAACACTTACTGAGTGTATCCTGGAGATACATTCTAGTGTCAATTAATGGTGTCTGCAATCCAGTTGTTGAGATGCGCGCTTACTAAACAAATTCGCATAAGTAATCTGAATGGTAGATCTGCATAGAATGTGAAGGAGAAGGCCATACCACGAACATTGTGTGCCTTAACACTTACTGAGTGTATCCTGGAGATACATTCTAGTGTCAATTAATGGTGTCTGTAATCCAGTTGTTGAGATGCGCACTTACTAAACAAATTTGCATAAGTAATCTGAACGGTAGATCTGCATAGAATGCGAAGGAGAAGGCCATACCACGAACATCGTGTGGCTTAACACTTACTGAGTGTCTCCTGGAGATACATTCTAGTGTCGATTAATGGTGTTTTTAATCCAGTTGATGAGATGTGCGCTTACTAAACAAATTTGCATAAGTAACCTGAACGGTAGATCTGCATAGAATGTGAAGGAGAAGGCCATACCATGAACATCGTGTGGCTTAACACTTACTGAGTGTCTCCTGGAGATACATTCTAGTGTCGATTAATGGTGTCTTTAATCCAGTTGATGAGATGTGCGCTTACTAAACAAATTTGCATAAGTAACCTGAACGGTGTTTCAAAAAGATCTTTTAAATTGGGTATAGTTTTCGGAAAGCATTGAAAACAATTAATTAGGTTTTATATATATAAGATCTCTTCAAGGGCAAAAAATGAGGGCAGATCTCCTACCACCTAGAAAAGATCATTCACAAAAGGAATATGAATATCAAAATGCCATCCAACAAACGCGGCAGCTAGTAGAAAACTAATGATTTCAGAGTTATACAATTAAACAGATGGACCCAAGAATGAATTAATAGAGGAATTTACTATAGGTATTTGTCTTTGTGCTATACCCTAAAAATACCTGTACCATGGATAAACGATGTAAATAGTTAATAACTCTCAAACCGGCTTCTAGAAAATAAAGAAGGATAGATGCTAGTGAAAACAATAACACAACCCCAGCATACAGAGATTTAAGTCACCAAAAATATCCCATGAATCTATGACTTGATGATGGGATGCAGAATCGGGCATGATAATGTGTTGTTCTAACAACCATTTGAAAACCTTAAATATACTCTGGTAAATTCTCCTGTAACAGATAGTTTGAATTGATTAAGAATACTAAAGTTCAGACAAAAAAATCCATATCTGAAAAACAGGTCTCTTGGAAAATATCATATATGCATATTGAAGATTTGTGGAATGATGAACTGAAAGCTGCTGTTAAATGAGATAGAAAATCAGCAAAATTGGTAAGAGGCTTTGGATTTCCACAAAGAGGACTACGAGATCCACTGAATAACTCTCATTGGGCCAAGCAGGAGTGATTAAAGGGATAATACATTCTGCTGACAAAAGTTCTTAAAGACAATTGTACTAGAAACCGCTGACAAAAGTTTTTAAAGACAATTGGCACTAGAAAGTTAAATTGAAGATATTTAAACAAAATGTGAAGTCTATGACTGGTCCAGAGCATCTACCGCCAGAGCCTAGCCTGGGGGAAGAATATGAACATCAGATCTGGACACTATACTGAGTAGAAACTTAATGGGATGTAATAAATGAGCTACAAGGAAAATCATTCTACCTGGAATGTCAGCTGCCGAAAGATTTCCTGACATCTCCACCGCAGGAGGAAGACCAAGACTCCAGACAAAATACGATAACCTCAACTGCCCTGCTTGTTAATGAAAGTCACTACTATAGAAATGACTGCATGAGCAGATAGGTGGCTTGTGAAAGAGACAATATCTCTTCATTCTCCAAAATTCCAGATTATTGAAGAGGAATACCAGCGCATTAGTTCGTGTTCTAGTTCCTGAAAAGGAAGAGAGTAGCGAGACTACTTTATCTGATTCCATAGACACAAGAACGAGAGGAAATTCTATAGCGATTCCCCCCCCAAACACGTAAGAACAAGACATCAAACTGGACCTGCAGATGGATAAACTGGTGAATTGGTACCGATGACACCCAGCGAATGAAAATGCAGTGTATGCGGTCATGGTGAGGGACAAAATTCTGAATTATCAGACTTGACCTTCGTACACAAAACTGACTCCATTCGGCCCAAATTTTAACACAATTAAGGAACCTTCGAAGCCAGAGGAATCCCAGACTGGCCATGATGTAATTAAAAGAACCCAGATCCCGTTAGGATCAATTCTGTATGTATGGAAATATCAGAAAACACTGTCCCTTATCCTTGACGAGACCAGTGATGACTGGCCAAAATGACCTCATGTCCATATTATTCCTTTCATCGATGAACTCCATTTCTTAGACAACATATCAGGAAAAGAGTTGAATATTATAAAACGGTTTGACTAAGTCATTTTTGTCTCAAACAGTATCAAAGCAGCCATGGGTTCCAGACAAAATAATTCCAAAATATACAACAGAATTAGTATTAAATCATAAGGACATGAAGTGTAAATTTTTTGGAAGTTGTCAGAAAAGGGTAAATATATGAGTTGAAGATAAGAGCCGAGACCCTATAAAAGATGATCTGCCACTACCTCATAATCCTTAAAGTCTTTGGATTCTGCCATTCCTCCACTGTATCCTACTTGAAAAGAGCAGAAAATTATTGATCAGGAACAGAAGCAGGACTAATGTCAGAGGAGACCAACATGGTTTGATAGAAAAAAGGGGGATTCAATGACTACGTTGATTGTACCTTATATGTAGGAAATCTGCTACCTAAGACATGCATTAGGCTAGCTATACCCATCGCCACCCCTGATAGAGTAGAGATTATATAGAAGCGCTTAAGTATGACAGCTAGGACCAGAATAAACCTGCAGAATCTTATTTTACAAATCTAATTTTAAAACAAAGCTAGTATGATATGAGCCCAATTGTTAATATCTTTATCAGATGATTAAACAGGAAAGAAGTCCATCAAACCTGTGACCAGATCAATGATGGATAAGGACAAAGGACTGAAACTACACAGAAGGGTGAAAGGAAAAAAACCATATTCCACAATCCATGCGAAGGCAATAACCCAATCATCTTGGTTAGGCCCCCTTGAGGAATTTATTTAATAATGCCTGGGAAAGTTAGAATTTAGAAGAATAAAAATAGGCTTGAATAGATAAGGCTGAGAAAACAGCTCCATATGAAAATAACAGAAATAGACATATCACTAGACAAATAAAAAGATCAAAATTTCCACTTAACTTAAGAAAGGAGCGGTGTAAATCTTGATAAGACAAAAAAGATTTTATTATTGTGACAAGCTTACATTCACCCATGCTTCATCATGGCGAGGGATCCTACTGATAGAAAAGAAAGACTGAAAAACAATGTTAAAAATAAATCAGGCCAGATATGATACTAAAAGATAGCAAACCACTATTCACAATTAAAATAATAAAGACTGATTCACTTATTTGCAGATTGATATTAGGAGAATCGAAAGATGATTGATTCCAATTTTTTGGGAGAACAGGTCGAAAGATGGAGGCTGATAGGAAGAGATTAATACATGAGAAGATTCAGGAGCAACACGAAATTTAGTGAAATCAAAACGACAAAAGAACTGCTAGGATCATAAGAAAAAATAAAATTATTCCTAGAAGATAAATGCGAAGAGTTGGGTATACACAAGGTTTCAAAGGATGAGGATAAATGGATGGTTCAGCCATTGCACTAGGAGCAACTAATAAAGAATTAAAGAATTAAAAATAAGAGCCCCTGAAACAGGGCATTTAAATTGTCAAACGTGATTTAGAAACAAACAATACCAGCAAAACAACAGAAGTGAATTGATTTGGCTTTTTTTTTCTAACTAGGTTAGTTCTCCCCCTCTTCTGGTAGACTTTCAGATGATTTCCATGAGTAATAGTCCATTTGCAAGCAGAATGTTATATTTGACTATAACAATTAATCGATTGAGAGCCGATAGAATGATCCATCATAGCCTGGGTACGTTCTCTATATATCCAATTTCTCCCAAGTTAAGTACCCGCAGAAAGAATTTCCAAAATGATGAGAGATTAGATTATACATTAAGTAGGAAAAACCCCATCTTAAGGCTAATAAAAGGGGCTGATAGTCAAGAACTTTCCTGATCCAAAGGCTATGCTTGCTACTAAAACACTGTCAACGCACATCTCTGATATAGTCAAAGTTGGTCATCAAAGTTTGTAGTGTTTACTATCAAAATATTAACCATTTAACTCTCGAAGTTATTAGTCATAAGTTGCAACTGAAATAAGTTGAATTTGAATGAGTACCAGCAAATATGGGAGTGGCGTATTTACTTATAAACCCATAAATAGGTCGCACATTTATGCTGAATTTACATGTTCTAGAAAATGTGCACGCACTATATACAAGGATAAAACTTATTTTCCTCTGAATTTTTAAACATCTTAATGTCTGAAGATACCACGAAAACTCCCCTGCACAAATCTTGTCACCTCGCAGCTATGCTTAATGTGTACCTCAAAACATCATTCGCAGAAGTGAAATTATTAAATTGAACAGCCTAAATATTGCGTATCCTTTAACAAAGATTGTTTTTTCCATCAAAACTAATCCTACCATGACATAAATGTCGTCTTTATAATATATAAATCAGAATCACGTGATAATCACATGTTACATAAATCACATGATATTATCTGACCAGATCAGGTTAAAGCAAATTTTAATGAAGTATCTTAAGCGAGTACTCGGATTTAGTTATCCTGGAATCGGAAATTCGGCAATGAGATCTACGCTTCTCGTCAGCGCCTCCAAACGGAGATTTACTTTGCCACTGGAAGCTCACTAACATTAGACGTGGGCTACCCAGTTTAATTATCAGGCGCTCAAGCAATCTTTCTCGAACATCGCATTACGTTTTAGATCATTTTATGTTGGTCACTTACATTACAATATAACCAGTAATATATATGATAAATTTCATCGCTAGATTTAGAAATCAAGTGAACGCAAGTTTCTCGCTAGATTTACAAATCAAGTGAACCTGATAATCTGACACAGGCTTCATAGCCTATCTAACAAAAGAGGGTTATGTGCTTACGAGGATTCAAATCAGTATCGTAATTTTGAACATCTGGGCATTCCAAGATCGTCCGACATTTGCCAATTTATGATACACTAAAGAGGATATCCCATAGCAACGCAATGTTTACATTTTTCATGAAACTAAGGGCATAAAAAAGACTTGTGTCGAATAACCCCGCCAGGTATTAGAAAACATAAAATCTCGAGTAATCCTTATAAGACATTAAATAAAAGGTAAAAAGGTTTCACGGCCCATTGCTAGTAATTTAAATTAGCCTGCAAAATGCCACCAATTTAAAGTGAAGACCGAATCACGAATTATGACGGTCTTGTAATATGGCTGACATGACTGATCATCATGAAGTAATTGCGAGTTTCATGTTAGTTGGTTAGTAACGGTCCTTAGAAGGACCACTCGCTTTTCTTCAGGGGGTGATCGTGGTTTATCCTTGTGGTGTTCATCCGGTCCACCATGCCTGTTTGCACCACTGTCACATTCTTAATAGATCCACTAACATTCCCAACCAGTATATTACATAGTTATGTAGGATACCTCATGTAGGATTCGATCCAAACCGGCATGTAGTATACCTTATGTAGGAAAGAATGACGCTCGGAAATACGTACCTAGTCAAAACTCTTAATTGATCCACTACCTTCCCAACCGGTATGTTACATATGTTATGTAGGATACCTTTTGTAGGAGATGTTGCAAGCCGGTATATAGTACACCTTTCATAGGAACGAGCCTCGTGGCTAAAATAGGATCAGAATCATTGACTTCACCTGGCTTGTATTAATGTAATGTGAAGCTGGCGCAATTTTCTTTCAACTTGGTCACAACGAACTTTCTGTTCATATTCACGTAAATTATAAACATTTTACATAAGTACTATGACTTATTCAACAAAGACTGCTTGTTTTGTGGTATTCATGAAAAATTAAATGTGGATGTAGCTCCACAAGATTATGGAATGAATAGAATTTGTTGAGATAAAAGTTAGGTGTTTCCTGTAATACAGAAAATTAATTAATGACGGCTTGGACTCGGTCACATGCATAGTAGCATAAGTGCGCATGCTCACAGACTCGTTTATATGTTCTCTATATGAATAGAGGAACCGGTTCCCTAGAGCAATAACTGCTTTAGAGCTAAAGAGATACTATCAAGACTACCCAATGGAGGGATGTATCTCTGCTAACCTTGTTTACAAGGGAACCCACACATCGGAATGAATAGGTTAAAATTTTCTGTGATATCTAAGTCAGGTGACTTATAGTAAACAGTGAATTGAGTGGCTTAGTATTTTTGTTGTGTTACAAAACTACACGCTCATCGTTCAGACAGCACACGCTCATCATTACGCAGAGTTACACATGTCAATACCTATTTTAAAAACACATTAATCTAATTATGCATTAACACGCATGTGTCATTTAAATTGCGAACAGACAGACATTTAGAACAATAGTGTGCAGATGCACATTTAGGACAATAGCGTGTACCCTACACTTTTGAACAATAGCATGTACACGCTCATTTAGAACAATAGCGTCTACATGCTCATTTAGAACAACCAATCAGAACGCAGTATTTAAATAGGTCAAGAGCTCATTTGCATAACAATAGTTTCTAGCTGACCCCTTGACTACTAATGTGGACTACTGGTATAATGTGATGAACGACAATCTTCACGTAACAATGAGGACAACACATGAAGCATCGTGATGTTGCTGAAAGCCATGATGGACATCAATTGAAGGAAGCCATTTCCATCAATGCCCCGCCCATGTCTACGTAAGCTCCACCCCCTTTTTCTATGTATTGGAATCGATTTGATACATTGACAGTGGGATTCCCAGAATCTAAATTCCAAGGTAACAATAGGCTCCAAGCAAGTTCTTGAATATTTTGAAACCAATTTGACTTAGAGCTGTTGCTGTGGCAGAAACTGCTCCCAGTCAAATTAGTTTCAAAATATTCAACAGAAAGTTTATTAAATTGTAAATTTATCAAAGGCCATGCAATTCATACGGGCGTGGGGTAAAATGAAGGGGCATTAAAATAATTTTGAACTTTTTGTCGAATGTATATTTCTTTGAACTCCTTTTAGTTCATTACTTCTTCTTGTATAGCACTTAGTCTGAAGTGTGATTAACCATAACTTGAAGGAGCATAAGTTTGAACCATTAAGAAATAGTAGGATTAGTTTTCAAGTGGTGCGTTTTGGCCCGCCTTCTATGTAACTTACCATATACGACAGTAGTGCCAGTGGTCGGCGGATGGACAAGAACTTGACCACGATTATGCCGCTTGAAGGAATAGCTAAGACAAGCGATGAACAGGCTGATGGCCACTATTATACCAATGGATATCAGAAACCTATAAAATATTAACCCCTCTCGTGTCAACAGCGCATTAAAATGCTCAAACGGTATTTATTTCAATTAACCATTTAATTTCCAATACCTTCAAGGAAATTTTGAATTTTGCAGTCAAAAAGAGTATTTTTGTAAATTTATAACGAAAATTTACGCAAAAATTGATTTTTGTTATCCTTCAAATGGGCATTCATCATAATTGTAATTGTCAAGAAAATTCAAATTTCTGTTTAGTCTGTGTCCAATTGCAGACCAAGAAGAGTATTTTTTAAAGTTTACCACTGGAATGACTGGCTCGGTAACTGAGCCGTTCATTCCAGTAGTAAATTTTCAAAAATATTCTTCTCTTAACCTGCAAATGGACATTTCTCAACATCACTGCAGAGGACGTTTTTGACCGACTTGACCATTATAGCATTAAGTTGACACAATATGGGTTAGAGTAGTTTTTAAAAAGTAAAAAGTAAAAAAGCAGTAACAAAATGTCTTATTATGACACAAAATGAGCAGCAATGCATTGAGATAAAGGTTTGATTAGGAAACTTGGCATTTATCGGGCCCCTAATGCTAAGTCACACTTATGCTACGTCAAGATTTTTTTTTGTTCGTGACTCCCAACTCTCATGTTTTTGTCACAAAGACTTTTTGGATTTTCCGGAATCTTTCGGATCACGCCCAACGTTGTGGAATACTAGTGTACAATCACACCCTATCTTCATACAGTCACACCATAATCTCCGGTTCTTTGAGGCAAATTGGACGAGGCGTTTCTGAGATATCCATAGATCCCGAATTTGAAACGATCTGATTCCGTGTTATTTTATCCGGATCAAAGTCAATGTTTGGAAATCCTCTTGCATCGTATGTTCTTTTGGTGTGTTAAAGCTTTAACAAAATCCGATAAATATCTCTATGAGTAGTAGATAAAATAAGGCTGACAGAACAGAGGGCTGTCAAAGCAGAGGATCGGCGATCAGCGGCTACCTGATGGAGGTGGGCTGTCATAACAGAGGCATGATAACATTGCAGCAGCTCATCCGAACTCCCATTTAGGGACACGTCCTCCATGGTATACCGATCACCTGTGATCAACCACACATTACATGGTCCGAACGCCCATTTAGAGACACACATTTCACATGGTATACCAATCACACATTACAGGTCTAATCATTCAGGGACGAATCTGATCAACATGAGTGCTTCTCCTGACCTAATAGTATTGGCATGAGGGGATTACCCACAGGCCCTTCCAGCTGCCCTGGCAACACTGACTTGGCAGAACGCTAAAGTGCCTACCATTTGCATTATGGCAAACTCTAGCATGTTCACAGATGACACAGAGAACCTGGTGCCGCTCAGTTGCAGACAACAACATCTAATATCATGGCTGTCTGTGAGGCAGCCATAACAGCTGCAGCTGTTTCGCCAGGGTCAACACCACACCATCATGTGACATTGGTGGGGCATGCTTCACAGTCGGCTCTAAGACATGAAAGCTGAGGTCAATGTCCAAGGTGTTAACATCCTCAACCTTGTCTGGTGACTGTTCTATTAGGGGGTGGAGGATGAAGTTCTTCTTCGGGAAGTAATAGCGGAAACACTATTTTGTCCCCATCTCTCTCTCTCTCTCTCTCTCTCTCTCTCTCTCTCTCTCTCCTCTCTCTCTCTCTCTCTCTCTCTCTCTCTCTCTCTCTCTCTCTCTCGACCCAGACGTTCCTTCGAAACATCCTTTAGTTCAGTGAGCAGCTCTACACCTACTCCACCGATGGGATGGAGGGAGAATGTCTTGGAGTCTGCTCCATATTGGAGCACAAATGACTTGCCATCGCTTTCCTTAACCGTGGCAGCATCAATGTCATGCATGCCCACGAGATCAGCTGGACAGTTCGAGGGAGCAAATATGGGCTCCATTGTGTATACCTATATAGGGGTTTAAACGGAGTGCATAGCCATGCTGATTGTCCGATTGCTACTCCAAAACCGGGATAATGTCATCAGACCATCTCTAATTGGTAGAAGTGCAGTTCAGTATCGCATAGGATAGGTTCTCTTTAAGGTAGCTCAGCATTCCACCACGTATGTACACGCCGATGTGTTACATCTGCCACCAGGAAGTACCTACCACAGCTCACTGACTGAAGTAGGGTTAGACGTGATAGAATATCTGCCAGGAGCCACCAGCAAATTGTGGCCAGCCCCAACATGTTCACCCACGTAAATCACCTGCTTGACAGCTCCACTATTTATCTATATGCCAGCACGGATGGTCTGTCGGATGCCCAATTAGAGTTTACACTGCTGCTCATCAACCTATCATCATGATATCATATCAGACCTATCAGTCATTCACCGAGATGTTGAAAAAGGAGATAGACGAACAGCCACACACCTTCTATATCACGCCCTGGCAGTTGAGGGTGGTGGTACAGTCCATGGATGGCGACTCCAGAAGATTGACACCATCAGTCAGAATCTCGTCCACGTACTGCAGAACATGCAGGTGATATAAAACAGCCTACAACAGTCTAGCACGCACAACCATAGCTGCATGTGTGATTGGAGCCAGTGCTGGTGTGCCCACCATTGCCGCTCTCGCTACAGGGGTGAGTGGTATCGTTGCTATCCCGTAGGGTGGAGTGACCCTTGCCACTACTGTCCTGGTCACTGGCTTGGCGCTTGGACAGAGTCAGATTACCAGGAAGCTAGAGAAGCATATTAAGTATGCAACACTGGCACAAAGCAGTCTATGGGCTATCGACGAGTCTGTCAGCAAAGCTCTCGAGGATGGGCATGTCAGTTATGAAGAGTACCACCATATATTGAAGCTCCAAACCCTGTACCACACAGAGAAACCCAAAGTGCGCCAGCAATACCTCAAAGGTGCCAGTGTTACCTTCTCAGCTGTTGTTGGGATTTCATGCTCGACACCTCCATCACATCATTTGTCTCGGCTGGCGGTACAACATTGCCGGGCCTGCCGGCAATAGAGCTCATACAAGAAGTGCTTCCATTTAATCTTCAATTCATCTTCAGCAACAAGGAGACAGGTGAGCTGTCCCGCTTCAAGCCTTCTCTGGAGAAAGCAGAAAACTTCAGCTACAAGCTGGATCCCACCAGGAAGCTAAAGCGAAAGTGTTAGCCCAGGAAGCTGAGCCGTGACAGTAGTAGTAGTGGTGGGGGAACTTTTTCAGGGTCGAGGAACTTCATGAGAAACTTGAGGAACTTCATCAGAAGCTTGAGGAGCTTCTTCAGAAGCTTGAGGAACTTCTTCAGAAGCTTGAGGAACTTCTTCAGAAGCTTCGTCCATAGACTGCCCCCAGAGGTTTTGGGTAGGTGTTTCTGAAACTTTGTCCACTGAGGATCAGATGCTATGACTCTCTTCTTCTGAAACTTCTCGTGGAAGACCCACTTCATCCATACCCTCTTAGCATCTGACTTGAGAGTACGTTTGATGAGGTAGTCCTGGTAGTTCTCGGTGGGGAACTTTAGAAATACCTCCAGATTACTTGCCAGCCACTCACATCTTCTTTCATTGAAGATGTAATCAACGGCCTCCTTCCAACCTTTGGTCTGCCCCTCCTGTGTACCAGTGGCATGCCCAGCCTCATGGCCCTCGGCCAACCCCTCCTCTCTACCTTCAGTGTGACCAGTGGCATGCCCAGCCTCACGGCCCTCAGTCACAATGGTACTGATCTCCACTCAGAAATAATCTGTGGCTCCAGTCTTTATATCATCCAACATCCAGTGTTCATCAACAGTGTGGATATCGAATACACCAGCCCACTTCCCTACCCTTAGGAGAGCTTTGGGATTAACCCTAACCTTCTGGAGAGCTAGAACCATAGGACCTTTAGTGGATGTCCTGGGGAGATCTAGTGATATGCCCTAGGCACTGTCAAACTTCTGGTAGAGCATCCGAGTCAATAATTCCTTTGGACTACCGGCTGGTGTTGTCTCCTCTATGGCAAGCAACATCTCCACATCAGACGGAAGTGGGACCTTGGCTCGCTCATGGATAATGTTGACGTCACGAAGTAGTCGTTGGACCCTGTCAATCGGCAGCTGTACTGGTTTCTTGTTGGAGGGTGATACAGGTTTCTTCTGCCAACCGAAGACGAGCTCGTGAAGTAGTACTTTATACATCGTCATTCAAAAACCTGTACATACATAGACATTAAACATGCAGCAGTATGTACAGCATCCAGATGGGTCAGTTGAACCTGCCGCCTCGTACCACACTGATCCTTAGGACTGTCTGACAGTCATTCGACCGAGTATCCATGATGCGAACCCTCTATCCACAACAGGGAAGTTCATCAACCTCTCCCTCTTGGGGCAGATCCATGAGATTATGAGCATGACACTCAAGTTCAAGCTCAAGAGCACATAGGCGAAGAAGGTAGAGCTTGCGCAGGTGGTGAGCAGGCGGGATATTATGCAGAGCAACAACACCCCGGACTTCATCTATGTGAACGATGAGTACCGGGTCCTGGCTCCACTGGCCCCTGGACCTTCGTATTACATGAAGGGGAAAGGGTACTATGCCATCTGATATAATGAAGGCTTCACAGAATTCGACTTACAACCAGATGTAGAAATACCTGTCATGGTACCACTCTTCTCCCTCCTGGAAAACACACACGTGTTGATGCCTTGATGCAGGACAAGCTGTTCCTCCGTGTGTACACCGAACATCTTACAGATGTAACGAGGACCTCTCCATGACTTCAGGTCTGGCATTATGAGAACGACCAAGAACTAAAACACGTGGGCTCTAGACAACGAATCCTATATGTAGAGCAAGAGCATCAGCAGGTCCAGGTCACAGCTAACCAGCGTCTAGAGTTGATATTGCAACGAGGTGCCTTGGACTGCATAGCTGTAGCAGTCTTGGTTCAGAAGGGAGGAGTGGTCCAGGAGGTGGGGGAGCTCAGCGACTTCAAACTTGTGGTGGGTGGGACCAACGTACTTGGTGCGGTGTGCAATATGGCTGATTGCTGTCTCTATAAACAGAAAACGAAGTCATATGCCCTACTCCGCCTGACCAGTGGCCACGAGGATATCGAGTCGGCGCTCGAAAGTCAGTGCCACCTCGGAGGAAGGGACATCATGCCTAACCATGGCAACCAGCTCAGCCGTATGTTGCTATCGCAGTCATCTGGGCTGCTGAACATTTAAGACATGCTATATAGGATGGCTTCTCCGCATGACCTCGTCAAGTCCCTTAACTGGCAAGCCTTTATGAATAAGCTTTCTTTCAGTGATGGCGCCAGCGCTGCAGGGATTAGACAGCAGTGTTCACGGGTATTCGAAGAGGTGTTCATCGATGGTCAGATGAACGATGGTCGTCCTTGAAGCCCTGCACATGCCCTTTGCCTTCTTGACTTCCTGCCCATTCGACCGCTTGATGGAGTACATCTTCGGGTGCAGGCCAACAAAGTCTTTTATGGGCACCCTGGCACACTCATCCTTCATCTTGGCCAGGGCCTTCTTGTTGGCAGTACTGTGTAGCAGGTGTGTTACTGGGTAGTCGCTTGTGTCATAGAGGTCACTACTCACAGTCCTGTCAGTGTAGATGTCCTCTGCCTGAACCTCCAGCAGGAGGCTGTCAGTGTCAGTGTACAGGAGCTCACAGCTGGCACCACATAGTCGCTTCAGCTCGTTGTAGTAGAAGTCATACATGAGGTGCTTCGAGAGGTCCAGGATGTACATTCCCACATAGACAGGGTGGTTCAGCAGCAGGAACATGCAAGACCTACAACACATATTAGATTGTCCTTCTCGGATGACCGCACTAACTTGACATCCACTCGCTTGTGCAAGTACTCCATGGTCTTACTGAAGACAGCGTTATTCATCAGCTTGTAGAGATCCTTCTCAAAGTCACTGTTGGCCTTCTTACGGAGCTCTGTGTTGAGTCGGACGTAAGGCTCCATCCACGGCGACTGATTGAAGCATAGAACCCTGTGCACCTTCTTCAACCTCATACCTAGGCTGAGGTAGAGTTTCAGGTTGTGGTAGTGGAGAATGTACTGTTCTTTGTCTTTCAGGTTATGCACCAGCTTTTCTGCTGCCGCTTTCACTATCGATTCGCCCAATGTCAGTACTTCTCCATATTGTTGGGGATGCAGTTGATCTGTCCTTCTGTTTGGGAGAGGGCCTGCATGATGAGGTGAGAATCATACACATGCAGGCTTTGGAACACGACCGGGATGGTGCTGTCCGGTAGAGACCAGTGGTGTGGCAGTGATCTCTGACACTGTCCCCATCTAATTGTTTGTCACACACATGGCAACTGACCTCAGTTTGGTAGAGCTCTCTAGTCATCTCCATCAGCCTAGGTTGGGCAAGCATGGCCGTTATCGTCTCCTCTTCCTGTGCCAGTCGATCCAGGAAGTGCGTATCTGTATCTTCTCGTCGATACAGCACTAGTGGTTCACTGACAACATCACAGCGGACCACAATGTATGAGAACCCACAGATCCCATGGTGTTGTGTTTTCTGTGTGCTACTCTGAGATGGATTCGCCTCTGGTCCTCAAACTTGGATGTTAGGGCTTAAAAGTCGGCATAGATGATGAATGCCACCTTGAGTTGCTTGTGGTGATTGGTGAACTGTAGCATCTTTCTGTCCTCTGCAGGCATTCTTATGCACATTGGTCTGTCACTGATACCGCAGCACTCCGGTGTGTGCTTGATGAGATGGTCTTC
Source organism: Chaetoderma sp. LZ-2023a (assembly GCA_034401795.1). NCBI lineage: Eukaryota > Metazoa > Mollusca > Caudofoveata > Chaetodermatida > Chaetodermatidae > Chaetoderma > Chaetoderma sp. LZ-2023a. Next base: position 30,146,121 of record CM067365.1, on the reverse strand, counting down.
GCGAGAATAACAGTGGAGACACCGCTCGCAGAAGCGCTTTCTCTCTTTATACTGACTCTGATCATAGAGCAGACGATTCAGGTCCTTAATTCTGGTATAGTGTTGCTTGCCGCCCTTCTCAATAAGCAGCAGATTTGTCCTTGGAATGATAGGTCCAGCCTCACTCAGCTGCAGTGGGTAGACACCCTTGTTATGCCCGAATACATTAATGGGCAGCCTATTCTGCCGCTCAACATGCTTAAGTTTAAGAGAGGGGTTGGAGAGTCTACACCACTGAAGTCAAGGGTGTCTCAGTGACCTAAATACTTCGATGGCCGCTGGGGATTACTGTCTGCAGGATAAGCAGCAGCCAAGAGAGACCAGCGAAGACAGTGGTCATCATCTTTGTTCTGGACATTAACCATGGCAGGTTTTTGCTTAATCGAAGTGGGGAGATCGATGTAGGACCCACCACGTAGTGGTTGCTATCAACCTAGTCGACTGCCAAGCCAGACCCCTCGTGGGTGTTGTTCTCAAGGCCTTGCAGCACCTTGGCTTTGGCCTCTTTCACAGCCTCGCTAATATTGCTTGCCTTCAGGATGGCATGCTGCTTAGACCAGAACAGGGGATTTATGGTGACCTCTGTCCCGTCATTCGTCTCCTTGTGGATGGTGATCTTGAGAGCAAGGCAGAATTTAACCCCCTTCTGGTCGGAGGACCTTTTCCACCAATCTCCTCTCGATCTTGCTGATGTTTTATCCAGGAAAGCCGTTGGATCTTTTTCCCCATGTCCAGGAAGTTCCCATCCCCACAAATAGTTCTGGGTTGCAAGTGGGACCGTCACAAATCCTGGGGGCATGTCCCTCATTTCCTGGAATATAGTATCAAGAAACCTGTCGATCTCCTCATCTGTGAACTTGGGTGGGGTTTCTAGCTCTAGGTTAAGGGTGGGGGGGGGGGGGAGGTTCTCAGAAAGGAACGCTGCGGTTGGCTTCTCGGGAGTGGTTGGTGGCTTCCTGCATGGGGCTGGGGTTGGCTTCTTGGGAGGGGTTGGCAGCTTCCTGCGTGGGGCTGGGGTCGGCTTCCCGGGAGTTGTTGGTAGCTTCCTGCATGGGACTGGGGTTGGCTTAATACGTGGTACAGCTAATAAGCCCCTGCTGCAACAATCTCGCCAAATTTTTAAGTACTTCATTAATGTCCATAACAGATGTGTGTACCTATCCAGTTGCATTTTCTAATATGGGGATTTTTTATGGTATCACATGCTGGTGGGGCCGCCGGGGGGGGGGGGGGGGCAGGGGCGGATATTGGTTCTTTAAGCATTCATTTTAATGCATTCTCAAAACCTAGCTATCGAAAGAACTTTAATATTACTTTCCGCATGGAACATCAACCTTTATCATTTAATATAAGAAATATTATTTTGAATAACTGTTATGCTGTGGAAAGTACAGAGGACATGCATTTAACTTGCTAACGTCAACGGGAGCTCGTTCCGTAAGAAAAACTTAAGAGCGCTCTGCTAGATCAGCAGAGCAGAAACAAGCGTTTCCTATGGAACGATACATTTTGTTAGAGCGCTCTGTTATATCGCGAAACATGTTTGGCTCACATCTACCACAATGAATGGCAATGCTACTTCCCATGCTAAGTACATATTCATAAGACTACTGCATTCAGATAGTTACCTTGTATTTGACAGGTATCATGAGCATAAAAGCGCAAACGATCAGCCAGATGGAAATCAACAGGGCGAGTCTACGAGCTAACACCAACCACACCACTACCACCGCAAAATGTAACACTCAGGAAGAAATATGAACCAATTATCTTGGTATAACTGAAAATGACCAAATTCCAGCCCAGATCAATTACTATAGTACAGTCGAGGAAGGCGATGTCATAATGATCCATCAAATCCTTAGTCATAGATAAAGGAGGCAGTAGGATTAGTGGCATTAGTTATGTGCTCATGCTTCTAATTCACCACTAGTTGACACATCAACTAAGTAATATAGTGACAATGGAGGCTACTACAGGTGTTGTAAAATAACTGAGGAATCCGGATTCTCAGTCAATCATATGATGTCATAATCAACTACGTCACCTATAGGGTAACGTCATAATCAATTACGTCATGAATGACATGATATATTGTCCATAACAAACACATAATAGTCCGACAAGTTGTACGAATTTATTTCTTTACTATTTAACAAACATTCCGTTGAATATTTTGAAACTAATTTGACTGACTGCTGTTGCTGCCATTGGCACCAACAGCACCTAGTAAAATTAGTTTCAAAATATTCAACAGCTTCCCAGGATAGTTTTCTTGAAATTGAAATTCAGAGAGTGCATGGACCGGTTGATCTCAACACGGGCAAAGAGTTGGTGGAGCTTAGCTAGAGATGGGCGCGGCATAGCTAAAACTTGATTCTTCCATTGACATCTGAGCTACTGCAAACACACATTGTGCTATTGGTGATCAGTTAGTGGCTGCTCATGCATTGTCAGGATGTGATACTACAGCATGCCTCTACCATTCTCCCGACGGCAGAGGGTTAATCCTCCGTGACGTCGTAACTCCAATCAGACGTACGATGAATAACGACGTAATTAGTACGGTCCGATGGTGTTGCGAGAATGGCCTCTACGCAGATCTGAGCAAGCATCTACAAACTTCCAACCACAAATGCCCAGCTCCTATATTGTTTGACCTTGTATATGGTGGTCATCCAGCTGACCTTTATTTAATCTAAATGTCCTTTAACTTAGGTGTCGCCGCGAGTCACTATCAAATAACAGTAGTATTTTATACAATCAAGATTCAAGAAGGATAATACTTTTTACTTGAAATTGTGTGTTTTATGGATAAAGTTGTAATCTTTTACTTTTTTCAAAGGGTCATAGAAAAGTTCTTCCAAAGGGTGCCAAGGCGGCACCAAGCAGTTTGTAATTAGTATACCCTAGAGATAGAAAACAAAAAAAACTTTGAATATATTCCCAAAAAGTTTCAGTCACAAACGCCTCCTTTTCTCTCAGACTACGCTACTCTGTGAAGGAGTATAAGTGTACGCATGCGCCGTAAATCTAATTTATTGGCCCATCAACGGCACACCTAAAATCAAGCTCAAGATCCTGAGCGCGCAAGAGGCTCCTGTCAAATTAGTTTCAAAATATTCAGCCGCTTACATATATTATTACGCTTACATATACTATTGCGTCCTTAAACTTAGAATTCTCGGTGCTCAGCGTTCAAACTGTTAACTTACCAGAACCACCAGTAATCGTAGATGGTCGTCGTAGTAGTTCGATAATAAGTGGTGTAAGCATCTGACAGCTGTAAGTAAAGCAAAACAGGTGTAATGGTAAATAAATAGAGGATCTGAAAAACGAGGTCCCGTTTCATATCACTATTATCAACCGACTTGAAAATTATCACATTGCACGAGCTTTAGCGAGTGCAATGTGATAATTTTCGACGAGGTTGATAATAGTGATATGAAATGGGACCACGTTTCAGATTCCATTTTAAAAAGCTGTGTCATGCTCATGTGGTACAGATAGCTAACCTGGCCCGAGAAAGCCATTTCTTAAGAGCGGTTGGTAGTGGCTGGTAGGGGCGCCACTCAAAGCACCATAAAATTGGTTGTATTCGGCATGGAAACTACAAGACCAATTCATATGCCAACCTGTAGGCCGATCCACACTGATTACAAATCTGCAACCTAAGGGAAAAAATGTGGTGGGAAGGTCACTTAAGAACAACACTAATTATCCTAATTAGGCTTTTACTTGACATGTACGCTACAAAACTGAAATCACATAGAATGTACGGGATTGTCGTCTCATCAATAAACAGTAACATAAGAATAGAATATGTGGTGGTAAGGCCACTTAAGAAGAAGCTAAATGTCAGGGAATATGCGTTTCCTACACTTAATTACCGTACTTAATTAGTACTCGATTAGAAGGTGCCACGTGATAGATACCTAGTCTTGTCACTAAAACCTAAATCAGTGGAGCATTGATACACGAGAAGTAGAAATCATTACACTTTTACCTTTTTTTTTTTTATCTCAATCAACGAAAGCATTTTAAAATGCACCTATTTGACCCTCGGCTAATTCACCTTTCCAGAGAATCCACCCATCATATGACGTCATAATCAACTACGTGACGTGTAGAATGACATCATAATGAATGGCGTCATTAATTACGTAGATAAGTACGTCAAGGACGCATATTTGAAGACGGACTATGCGTTGTTGTATGAATTGTATGTCTTTACTATTTAATAAATATTCTGTTGAATATTTTGAAACTAATTTGACTGGGCGCTGTTGCTTCCATAGGCTTTCCTGTATGGTTTACAGGAAGATGATAGTTAAGTCCTTCGGGGATCGATCAATCCCAACACGGCGAAGTGTCGGTGGAGCTTAGCTAGAGATGGGCGGGGCATAGCTAAAACTGGAAAGATCCATTACACTATTATTTGACCTGGCGGCTGCAAAACTGAAACTACATGGAAATTGTAGAGTATCAAGTTCTGACATATGCGCTCCAAAACTTAAACCAGATTAAATGTAGAGAATGCCCCCACCCCAGCAATAAATAACAAGGTATGAATACGATTTGTGATGGGGAGGTCACTTAATAACAGGGCAATTCACCTTTCCAGAGTATCCATCCATCGGCTGACCTCGTATGCCGTTATAATCAGCTCAACGCGTGTATGATGACGCCACAATCATTACGACACAAAGAGTTCTATATAGACGTTATCAAATCTCAGAGTCCGACACGTTGTATAAATTGTATGTCTTTGTAATTCTTTGCTATTTAATAAATATGCTGTTGAATATTTTGAAACTAATTTGACTGGGCGCTGTTGCTGCCTTAGGCAGCAACATCACCCAGTCAAATTAGTTTCAAAATATTCAACAGCTTACCTGTGTAGTTTTTTGGAAATTGATAGTCAGGGTGTTCTGAGATCGATCGATCCCAACACGACCGAGGTGTGGGTGGAGCTTAGCTAGAGATGGGCGGGGCATAGCTAAACCGGAAAGGTCCATTAACAGAGTTGATCTGATTGGCACGAAACTGAAACTACTGGACAGTGTACATCGATACCAGCTAGATAATTAAGTAGGCATACAGCACAACTCAAAGCACTCTTGCACGAAAACCAAACAGTGAATTCATCATGTCATGAATTTCTATGTTTTGAATGCTAGGAAATGTATTATAAATGGTATCTGAAATTTGAAATTAAAAGGTACAGTATGTTTTATTCATCGGTTTGCAAAATAGTATTATTCAAAGTTGTTATTATCCTTGGCATAAGTTTCAGTTTCTACTTCATCAGAAACAATAGTGTTGTGTGCCTGCGGCCCATCAAACCGTATTGCATCTATTGACTTGTCCTTGCATTTCCCATATATTTTCTGCAGTTCGCTGCCAACATTTTGGTTAGCTTGATTTGCATGTAGACCTCTGTTTTGCACGGTGGTAACATGGTTGCTTTGAGGACCAGACATTTCTCAACCGGAGTTGTCGTTGTGGCCTTGTCTTCTGAAACACTTTGTAACAGTGTACATTCAGCGAAAGTGCTTGGTTCGGCTTATACCCATGCATTTATGCAGCGAAGGACATGATTACATTCACTAAATCCAAACCAAGTTGTCAATTGCCATCTCAAATGCGTCTTGGGTATCCTTATACCCCTCAAGAATAGTAGAAGGGACGTTTCCGCCTTTTTTTAAGAAGGCAGCTGTGTAGTCTGATCCCGTAAATGCACAAAATCCAGTTAGTCCTTGACAGAATGGGTCTCCCAATATTATCTATGAGTCATCTGTCATTCCTTGCCGAAGTCCTTGCATCAATCCAAATATTCACATTGTACTCCCTGCAGTGATGCAGTAGAATAATGGCGTGATCTGGATTTGATATCCTTACTGTTATGTTCCTCGCATTTTCCTTGTTGATGAAACTAACATCACTGCAGATCACGGTGTCAGCTTCGTTATGATTGGGTTTCAACGCTTCTGCATCTTCCCGCATGACCTTTCCATCCGTCATGTAGAAAAGGTAGCATGTTCGAAGAGGCGAGAGGTGCAGAAGTTAGCCTTGAATTACAACTATTATAACGGTTCTATACATTATATTACCAGAAATTTTGGTATCTGCTCTTTGCATGATCTTCGCTTTATACAATCCAAGATATGTCTAGAGCCGTGCTGTTCAGATCCAGATACAGAGTATTCTCTCTTGTCTGTGTACTCTTCCACAGACTGTTATTGGCAGGATTGGATATGCGTCAAGGATTAGAAGCACTCTTCCATGGGAGAGAAGTGACCTGATTTTAAATGCTGCCTGACAAGACTCCGTCCGGTCTTGAAATGGGGGGGGGGGGGGGGGGTAGAAGAATATGTAGGCAGGAATATAAAAAAACAGGATAAGCATCAGCTGAGCTTGGTTTGACTGTATTGTACCCAGGCTTGACGTGTAGTGGTTCTATGTAGTATTCGATGGTGCTACACCTGTTTACTGTGCCATTTTCCTTTATTGTTCTAAATTTCTAACTTTTGATTGGACGTTAAAGCTGAATCGGATCATTGGAGGAATCAACAAAGCCATTAAACCTCGCTCATCTGTTTCCCGGGTGACCAGCAATCATGTGCTGATGGAATTAGTCGCTGCTTTATCTGTGTTCATGCTGTATAGCCTATCCAATACATCAGTGCACTTAAATGAAGTGCATGAATCTTTTATCTGGTTTACATCCGCATGCAAATATGTTGTGTCCTTTCCGATGCCGACTGGCGGCGTTCAGTTGTGAGGTCTTCTGTTTGTGTCCAGCCATTGATAATACCATTGATATAATTGCCTCTCTGGTGGATGCGGCGAAAATGAGTGCTGGAGTTGTTTATCATGGAGGATATGCCAGTTCATGCAGAATCTGAATTTACTGTCTCTCCCAGTATCAGTTCTATGGCGCATCTACAGTATATTTAACTGTAGCGCTTTTCAAGATAGAAAGCACTCCTGTGTGAGTACTGTCCATGTTCACCAAAATCCAACTGAAACTTCATGAGACAATTTGAGTAACGTACATGGTTTATAGCGAATAGCATGTGAATGATTGGTGTTAGTGCATGGGTGATCAGGTCCTCATCGTGTGTCCGAATTGCTCTCTCCAGAAGGTGGAAGTTGTGGGAATTGGGGAATGTCAAAGTCATCCAGAATTTGGTAGTTTGTCCCTGTGTCCCTGAGCGGATTTGTTCAACATACTCATCATACCGTGTGACCACAGATGATTCGGTTTGTGTCCATGTCTCTTCAGCTGGTTTTGCTTGTAACATTGAAAGCAAACATTCAACTACACCTTTGCCTTCAAATGTATCCAGAAATGCTTGGGATCTAGGCAGATGAAATGCCAAGGCCAGCATCGGGTGAAACCATTTGTATTTGTTAATCTGATTGCAACTCTCTTTTGATACTTTTTCTAGCTGTGATGAAGTTGTCACAACTTGATTAATATGCATTGTCGCTGTCACATCTTTGTTTTGATACAAGATACCCATTGTATTGTGAGGATGATCGGTTCTTGACGATGTATCAATTAGTTCATCATAATTGTCACATGCCAAACCTAATACCTGATAAAAAAAAATCACTCCCTCCGGTCTGCTCCAAACCATGAATGGTATCTTATTAGGATGACTCCAGTGCCTCAATCGCGTGATACTTCATAACATATCCAGATTTGTTCGACATCTCAAGCAACTTCCTGCTACCAGCCATCCTAGAATTGCCTGTTTGCCTGGTTTTACTTTCCTCTTTTAGCAATGAATAAGACATTCTGGATTGAGGACATGGTACAGCGTTTGAATTTTGGAGTATACAATTTCTTTTATCATGCCCCTAATTCCAGCCCTAAGTAGACTGTTGTATAGTAATCCTATGTGATGTGTGTGTAATAATAATACCCCCATATACTGGTCAATACCAAGATATGGCAACAACTCGGGCATGCGCACTGTTTGTTCTAGCACGCCCGCTTACACGACTTTGTCTGCAATAGTTATGCCCACTCTAGATTACGTGTATGTGTATGGACATATTGTACACTCGGATGTTCTTCAAGTCAAAAGCTATTCAGTGCAAATTGCAATATTTTACGTGTTTTATGTGACCTTCCAGCACACATTTTATTCTAAAGGTCGTGATTGTCGATTAATGTGGAACGTTCTAATCAAGTACTAATTAAGTAATTACATGTAAGTGTAGGAAACGCATATGCCGTAACATTTGACCTCTTCTTAAGTGGCCTTACTAATATATATTCTATTCTTAAGTGGTTTCTTGATGCGGGTACCATTCCCCACAGTCTCTATGTGATTTCAGTTGTGTAGCCTGCATGTCATATAAAAGCCTATAATTAGCACTAATTAATCTTGTTCTGAAGTTGCAGATTTGTACTGAATGTGGATCACCCTACAACATGGCATATCACTTGGTATTGCAGTCTCCATATCAAAAAAAACAATTTGGGTGTACTTTGAGTGGCGCCCGTGACCCATCTACCACCAGCTGCACTTAAGAATTGGCTTTCTCGGGTCAGGTTAACTACCATAACGACGCCCGCATAACAAGGTTTCTGTAGGTTCCATGTCAAATAGAACCCACCTAACGCTTGGACTACTTCATAATCGTCATCTCTATGAAAGATTTACAGTCAGTGTCACCGGGCATGTGGAATTATTACAAGTTATTTAACCAATAAAAAAATTTCTTACGCATTATATAACTAATGAAAATGTCTAGTGAAATATTACACGTGTGTTCATATCAAGCAATCCTCCATTTGCTGACAATACGTTACTGTATTATCGTGTCTGTCTGTGTGCGTGTGTCCGTCTGAGTGTGTGTGTCTGTCTGCCTGTGTGCACCGAGCTATATCTCAAGCTACTGATCGGATTTGGCTCAAATTTTAATACAACGAAGGAACTTGCAGTGCAGGAGGATGCCAAGAATTTGGCCGGGACTCGAGGAAAAGATTAAATTCTGGATTGGTGAATATCTCGGAAAGTGTTGCTCTGATTTGGCTCAAACCTTAGCACATGAACGGGCGCGATCATACACCAGGATTCCACAACTTTAGGCGTGATATGAAAAATTCAGACAAACCCGAAGGAAATCCGGAAGCTTTTACAATGTGACAAAAACGGAAGGGCGATGGTGTTGATCTTATTTAATATAACTGCGATGTGTTCGACTTTATCAAAAAGTAAAAAATCTTACCTACAGACGGACCGACAGACATATAGACCAATAGAGATTTACTCTTCCCTGACAACACAGCTTACTGAGCAAGTACTGCACCAATCCAGAGAAGTATTAGTCAAATACCGGACCAGTAAACCATGGTTAGGTCTATATGCCCAAATATATCACGCATAATTACCTACACGTTTGATCTTTGTGACCAACATATGTTATGTCCATTTTCGGCAACATGACGCTACGAAACCGGATATTGAATATTATATATTGGTGATGCGTCCATGGAGTAATACATTGTATCCAGAACTACGTCACGGACACATCGATCTATTACTGGCGTTCTGACTAGTGAAATGACAGACCAACAATACAGGGACTCGTTTCTAGCTGTGCCACGCCCATTTCTATATACGATCCGCCCACTTTACGCGTAATGGATTCGATTTGAAATTGTGTTGCTTAAATTCACAGAATCTAAATTCAAATAGGCCTACAGGTAAGCTATCAAATATGTAAGACTAATTTGACTATGGCAGCATCAGCGCACAGTCGAATTAGTTTCAAATTATTCAACAAAATGTTTATTAAATTGTAGATACATCGAAAACATACAATTCGTGCATTTATAATGACGAGCGTTTCGATCTTCGTGACAGAGCTACGTCATTTTGATTGTGACGTCAGCTAACAGGTGGCGTATTTGACTATGACGTCATATACTTTAGTGGCAGATGAAATCCCTCCATAGCTGTATGCCCTAGGCCGCTTTGTGAGCAATAGAAAAATGTAAAAACAAATTGACTTGACAGACGGACCATAACAGACCGACAGACAGACACACTTATTCTAGTTGTGAGACGTAACTAAAAAGCCAGTATCGGAGTATAAGAGGGAAAAGGGTGCCGGGCATTTGGCCCCGGCCCCAGCTCTTGACCAGCCCCACTCACCCCCATTTTTTTTAAATCAAAAAGAACATTTTGAGTGATTGATAAATTTTATGAAGCTTTTCCTTTTATAAAGGAAAATAGGTGTCTCGGCGTGATAGCCAGAGTGCTATTTTCGTTTGTAAAGAGAGAAATTGCATAGCATGATATGGTACAAACTCGCTATTTTGTTATGTTCTGTGTCGTAAAATAACTATACATAGGCGTTGGAACAGGGGGTGGAGTGGGGTTGTGTGTATGGCTGGGGAGGTGGGGGTGGCTCTTTCCCAAAGTGTATCTCCATAGCAGCCCCTCCTAAGTTTTGGCCCTTAGACCCCGCTTCAGCTTTGGGTTTCGCTTTCTATTCCCCAAGCTAAAAAATTACTTTGCTCACTGCCCTGGTAAGACTTAATCTGGCCCAGTAGAAAATACTCTGTACGCTTACATTGGTCGCAGACTGTTGCTACTCTCTGCTACTCTTGAGTCAACAATGCCTCAGAGTTCAAAATGATACTTATGTCAATTAACCATTTAATGGTCAGAATTTTTCAAGAAAATTTACCAATGGAATTTACAAAAATAGCTGTTTTCTGTCCTACAAAGGGATATTTCTCAAGACCACAGCAGATGCTGTTTAGGCCTGTTTGATAATTAAGAATTAATCGCTAATTTGCAGGCGAAGAGACTATTTTTGAAACTTTACCACTGAAATGACTGGCTCATTAATCGAGCCAGTGATTCAAGTGGCCAAGTTTCAGAAATAGTCTTCTCTTGACCTGTGAATGTACATTCTACAAGTCCACTCCAGAGGCCAGTTTTTGGCGGGTTTCGTTATTAAATGTGTAAATCGCGCAAGAGGGTTAATCTATAGCCCGTTCACTTGGATAATTTTATCATGCCATCAAAGATATGACGCATTATGACCACTATAAAGCGCTTTATCAGGTACATAATGATGCCTTGGGTCACAAGATGGCGACAACTTAAGCCAAATTTCTCCTCCTGTTATAAGGAACAACGCCTAAACCACCACCCCACCCCACCCCACCCCACCCCCACCTCCACCACCAGCACCACCCCTCCAGAAACCACACTTCAGGTGCTGTTTTCACAAATGGTAGCGAAGTAAACGGCATATATGTAAAATGTGGCTTTCTGCTGAAATATAGGAATCCAGTTTATAGATCGATCATATGACGTCATAATCAACCACGTCACATGTTTGCTGACGTTATACTCAATTACGTCATGAATGGTACGGTTTAGTCCATCATAAACGCTTACTAGTCCGTCAAGTTGTACGAGTTGTATGTCTTTACTATTTAATAAACATGCTGTTGAATAGTTTGAAAGTAATTTGACTGGGGTCCTGTTGCTGCGCCAGAACCCAGTTAAATTTTTTTTTTTTAAATATTCAATAGCTCACCTGTAATGTTTCCTGGAAATTGAGATTCAGGGGGTGCAGGGATTGATCGATCCTAGCACGGGCAAAGCGTCGTGGAGTTTAGCTAGAGATGGGCGTGGCGCAGCTAAAACTGGATACCTTCATTCTGATTGGTTCATTTTATCTTTATGAAAGGGCTTAACTTCCCCCACCTTTATTGAAGCCGACCTCATGCATATTAGTACAGTAGAAATTAACGAAGATCCATACATTTAGCGTAATGAACGTTTTATTTGCACTAAGCCCACGCACATGGACCTCCTACCACTGAGAAAAACTGCAACCCTGCGCAACCTTGGGGAAACATATTTTTTAGCATAAATCCAAGATGGCCGCCGCCGAAATAGCCAAATGAAAACACGGTCATATCTTAACTAATGACAGGCCGATTCTGGTGAATTTGGTATGCATTATGATAGTTTAACACATGCCAGATCAATTAGAGAGGTTTTCATTATCATCTTAGGTCAACTTCGCAAGATAAAGGTCAAGGTCATGGGTTTTTGGTCTAAAATAGCACTAATTTTCAAATAAGCCTGGCTTTGGAGCCATTTAGTTCATGTTATGTTAAAAAAAATGCCTCCTTTTGTCTCCATGATTTCAAGTCCATGTCCAGAAGGTCAAGGCCATGATAGCTAAGTGCCGCACGGTGTGTATGTTGTTAAATTAATAAAGTCGAGTCTGTTAACATTAACCTTCAATGGCACACAGTTCGAGACCAACTCTAAGTTTATTCAATACGTTTCGATTTCAAGAGTCAATGACTTCTAAGAAGATGGCGTAACGTGATGTTCCTGATAAAAACCTGATTAATGGTGCTGCATATATCGTCAAGCAGGAGAGTAGAGAGACTGAACAAGTATCATAAGTGATATTTATCTACCACGATTGATAATAAATCATCGATAAACTTGAGTAAATGTTACCAAGATTGCAATGGTTAATAGAACGGTTGAAGGACCCAAAGGTAAATCAGAAAAGATAAAGAAAAGGATGTCTAATTTCAGTGTGCTATTTACAGGATGTCCACAGATATTTTGAAAATTGAATTCACGGTCTTTTCAAAGATTTTTAAGGTCAACAAAAATATTTTTAGGGATAATTTTAATTTCTGGCCTCCATTGCACCACTTTCTAGCCCCAGTTTATCCAACATAATTCTTTATTATCACATTTTAACTACAACATTTTAGAAACAGGTTACAAGGCATAAATAATTAATGTTTTTGAAATTTGTTTTAAAGAATGACTGTTATACTTGGTCTGCCACAGCCGCGAGACTTTCAATATGACAAATTTGAGGGCTTTTCAAGGAAATGCTCAATTCTGCCTAAATTCAAGTAACCTTCATTTCTAGTGTATCTAGTGCAAAAGTAACTCAACGTGGGTCAGCGGCTTGTTGGCGGCTATACCAGCCAGCAGTTTTGCTCTCGGCGTAATGACGTCAATGTAGGAAAGGTGTATTTCTGGTTATTTGAGTCCAAATCTACCGAGCTGGCAGGGTTTCATGTCTAATGTGAGTACTGAGCATTATGTTGCGACTTCAGTTGTATTTAATGCAATGGGTCTTCTTAATCCAGAAACAGATGCGGCTGTTTATAATAGTACAATGAAGTTTGCTTGTGATGAAGCACTTTCAGCAGTGCGGTAGTAATGCTTGATCCATCTCCCTTTCTAAAGGCATACAAATTAAAGACAGGTAAACCACATGAGTTTAAAACCCAATTCATTCATCTTGACGGTTTTCAACAGCTAGTGTCCTTCCTACGAGCTGGTCGTAAAATCATGGAAGGTAGAGGTTTGGAAGAAATATAGGCAAAAGTTCATGCAAGAAACTAATTCCCGAAGATCGTGGATAGAAAAACATACCCATACACTTCTACTTACAGCTCTGTGTGTTGTGATAATGCAACCAATGCTCCATTTAACAGCCAATGGTGGGAAACTTAAAAGTAAAGACGATGACAACTGTAGTCTGGTAAAAGATATGAACTATGGCCCATCATTTGAAACACAGCAGAAACATCAGATATATGTAATACTGCAAGGTATATTATAATCAGATAAACAACCTCACAATGTCGACAATGAAATGTTTTATCTTTATACAAGACTGACATGACTGTTGCATTGTGACCAGGAAATAGAAACAGATTCTGAATGTATTCTGCAAGAACTCAAAAAAATGTTAGACAAGATGACTTCTAAATATCAGAATGTGAGAACAGCACAACATTTACTAATGTTTATGATATTTGTCTCTACAGCGCGCATGCTTATTAGAGCTGAAAGCATATTAAATTAGCACATGAGATGCTGCCATTTCTCGCTACATCAATCCATACAACTATAACAAGTGCTGTCGTCTATATCTGCAAGATTGTCAAGCCACACGATGATCAAAAGAAGCCTTTGTGAATGGATTACTTGCTGTGCGTCGGAATGACACCCTCTCTTGGCGTGGAACATGGACAGATATAACAATAGCGCAGAGGTCAATGAGATCCGAACAACAACACAATGACCTTATCAACAAGACAACACACATACGCTACAAATACTAAATGGCTCCTATCTGTCCACTTTGTAGCACGGTATGCAGATAGTATCAATACTCTCACTGGTAGATATACTGGTGTATGGTCTGAGCAGCATAGAGAAATAACAGCTTGTCACATCTACATCAACTATGATGATTTGAATAAACTCATAGCATTCACGAGGAGTCAAATCCATATATAAATGTTACGATTCACAGTTGAAGAATATTGCAACATGTTTTATTGCTGATCAACATGTTAATGCCGACGGTGCTAAAAATATTGGTAATAAAATCCATAAACAAATCACAGACCTGAAATATAGTTTTTTGTCTTTTGTTGAAAAAGTCCAACCAAGGAACAACATTTGCAGTGATGAGAAGTGCCTCAAGTTAGAAAGTGGTAAAGACATATGCAAGGCAGCTGCAAAAATCTACCAACGATTAATGTATATTACATATGCAGGTTGATCTAGCTGATAAGACTGTTTTTGGTTATGAATTCGCATCTGCTCTATTCCATGATGATGTAAAAATAACAAAGAAGCGAAAATCTCTCTTAGCTCAAAATAGATCCAACAATCTTATGTACTGATATTGTTGTGTCGAAGTTGCATCGAAGTTTTCTATGTGTGTGTCATCCCACATCGAATATCATTAGAGACAGTCTGTTCGTCTTATTTGGGTTATGTAGCCATTACGTACATGTGTCTTCAGATGTGTTTGATAGCTACTGATGGGCTACAGCAAGAACTTTCAGTTGACATAATTGTAAAGCGTGGCCTGCCAGTTCCTGCAAATAAAGTTTTTTGTCCAACAATTGAAATAAACATCCTTTCAATGAATTACTGGCAACTTATCTGGCTAAATGTGGTGTAGCAATCGACCGTGTAGGTGATTGAATTACTACGTAGGTGGGAGATCATTTTGTGACATTCTCATCCCCACTTGATTGATGCCCACCGGGGGCATGCAATGAAGTTGATGTATCCAATGGCGTTCCTTTGCCTTTCTCCAAACTGTGGAATTCGCGTCATCAGGATTTGCTGATATCGGATATGTTTGTGGAAGTTGACGATAGAGTGTAAGTGCTCTTGCATTCTTTTCTTAAAGGTACATTCTGTTTCCCCCACATATCAGGGTTTTGTTCACCTTTTGCATGTGATGAAGTAGATTATGCTCCTTGACTGGAAATTTCCTGCAATTTCAGCTCTGTAAGTGAGATTGGTGTGGCTGCTTTGGAACCATTTGCTTTGGTCCATGATTTTGCAGAAATCACATTTGCCTTTGGGACAAGTTTTGAACATGTGCTTATATGATGGTCCAATGTCATCCGGGTTAGGTAGACGGGACCTGGCGATTTGGTCCTTAATGCCTGCCTGTCTCTACCACAGAGTGGACAAGAACAATCTAGGGATAATAACAAGCACGGTTGAGCCAATATTTCTCAACAATTTAGGACAATATTCAGCAAGAAAATGTTTTCATCATCATGGGAATCATTTCCTATGAGAACGAAAAAACCCTCCTCTAACAAGTGTTCTGATGATGTTTACAGTAAGGACAGAAACGTCACAAAGTCTGACCCATCAGCAAGCTCTGACCAAGCCCAAAACATTCATTCCAAAGGTTTGGAAAACCAAGCTTATTTTCTCACATTTGGATCCATTTCCTTTCATATACGGGCTGCTAACCATGTTCCTTTAAACTAGGAACCGTATATACACCAGAAAAACCCGTTTTAAAGATTCCCCGTCATAACGGTGTGGATGATTGTCTGCTCTGGACCAATCAAAAACAAGGTCTCCATCAGCAGCCTGTCACAGTCAAGCAGACATTTTCAAAACCGACTGGCTCTCGAGTTCGCTATGAAACGGACCGATGCAACAGTGTTGGGCCGTTCAGACATTTTGTCTACAAACCAGTAGAAGATGTCAGGATAATTGTGGCATACATATTTATTACAGCCCATGTATGTGATGAAGATGATACGGATATTATTATTGTTTATAGGGCTGTAGCATTTTCCAATATCCATACTACTGTAAAGGTAGCTTCTGATAACACTGATGTGCTTTCTCTTTATTTACCATGCCAGTGATATGACAGACATATTCATGCAAACAAAACAACAATGCATTTCTATTAAAGGTGCATATTCACACCAAAATGATTGAAAGTAAATTTGTTAAAATTGCATACTTTTTATAAGCTTAAATTATGTGCCTATGTGTACTGAAACGAAATAAATCTTAGCATATGATGATTCCATTTCATATAAATTAATATAATTTTTTAAGTTGCGAAATTGAAATAGAGTAACTTAAAAAGGCTCACAATTTAAGCCTCTAAAAGTGTATAATTTAAACCATTTTATTTTCAGAAATTTTACTGTGGATATGCACCTTGATGCTGCTACATGTAAGGCTGCTTGGTCTTGAAATATATGTATATGTATTCTAATTCTTCATTTGTTGTCCGGCTGTCATCTGACATCAGCTATTTTCAGCATACTGTTACTTAAAACACTGCAATAATCAGAAATATTGAGGAGGAGTAGGTGTATTTGGTGATGACACCTTATCAAAGACATATGTTACTGCAGATGGTGGCCGATTCGTGTTGACCCTATACAGTGGGGTTAACAAAGCTAGGAGTCTTAATGAACTACGTTACCCGAATGTAATATCGATGAAATAAGTATATATTGGGCGTATGCCCCAAACAAGCGCGATGGTATCCTTTTATCAGTCACTGAGGGTATACTTGCAGGATAATAGATGGGTAGAACTAAAAACTACTTTGGACAAGAAAGATTGTGGATTTAAAGTGGTTCAATTCTCCCAATAATTACGGATAAAGAGAACCGATGTTGTAAAACCAGTATTGATATAAGTAACTACTGTACTGTTTTAAGTGGGAATTATGTGTAGTATTATCTGGGCGTATAGGTGGACGGATTGAGGATGGTGATGGTGGTGGCGGTGGTGGTGGTGGTAGTGGTGGTGGTGGTGGTGGTGGTCTTAATTGTGATCTTGATGATGACTAGTATATGTAATTATTGCCATACTATCTTGTTCAGCTTTGGTCTAATCATTCATGTAACTGTTACAAAGGAATTGCCCCTCAGTAAGTTTAATTATACATTAAAACATAGTGCGTATGTAAAAGGGCTGTTGTACTGCTAATATGTTACATTAAGAAATGTATATAGCTCAAGTTGATTATAAGGCAATTGAAAATTAAGCTAACTGAGACACCTGGTGAAACTTTTCTTTGATGTTGCCGCCAACGCCAATAAAGTTATCCTCTACATAGTACATACATGTATGTGATTATTTTTAATGCAATTTGCATCATTTATTAGACATCCCAAAACTGTTTTAAAGCAATAAATTCGATACATGTGAACATTAACGCATGTATAGCAATGATGTAGTAACAGAATTCTAGCATTTTACTTTAAAATAACGGTTTCCTTTGATGTCTCCAAAATCAACTTTCCCCAAGGTTGCACAAGGTTGCATTTTATGTACAGTTAGAGGACACTCATATGTTGATGTTAGAGCATAAATTTATTTATTATACTAAATGTATGGGTTTGGCTAAAATCGTGTCGATTTCTACTGTATTATATTACGCCTTGAGGTTGTTAAATTTGTAGGCTTATTAAGCCAGACACCTGAAATCGCCCCTTACTTGCACATGGACTGGTCCAGGCACGCATACAGGTTTAAAAGCTCGTATTACACGACCGAAAATTGTTGTTGTTGCTGCTGCCGCCGCCGCCGCCGCCATTATTATTAAACATTATTATTATTATTATTATTATTATTATTATTATTATTATTATTATAGTACCTGTAGTAATGCTGCCAGAGGCAACGTATTTCTTAACAGCGCTTCCATAAATTCGATGTCTACGTTAGCAGAAGAACCATACACACATACGTCTTCGTTTGACGACAAGAGTTACGCGAAGTTAAGGTAAACATGAAACATGGTTACCAGTAGAGTAAGTATTTAAATAAACTCGTATATCATTCCCACGAACTGTAATGCCACAAGGTGTACTGGCGATAAATGCTTGTAAATGTGCAATCTTGTATCCACAGTGGTTGACCGCTGCGAGCCACCAGACAATATTGACCGAAAGTTGTTGGTGGCTTAACCACCAACAACTTTCAGTCAAATTGTTTTCAAAATATTCAGCAGATCCAGAGATATAACCCTTGTAATGTAGTCTGCAACATCATAGCAGTCAGACGTTTAAAGACAACCCATGAACTGTAGCGACATGCGTATTTAATAATTCTGGCATAAATTCAACTTGGATATTATTGTATTATGGGAGTGGTGGCTTACAAGCCTAATCTTGTTAACTTCAGGCAGGCAGGCAGGCAGGCAGGCATTGTCGCGAGACTAATAACCTTGTCTAAATGGACATCGATCACAAACTGAAAACTGTATAGGTAATTCCTGGTAGACATGATCATTTTCCTAGTAGGCCTATATGATCTCTGTGGCGGAGATATTGCCAGATTACAAACGTCATTCAAAATACATTCATGTCACTATGGAATTGGATAAACTAATAAGCAAACGTGGCATATAGATAGCTTATCTATATCGATATGTATTTGTGTTTTATTTGACCGATAAATTGGCTACAGGCTGCAGCGCAAGACGCAATCACGCGTTTCAAAATATTCAACAGCAGGTTTATTAAATAGTAAAGACATACAATTCGTACAGCAACGCTTAGGAGTCCGTCGTCAATTATAGGTTGATCGTGACGAACTATGTCATTCATGATATATTTGATTATGACGTCAGCATACTAATCACGTAGTTGATTATGACGTCATATGATTGATGGCTCCAGCGATACACGTCAGAACATAATGCGAGTGGCAAAATGTGGAAGTCAGGCACGGCAATTGATGTCATACAGTACAACTCGTAAATAAGTTAAAATGTTTCCAAAACAAAAACACAACCATCTTAGTTAGTAGGTGATGTTCTGCTGAATATTTTAACATAATGAACCTTTCCAGTTTTAGCTATGCCCCGCCCACCTCTAGCTAAGCTGCACCCACACGTTGTCGTTTTGGGATTGATCGATGCCCGAACTTCCTGACTATTAATTTCCAGAAAACTATACTGATAAGTTGTTAAATATTTTGAAACTAATCTAACTGGGTGCTGTTGCTGCCTATGGCCTATCAACAGAATCTTTATTACATAGTAAAGACACACAATTCATACAACAACGCATAGTCCGTCTTCAATTATGCGTCCGTGACGTACTTATCTACGTCATTCGTGACGTTGTAATTACGTCATTGATTATGATGTCCATCTACACGCCACGTAGTTAATTATTACGTCATATAATGGTGGATAGATTGGAAATGTTTATTGCTTTGGATTCCAAAGATATTCAAAATATTCAACCAGTGCGTTTTATTGTGTGTTGGAAACACATTAAATTATTTCTGAGGTTTCAGTCAAATTGGTTTCGAAATATTCAACAACATTTTGACACATATGTAACGAATTTATGATATCTATGAGTATGAGTTGTGCTGCTGCTGTACTTGTATTGCGTTTCCTAAAGCCAACAGTCCCTTTGGCTCGAGGAAACCGTTTCTAGAAATATGACTGAGCAGTTTCGCTGACGTAATCAATCAGGACATGAGTAAAAAACAAAGTTTCTAATTAGTAGCATATTAACGTGTAATAAGACATCGCCATCCTTGATATAGTGTCAGAAATAAATAAAAGGTTTAGTATTAAATTACCAAAATGCCGAAGTTTTCACCTCCTGAATGCCCGTCAGTCACCAAGCCGTCAGAATGGCCAGAATGGAAAGAGTGTTGCTGTCGTTTTCGTCTCGCCACGAAATTACACACTGACGAGGGAGAGGTGCTATTTTAGCTATGCCCCGCCCACCTCTAGCTAAGCTGCACCCACACTTTGTCGTTTTGGGAGTGATCGATGCCCGAACTTTCTGACTATCAATTTCCAGAAAACTATACTGATAAGCAGCAACAGCGCCCAGTTAGATTAGTTTCAAAATATTCAACAGAATCTTTATTACATAATAAAGACATACAATTCATACAACAACGCATAGTCCGTCTTCAATTATTGGCCTAGGTTCTCTCATATATTGTATTGGTCCAGAAGTTGACGCACATACAAATCATTCACATTTACTCAAGAAGCAGACAAAAATAACTTTGACTTAGTATTGTCGAAATTTGATGAACATTTTGTGCCCAAACGAAACATCATTTTTGAAAGAGCTAAATTCCATCAATGCTTTCAGAACTAGCCTGATACAGTCAGGCCGGATTAACCACTAGGCTAACTAGGCTGCAGCCTAGGGCCTCGCTCTTAAAGGGGCCTCGCTCTTTAACCATTTGCTGCCTAAGCCAGCCAAGAACGGCCTTTATAGTTGTCTTGAGAAATGTCCATGTGCAGACCAAGAGAAGACTTTTTTTTAATTTACCCCTGGAATAACTGGCTCGGTAACCGAGCCAGTCATTCCAGTGGTAAATTTCCAAAAATAATCTCTTGATCTGAAAATGGACATTCTTATAAGAAATTTGTTTAGTTTTCTTGATTACTGAACACATTTAGACATTAAAAGGTTAAACCAAAAGGCATTTTAGGCTTTTTTCTATATACTACGTCAATCGTGTTAAGACTACATTTTGTCTACAATAATAATTATTAATATTATGCCAAATTACGCATCTGAATGCATCTCATAGCGTCTAGATTTACACATTTTCCAGGGGGCCTCCCGTACTTACCCGACGAGAGTGGACATGTATTATGCTCTCTCCCTCACCTTTGGGTATCCAGCCGAGGGCCTCGCGACAGCTTAATCCGGCACTGGATACAGTCGAGGCGTTTGTTCATAAATTGTATGACCTGTCAGAACACTGTGACTTTGCTCAAAGTAAAGAAAAACAAATTCGGGACAGATTAGTGATTGGATTAATGGATAAGTCGGTTTCACGTCTTCAAATGAAGGCAGATTTAATATTGCAAACAGCAATTGAAATAAGTAGACATTGCGAACTCATCAAAGGACAAAATACGGGTACAACACACGTATAGAACTGATATGCGATTGCGAGAAAATCAAGTGTTAGTAGTAATATGCACCGAGGAGCGCGACCCAAAAATAAATACACAGGACATAGTCCATCTCAGGCTCATCAAAGCTACCAAGATTGTGCAAATTATCGTGATACTTCACAACAACAGAGGTGTTCTCGCTGCAACCGTAAACACATACCTGGAAATTCATGTCCAGCAATAGGTGCTGACTGTCGAAAATGTCACAAGGTTGGTCATTACCCAGTCTGCTGTCACACAAAAATGTTACGGGAAGTTACCGGTACCAATGTAAGCGTTAATCAGAACAGTAACCTACAATGTGAACCAGAATATTATTTTCTCGGATCAACTGTCAATCTAAAAAATGTTGATGAAATAGAGCCAGCCTGACAGGTTAATTTACAGATAGACGATATGCCAATTAACTTTAAAATCGATTCTGGAGCGGATGTTACAGTTATATCAGACAACACATTGAATAGTATTCAGTCACAGCCAATATTAAATCGGTCAAATGTAGTGTTTCAAGGCCCTGGTGGAAGCATAGATTAAAAAGGATATTTCATAACAAACGTTCATCACATAAAAGACACATTTACTATTTCAATCTATGTGATAACAGGAAAGATTTCTCAGCAGCATTGCAGACGGGTGTAATTCAGAGACTAGGTGGCATTGAATCAGACATATGTGGAAGCATCGGTATTCTAAAAGGTGATCCCGTGCACATACCGCCTCAAGACAAGGCTACACCTTATGCTGTGCATGCAGCATGATGTGTTCCAATTCCATTGCTAACGAAAGTTAGTGATGAGCTACAGTGTATGGAGAACGTGGATGTGATTGAGAAGGTCACTGAACCACCTGATTGGTGTGCGCCAGTAGTGCCTGTGGTTAAGCGAAATGGCCAGGTGCGTATTTGTGTTGACCTAAGACAACTCAACAAAGCTGTTAAGCGAGCACAATTATTACTACCAACGTTAGATGATGTTCTACATAAAATGTCAGGCTCTAACTATTTTTCGAAAATGGATGCTACCAGCAGTTTTTATAAAATCCCACTTGATGAAGAAAGTCGTAAACTTACCACATTCATCACAACAAACGGTAGATATAGATTCCTAAGATTGCCATTTGGAATTTCCAGCACATGTGAAATATTTTCATGTAAGATAATAGAACTTCTAGAAGGCTTTAACTTTAAAATCGATTCTGGACCGGATGTTACGGTTATATCAGACAACACATTGAATAGTATTCAGTCACAGCCAATATTAAATCGGTCAAATGTCAAATTTTATAATTATGATAAACTTAGAATCAAAAACTTATAGTTAAAATCATATCATCGTTGATACTTTGCTGTTATAATAACTCATAGTAATTTTTAATTTCTTACTTTAGTAATATCACTGTACAATTAATGATATATGATTTGTCCAAGAAGAAAGGGAGATGTTACGTGTATTGCATTCCCTAAAGCCGACAGTCCCTTGGCTCGAAGAAACCATTTCTAGAAATATGACAGCAGTTTCACTGACGTACTCGAGATATGAATAATAAACAACGTTTCTAATCAGTAGCATACTAATGTGATATAAGACTTCGCCATCCTTGATAACTACTACTGCTGCTCTTGAAAAGTCACCAATCGATTCCGTCTCATATCAGTAGTGGATGGCCGGGACTTCAATCACAGAAGTTAATCTATGGCCCGTTTGACTGACATTTCGTGGATAACATTTTGGTTGACTTTCGCCTTGTGCAGCTTTGACATTTGGGTACAACTAGGGCAGAGGAGGAGTTATAGGCATTTCTGAAGTGGTCGTGATGGCAACGGTTTACAAGTGTGTAATCGCACAGAATCTCTTGAGGATACGGTGTCTGCATGTTACCTGTAAATGTATCGAATACAATGTAAGAATTTATCATATAAACATGGCTTTCATACCCTTTAATGTTTCTCAATATGAACACACGTGTTTTCATTGGTTAGATAACTCGTAATCACACACACCCCGCGACTCCGCAAATGTTTCCTAGCAAGGACGAAAGCGAATATGTAAATGCGACGTTTGTAATTTTGCATAATATACGCAGAAATTTTAAACGTTGGGCTAACAGTAATTTAAAGTCCGAAATAACGATGTTTTGTTTGTCCATATTGATCAGAATCCCCCAGGGAATCTGCGACCCATTGCACTCCTCAACAGCATATGGAAAATCCTAACTATATCCAGTGTTACTCTATGCTGCATCCGAGATAGTAGTTTTGGGCGTGGGCGCAGCTGTGCAGACATTGTATGGGCTCAACGTGTGCGTGTGTCAGTAGTCATGTCCAAACACTGGGGTTTCAAAAATGGACATTGACATGTCACGAGCCGTTGATACAATTTAATGCTCAAAGATCCTAAATGTACTACACATGGCCAGTTGCAATGAGCTGAGAGTATGAATCAAGACAGTGAGATGTGCAAAGTTTGAGATTTTTCACCTGTTTCCTTGCTGCTACGTTGGAATCTGTGAGGGAAAATTCCACAAGACCACACTACCTCCCTACACACATCCAGTGTCCATACTGCGTATGGCATTAGCAATGGAATATGCCGACGATGTGGACATCATAGAACGAGAAAACAAATCCATGGATGAAATATTCATTATTCAAGATTCAAGATTCAAAATTGACTTATTTTCATATTTGGTCAGGAAGGTCACTAAATTACAACACATCGTCCAGCGAAGGCAAGCCTATGAAGTGATGGAATCCTCACATATAAGCATTAATTGCAATATATCACATGATTTAGCATAAACAGACTTATAATATAATATGAACGGTAGATTGAAAGGCTTTCAGTCCGTTTAATGTTTCTCAATACGAGCACACACGTTTTCATTGGTTAGATAATGCGTAAGAAATATTTTCATTGGTTAGACAACTCTTAATACTCACACATGCCCATGACTCCACCGGTAAAAAAGATACTCCGTATAGCTGCAAGCAAACTAAAGATGGGCAATCTTTTATGAATGAATCAACCACATGTACCTCGAAATATCATGCAACTAATGAAAATGATGATCCATTTTGTGGCGGTGTCCCATGGAGATCTGACATGATTACACGCTACGTCATGGGGAACATCGCTCTCAAGTCATTCTGGAATCAATGGATTCGTAGATCAAAGATACCACTGACACAACGACTACGTTTATACAACGCAACCTGCAAGTCCTTGATGCCATATGACTGTAACAGCTTGCCACAGCAAACACTGCACCATCACCAGGCACAGTTGGCCAGTCAGCATAATTTCCAACGATGCGCTATACAAGATGTCTAACACATCGCCGTCAGCCAGCAAAGATAGTCCATGTTTGGCCATGTACTAAGGGTGCTAGAAGACACACCACACAGAAAGTCTAGGAATTCGAGCGTGTGGCAAGGTGACGTCAAGAATACAGGACTCCGTACACTGAGATCAACAATGGACCTTACGAAGGTAAAAGTTTTGGCCGAGGACAAGACACGGTGGTCAAATATGAAGAAGGGCTGATTGCAGCTGTGGGATGTTTCTACTACTACTACTACTACTACTACTACTACTACTACTACTACTACTACTACTACTACTACTACTACTACTACTACTACTACTACTACTATTACTACTACTACTACTACTACTACTACTACTACTACTACTACCACAGCTGCAGAATACAGTAACAATACATCATACATTGTTCAGAACTCTTAGCAAGTGATGCATCATTTCGACGAAAACGAACGACACAAAATAGTGCCTTTAAACGGGTTTCATGGATCGACTTTATTGTAAAATTTGTCAAAATATCAGTTTATATGATAAATAGAATCTCAAACTCGGTCCCATTTCATATAACTATTATCAACATCATTGAAAATTATCAGCTCGTGCTCGCTAAAGCTTGTGCAATGTGATAATTTTCGACGCGGTTAATAATAGTGATATTAAATGGGACCTCATTTCAGATCGTCTATATAATATAATCGCACATGCTCATAATGGACACATGAATTGGTCATATCAGCCAAAAAATGGCTTCTGCAGTGGTCTTGAGAAATGTTCTTTTGCAGACCAAGAGAAGACTAGTTTTGAAGTTTTCTCACTGGAATGACTGGCCCGATAACCGAGTCAGTCATTCCAGTGGTAAACTTTCAAAAACAGTCTTCTCTTGGTCTGCAAATTGACATTATCTATGAGAAAATAGAAATTTTCTTGAACAAATTCGAGGGTCGAAGAATTGAAATTGTAATGGCCAAATTTGCTAAATTTTTTATTTTCTCATAGAAAATGTCCATTTGCAGACCAAGAGAATGTAATTTTTTTTGGGAATGCAGCGATACTGGAATAACTGATTCAATTATTGGGCCAGATATTCCAGTGGTAAATCTTAAAAAGTAATCTTCTAGATCTGTAAATGAACAGTTCTCACGATCACCTTTGGTCAACTTGAGTGTTTTAGAAAAACTAGTTTCTAGACCCTATACTCTATAGGAGCTAGTCATCACATGGCGGCAAAAGATATTTAACATAACAAATTAGTTGTTTTAAACCATTAACACTCAAGTCGGTCGAAAGCAACTTCTGCCGGGGGTCTTGGAAAATGTCCATTTGAAGACCAAAAGATAACTATTTCTGAGAAGGTACCAATAGAATGATTGTCTCGGTAACTGACCCAGTTATTTCCGTGGTAAATTTCAAAATTAGTCTTCTCTTGGTCTGCAAATGGATATTTTCTTCGACTCTCTAGAGACAGGCTTGGGTATAACCAGAAGTCCATAATACTACAAGCATCATTAGTTGTATTCTGATGTGTATTTCTATACTTCATATGTGTAATTTTGAATAATGTTGGAATAAGATATCCTCCAAAATTACCAGTATTCGTACCACTCCTTATTGCATAGACTCCTCCCACACCTGGACGTGCACTAAAATATACTTATAATTTTCAAGTCAACGTAGCATATACGTGATCACACATGTCCATGACTTTCAAAAATGTTAAACAGTGCCGTGGTAAGGTTTCAATATGCGAGATGAAAATTTGCTTTCCCCCACCCACACCCATCTACCTACTATGGCTCCAACTATGCTCTGGGGTCATTCCCAATGAAGCAGGTTTGGCAGCAATTTCCCAGTGTGGGAAATGCTGGGCAGGAAATACTGGTAAATGCCACCCCGGGAAATACCCCAAAAAAGCGGGAAATACCGAGAAATACTGGGAAATACTCCAATACTCATCAGAAGTGGTAAATTTTAAACTAAATATCTTAGATATATTAAGCAGAGCGGCTAATATAGAAGCCCATATCTAATACAGGTTGACATATAAGATCAAAGAAGCAATATAGGCACATCATAGCATATCCATAACCTTTTCAACTCTACAGACCAGATACAACATCTAGTATTTAATAGTATTTATTGCACAATGTTGGTGGAATTTTCAGAAACTATTTTCAGTAGAAGCTGCAACAACTTCCAGTAAAATAGTTTCAAAATATTGAGAAGCATTAGCATGCTCTACATATGGTGACATACTATACAAATCCATTATACTACCTTGACTTCTCAGCTGATCAGAATATTGATTTAAAATATAGATCTAAGCTTAGATTAATAAACTGCCTGTACATGTACATGTATCTACAAAACAGTACAAGTATTGTTTATTTAGTTAGACTTAGATTTCTATGTAAATCAATACTCTGAGCTAGGCTGTCTCCCACACTCAGCTCATATACAGGTGTGATATTGTCTCACAATGGAAAGATAGCAAGGTGTCTAATTGGGGATTAACTGATGGAAATGGCAGCACATTTCATTTTGTTATGTAGAATTATATACTAATATTATGTACTATTTCATTATTTACACTATTACATGCTACAATATGACTGATTGAAAACCTAGCCTTTCACGTTATTTTCAACATACATGTATTCTGGAGATTTCA
Organism: Chaetoderma sp. LZ-2023a; assembly: GCA_034401795.1. NCBI lineage: Eukaryota > Metazoa > Mollusca > Caudofoveata > Chaetodermatida > Chaetodermatidae > Chaetoderma > Chaetoderma sp. LZ-2023a. The sequence continues at coordinate 30,118,800 of CM067365.1, read as the reverse complement.
GGTTTAAATAGCAATTACAATGTTAACATTTCTGCAACTTCAGAATGAAATGTATTCAGTTCTTCTTCTTTTCGATCGCTGGTATCACACTTGGAGAGCCGTTCCCAAGATGAAATCTGTGGTTTTCTGCAGTTCTTCCACAGGCCCATACAGCTTTTCAAGAAAAGAGGTTGACAAAGGCCAGATCTCTTCTCTCAGCAGCTGATACGTACTGCAACATTGAAGTATGTGCTCTGTGGTCTGTTCTGCTTCTCCACAAGGACAAGCGGGCGATGTCGTAAGGTGGAACCGCCTGTACATGTGTTGGTTTAGTCTGTTATGTCCAGTTCTGAGACGAAAAATGGTCACTTGCTCTGGCCTCGAGAGAGATGATGGTAGGCATCTTCTGATTGAGGTGTTCTATAGAGTGACTTGATGATAGTCTTCATCTCTGTATGTGTAACCATGTTTTCTGTCTGATTCTCTTCTGCACCCACCTTTGCCATCTTGTCTGCTTCCTCATTTCCTTGGATTCCACAATGTGAGGAGATCCACTGCAATGCTATCCAAATGTATTCAGTCATCATAGCACTAACTTAAGTAGATTATAATGGCATACCAGAGTGAATTAGTTATTTACCCCCTTAACACTCAAGCAAATTTCAATTATCTCATAGAAAATATATATTTGCAGATCAAGGCTATTTTTGACAATTTACTACTGGAATGACTGGCTCTGTTATCACGACAGTCACTCCAGTGGAAAATTTTCAAACATATTCTTCTCTTGGTTTGAAATGGACATTTATCAAGACCACTGTAGAAGCGATTTTTCCCCCAACTTGAGTGCTAAATGGTTAAAGCAAGTACACAGCAATAGGTAAAGACCGCAGACGTAAGTTTACATGTACATTGCATGTTCTGACAGTAGTCAGTCAGCCTTTTATTATTGGGTAGGTAATTGTATAGATCTACTGAACTCCATGCAGAATCATAGACAGTGATTTACTGTCAAATGTCCAGTCATACCTCATAAAATTATAATGGTATTTCATTGGATGTTCAGTTTTGTCTGGTGTGCAGTTAGAAGACTATGTTCCTTATGCATAGGTTTGCAACTTATGTATATGTCACTAGATGATATTCACTAATGCTTATCAGCGTTTTCTTAAGCATTATAAACACCCAGGAGGTTGAATATATAAACTTGCCACCTGATATCTGAGTATTTCCCAGTAATTCTCGGTATTTCCCAGTATTTCCCGGTATTTCCCAGTATGTCCCACTGCCCTGGGAAATACTAGCATTTCCTGGGAAATTGCCAACCCTGCAATGAATTAGTCAAATTTAGATGCCATTAGATATCATTACTAGAGGGAACTAACATGGCATGACCCTTCAAATGATTCTCAAAGTTTTATATTCTTACAAGCTGTGCCAAAACTTTAAAATCTAAATGCACTTGTAGGTTATTTCCTGCATTTAGGAATGGAAACATTGTGATATGACGCCTCATACTTCTATTTTCACATGGGTGACTGAGTTGACAACCAAGACAGCCTTGCCATAGTTTATTATATTTGTAGTGGATGGTACTACACACTGCACGCCTAATCTCTCATAGTATTTATAAATCAACAAATTAGTGAAACATGCATTCCCATATTATACCATCCATTTACCGAAGCCACAGTAACCCATTTCAAGAGAAATTAACTTAAACTGTGTTCCTCACATGGACATTAGCCAATCAGATTTCCGTATTTAAAATCGAAATCCTATCAAGCTAGTCTGGTTGAAAATACTCTAATGAGTATCAATCCTTTAAATAATTTCTTGGACAACCAAAATGACTGTCGAAAGTACTGACAATTCAAATTTCCGTGGGATCTTTTGAGACATATTTAATTGACATTGGCAAGGTAGATGGTCGCAAAAATGGACTAATAAAATTTCTGTATTGAAGTTCAGAAACCTATAGCACGGTACCATCCTAGGATCCTTCCAATCCATTTATAACCGCTTGAAATCAGCCATGAATGATGAGTAAGATTTTAACTGATTTCCAATTTTTCAAAACGTAAATGGCCGATAAACAAGCGAGTAATTCCAGTGGTAAATCTGCAATCAGTAGTCCTCTCTCTGCCTGCAAATGTGCACTAATTGGGCACAAATTCTGATTAATGGTCAATCCGGCTGAAAACGCCATCTACATTAGCCACAATATGTATCAATTTGCATTTTGTAGGACAACAAAAAGCTATTTTCGGTAAAATACAGTGGTAACTTAACAAAGATAGTCTTCTCATGGCCTGCAAATGAACATTCACTGAGCAAAAAATTGAATTTTCTTGAAATGTTTTGACAAATAAATGGTTAATTGATATATAATCAGAATTTTTAGCAATTTAACGCACTCATGACACAAATGGTGTTAATAATTTTCATAAATGAGTATTTTTATAACACTTATGCATCTCGGGCAACAAATGATATTAATCAGTCAGATTCCAAATACAATCTCTGAATTTTATCAGCAAACATATATTTCTTAGCTGAACAACGTTCTAAGAAAACCATCTCAGAATTTTACTCTGGCAATGACTGCCATAGCTGTCTAAACACACAAGTGACAACTTACCTATTTTATCTTTGCACACCAAATAACGCAATTTTCACAGATTAAGGAATATGTATCATCTCGAATATTTTAAAATAATTTGAATGGCGACATTTAGCTTCAAAATATTCAACTTTTTCAGATCTGGAATTTCCATGACATCCTCATGATCATAATTTCATAATCCTGAGGATTAACTAATGGGGATTAATACGCGTTTTGGCCAAGAAAGATCAAATACGAATTATAAACGAGAGTTTTAGAGAAAGCCAATATACACATATAGAACATCTATGTTTGAAGAATGGCAGATTTATGTGAATAGTTAGTCTTATGGAGTACCTTATGAAATTTCTTTTACAGGGCAGATAATTACCCATGTAATTCTGAACTAAATGTGTCTAGATGTCTTCAGGGGCTTTCAGGTGATATACTGAAAACCATAGTTTCAATAAATTTCATGTTCATGAGGGGTGGGGTGATAACTCTGGGTAATAGACAGATTTCACATAAAACAAAACCATGACACTGACCCCCAATATATATATATATATATATATATATATATATATATATATATATATATATATATATATATATATATATATATATATATATATATATATATATATATATATATATATATATACACCTGTGCAAAAGTTAAGCACCACCCTATTTTTACGCACATGCGAGGGTATATTCATGTGCTATGAAGAAAGCAATAGCATAAACATTTATGTACCCATCCATCTTAGTGCAAGAGGTAATAATGCAACTAGAGGAATGCTGATTATGATGGTGGGGAAACACTGTATGTTTTTGTTTGAACTTGAAAACGAGGCCTGAATATGGTTACGTTAACACAACTGACAACTATTGCCCTACAGTTGACACACGTGGCTAGATTGTCATTAATGGTGTCTGAAAACGAAGTTTAACATCTGTGCACGAGTTTGAGACTGTCATTATTAATACCGGGTATATCCACCTTGTGCCTGGATGACGGCCTGGACACGATGTCTCATGCTGGTCACCAACCGACTGATACGCCATTGTGGTATTCGTTGCCATTCAAGATGGAGTGCGTCTGTTAATTCCTGTAGGTTCTGCACAGGAGGATCCCTCCTTCTCACCATGTTTCCCAGAATGTCCCAGATATGCTCAATAGGGTTCATGTCAGGGCTCCTTGCTGGCCATGGTAGGGTTTCGATGGCATTCTGGCGGAGGTATTCATGCACAGCTCTAGCACGATGTGGTCGGGCGTTGTCATCCATGAATATAGGGTGGGTTCCAGGTGCATGATTTACAAAATGAGGGACCACAACTCTATCCAGTATGGAATCTTGATATCTTTGTCCATTTAGTGTTCCAGGTACAGTCAACAGATCCAGCTTACAATCAAATGAGATGCACCCCCATATCATAACGGAACCTCCACCAAATGGAACTTCTTCCATGATGTTACGTTGGTCGTACGCCGTGCGTCTGGACCTCCATACACGAGTTCGACCATCTGTGGCATGAAGCAGGAACCGACTTTCATCGGACCAGTGTACCCGTCTCCAGGATCTCATGTTCCAGTGTCTTCTTTCGTTGCACCACCTCAGACGCTCCTCTTTGTGGTGTGCAGTGAGGAGAGGACGTCTGACAGGTCTCCTAGCTTTCATGCCAGCAGCATACAGTCTCCTTTTGACGGTAGACATTGACACTCTATTGCGCGTTTCCCATTGCTGGCTGAGCAATCTGCTGTTGGTGAATGGAGATCTCCTAACAAGGCGTACTAGGGCTCGATCATCACGGGCAGTAGTCTTCTTCGGTCTTCCAGATCTAGGCCTGTCCTTCACCTCGTTAGTTTGCCCATGTTTTGCAATCAAACGACTGATTACAGTATGGTTAATGTTCAGCTGTCTGCCAATCTCTCTGCATGACATACCAGTGGTATGCATGCCTATGATTTGCCATTTCACACGATCACTTAACCTTCGTCTTGCCATAGCGGTTCACAATCAAGAGCTAATTCTCTCTGTACAAATAAACCACGGTCATGAACACAAAATGTAATGATGGTTAACCCCTTCAACGACAAATCCCTGAAAAAGTTAATTCTTTATGAATTATAGAATTTTCTGTTAAATCTGTTGAATATTTTGAAATTAATATGACTAATCCATTGCTGAGACAAATCAATTTCGAAATATTCATCAACGTACCTGTTTGTTTTCCCTGCGATTGACACATGGGGAATTAAAGGAAAAAGGGTTAACTCTCAGTATCATAGGCTAATCTGACCAGATATCACATATTCTTTACAATTTAAATCAGCTGAATATTTTAAGATTAATTTGTCTGGAAGATATTGCTACCCAAGGCATCAAACAATTTCCGGTTACAGTATGTTAAAGATCTACAATGGATTTCATGCACATATATTGTTAATGAAAATACAGGGATTCGCAAATGATGAGTCAAACACATTATCCTTACGTGTGTACATTCATAGGGCCATGCTACCTCAATTGGGTGTGGTGGGGACATACAAATGCCTCGTTTGCCCCCTGTATAAATCCTGATATCCTATATGAAATCATTTAGAACACAATACTGCTGCTGGACATTGATGCAGTGTGTATGTATAATCATTTGTAAGTCCTGAATTACTGAAACTCCACATTCTTAAATTGTATTTCCTTTCATAGGATATGTTTTGTCCATTTTGAAAACAACGTTGCTGTAAGTTGTTAACAGCAACATGTTATTGAACACATTTTCCAATGCTTATATAGATCAGCCATTCTTCTACTCACTAGATGTATTGCTTAAAGGTACATATTCACACCAAAATGCTGGAAATAAAATTGTTAAAATTGTATACATTTAGATGCTTAAATCGTGTACTTCAATGTAATGAAACGAAATAAATCTTAGCATATGATGTATCAATTAATATAATTATTTAGTAGTCAAGTTGAATTAGAGACTCGTGTTTCGAATTCAATTTCACGGCTTAAAATATTATAATAATTTGTATGGAATGAAATCAGCACATGTTAAGATTTATTTATTTCATTACATCCAGGCACACAAATTAAGCCTCTAAAAGTATACAAATTTATTTTAAAGAATTTTGCTGTGAATATGCACCTTTAACATATATTGGCTAAAAGATCCAAAATAAATTACTTACTGAACAAGGCTGTGTACATGTATGTGTAAATATATTATACATATGCTACACATTGGCTAAAATAAAGAGACGGAAAACATGGAAAAATATTTTAATGTGGGATTTTTGGTTTGGATGGTTTTGGAGAATTTAAACCATTGTTTAAACTACTGGTGTCCAAAACTTGCCAAACCTGCTTCTGTATCTAGTCTGCAATCTATAGAATTGGTAGCATTAACTGATGATGAATGACTGCAAATATACCATAAGTAACCATAAGTTGGTTTTGGACGTAGGATTCTCTTATATGTCCTGATCTTCATACTACTACTTGCATGTTCATTGAGGTAAAGCTGTGGCTAAGATATTTAATATTTGACTAACAAAAATGATATTTAGATAATATATTATCCTGGGGATTGGACACCCACATCTGATCTATTTAACAGTAATGGCAGATACATATGATGTAAAGCATGTAATTAAAGCAAGATCGTTAACTGACACATATTATTTCCAAGCACATATGTCTGAATTTACTAAGTATGAGAATAGCGTACACGGTCATATGGACTTTCTATTCCAGTGTCAAGAGCTGTCTGGCCATAGAGATGTCCACATTCCAGGACCAAGCATATTCTTGGAGCAAAAAGCTGGAAAATAATATGCCATTATGAAAATCTTTTTCTCTGGATCTTATTAGATATAACCCTCTTGAATGGGGCAGCTATATAATGGCAAAATAGAACCTATCACAAGGAAACTTTGCTATAGGCTACACATCAGAAGAAATCTGCTTTCAACAAAAATAGGAACAAATAAAGATAGCATGCTTCATAATTAATCACGCTGTATGTATAGTAAGTACCACCTCATGACGTGGATTTCACATGCATGATGCAAAAATAAGTCACCTCTATTTTACTTAAAGAACAAAGAACTCACTCTGTGTCACGCTAGACCTTTGTTACTATGGTTATCTATGCTTGGCATGATTAGGTTTCTCCATATCTGTGCGTACATTTTCGTATATCTAATGAACAGCTTTCGTGTGACATAGTATTCACAGATTCCAATGATGCCTGGATAAATGCTGAAAGGTGGTGCACCAGACATTGGCAGAATTTTCTTGAACAGACAGAAGATATACCACACATATGGTTCACCCATACCAGTTTAGAGTATAGCAACATACTTAGGAATTACCAAGGACTACATCTTCAAATATGTGACAGAAAGAGTCATCACAGAATGAATAATCACTGCATGAAAAACTGTCAAATCATCTTCTAAACATTTGGCATCCCACATCTTATATATGGTCTGGACACCATACGTCCTCAAAGAAAGACACGGATCAAGAAGATAAGCTCCATAAGCAGCTGTTATGGCAAATACACCATTTTCATGATGGAGAGGAGACGTGTGCAGTTTATCTGATGCTCTGTCAAATCCTGGTCCAGGGAGAAGCCCACAAATGCATGCTCATTGCCTTCGATAACATCATCAGGGATCAAGTATCCATTGTATATAACATTGCTGCAAGGAAATTTGCCACAGACACAAAGGTGGTCTATAGTTGATTTGTAGCCATTTTTTGGAATTCTTAATCAATACAATTTTCCCGATGCATACCACTGAGTAAAGAATTTTGGGAATGTGTGGTAACACATCCCATCAATAACCACTGGGACAGTAAATTTAAGTCTACCATGCAGACATAACCTGTCCTAACGTTTGTAAACATCAAGATCATGTCAGTAGGGAAAGTGCACCCAATCTTGGGCAGTGCTCGATGCGAATGCCTCTCAATCACCAAAGCATCAATTAAGTGCAGATTACTTCTCGAATAAATAAGAACAGATTTAACCAACACAACATGAGGGCTCACATATCGGATTGACCAAGTCAAGACCGAGTACACTCCATTTATAGATGCTGGGATCGCCACTACATTTATTAATGACACAACTAGTGCTTGGGTGCTCCGGTGCTTCACATATACCCAGGTCTCTCAACTGGAGAACGTGGGTACGGGTCTCTGATTTACATTGCAGATTCCTACACAAGCAACTAAGCAATGCTATATCTACTACTGCTGCAGTGTTGGATTTACTAAGTTCGCAGCAAACCTACACTTTGTCTCAGTCATCAAAGACTTCCATAAGATTGACTGACATCTTGGACACGAAAAAAAGAATTTCTCATGGCACCTGGATTTGGGGGTTCCATGGATGCTTGTTCTGAAATTTGGGGTGCCCAAAGCTGGAGGTCCACAAGTTTTTCCACTCCCGTAGTGTATCTACATAGCTCCCCCTAGGTTTTGGCCCCACCCTCAGCTTAGCCCCCACCCCACCATATCAAAATACATTTATACACCCCTGAGGTCCCAAACTGTATTCTCACAGTCGTTTAATGTGTATGAATGTAATTAACACAAATGAAATTAATATCATGTATGTGCTAGATTTTCTTGTATTATAAATAAAATAACGTGTGTTTTCCTGTGAAAGAATAATCCAACATTAAAATATAATCAATGATTTCAAATCAAAGATTATTTATTTGATTATAACACCTGCCCCTCCCTTCCCCCCCCCATCCCCCACCCCCACCTCTACCGCCACCCCCCCCCCCCACCCCAACCCCCCCCCCCCACTACTGTATTCCTGTATTCTGTGGCTGTAGTAGTAGAAACATCATGCAGCTGCAATCCATCCTTCTTTGCTTTTGACCACTGCTGAAATCATTAGCTTCCTCAGGTCCATTCTTGATTCCATTGAGTGTACCGAGTCCTGCTTTCTTGAGGTCACCTCAACGCATGCTTAGTCTATAGTACAGCTCATAAATAAGATAAAATATTTACAAAAACAAAAACAGAAGTTTTATTTTGTTTTGAAAACATTAAATGTTATTTCCGAGCTGTCCCTGAGTCACACACAATATGGTAGTCTGCAACAGGTTTCAGCTCGCCTGTGGGATGCACATAAATTTTGCTGAGAAAACAGCTAACACTAAAGTCCTTTGTATTTGTTCCAATGTTTAGTGATAGCCACACATGTCTTACTTAGCTACATTAAATATCTTTCAAGACGCATGTATTATATCATAAAGCCTGGCCTAGGACACATAAAGGTTAACACTGTTGTCCTTGTCACACGTGCGATGTGGTTTGAGATCTCAATGCATTTTCTTTATTCTGATATTTTTGTGAAATTTTGCGAAAACCACCGATGATAGGCTATGTAGGCTACATGGTTTAGGCCTAGAGGGTTGATGTGTAGTTAGAATCACACAAAAATGGCAATGATTTTTCTCTTTTTTATATTTCCGAACATGTTTGAAAACAAGATTGCTTCAATGGAGATTGTGGGCGATAAAAATAGGCATGAACAAAATTAGCCTGTAGACGACAAAGTAATGTACAGACGTGTGAGTTTTTAAAGCGTAGCATATAATCATCATTTTCGAGACCGACTGTTTGTCGGTTTTATCAGAAACCCTTCTGTGTTTACCTAACATGCATATATATGCCTCCGTCACTAGTACGATTACAGTTGAATAGTCGAAGAAAAATAATAACCATCCAATAGACATTGCACGACCGTAGCGATGGTTGGATGGTTAGTTGGGGACTGACAGTTGGGGAATCAATGGGCCTGTATATTTTCAGGTTGATGCAAGGCATATTATTTTTGATAAATTACCACCAGTAAAACAAGTATTCCATGTGATGGAAGCACATAAATAGTAGTCTTCACGTAGGTTATCCAATGTAAATTTGTGCACTGTTACTAAACGTAGGTCTATCTAAATATGACAATTTAATTAATCTTACGCACCTGTTATAAACTATTATTGTCACGTTTTTTGCGTATCTTCACTCAAATATGCATTCGATGTGACTACACGACAATTGTACATGCTCAGGGCCAGGATTTGTCTCTAGTACGTAAGCCTACAAATTACTACAGTAAAAGCGTGGGAGAGTGAGTGTCGTTATGCGTAAATGTATACGTTAGCTACATATTACATTCAAAGAAGTGGGGAACAAGCGTGCGTGCGTGCGTGCGTGCGTGTGTGCGTGCGTGTGCATATGCGTGTGTGTGGGTGTGTGTGCACGTACATGTGTGTGTGTGTGTGTGTGTGTGTGTGTGTGCATGCGTGCATATGTATGTGTGCATGCGTACATGCGATTAGGGTGGTGGGGTGGTGGGTAGAGCTACATCCGGAAAATCATAACAGATTCTGCTAAATTATAGGCGCAGTTGTGCAAAATAGATGTTTTTATCAAATGGTATGCAGGAAATGACTTCGCATAGCATCATAATTTTCAGGGAGATGACCCAGATCCCATCCCTCCCACCTGGCCATTTTGAGGGGACACGCCCTCACTCACAGACCCTCTCCCACATTGGACTAACGCCATAATAAAATCCTCAATCTGTGTTTGACAACCATCCCACCAATACTGGATGTAGCTAGATATAAAGTGGATACCATATCTACAGAATCACATTGAGATATTTTCTCTGAGGAGATCTCATTTAAAAAGGGGTTTATTTGTGCTTGAGATATTCGTTTAAATACGGCATCGGCACCATTATAAACTTCTGACTAATATCTGACTGGAATATCATTGAGATCATTGCCTCTATCAAAATTCAATGCTAAATACAATAGAATGAAAAAAGGTTACCCTAGTTAAACAGTGTTGCTTGTATTAGCTTTGCTTAGTGGTTGTTACACTACCGCGCATTGGCTCGGTTAGCAAAACTCTAGTTTCAAACATGGTTGGATTTCCAATCCAAAGATCCGGGTTTGATCCCACATTCAGGCATGTGATCAAGGTCTAAAAACCTGTGCCATTCCATACGTCTTTCAAATCACACGTCCTTCTGAGAGGACTTAAAGCCGTCGGGCCCATCTTGTGTCGTATCTGTGCCATGGGGGGACATAAAAGAACTCGCACTGAGTGTCAGGCCCTGCATCGGGAGCTCAGTTGTGAGTACACTCTGATAGTGTAAATAGTAGATGTTGGATATCAGCTCTGTCATCAGTGTATCCAGGATGCCATAACTGAAGCCTGTAAGATGCCTATCCAAAAATGCGGGTAGTACAGACTGTACTGCACTGTGTGGCATAGTACAGCCTGCTCTAACCTACCCATGTCACAGCATTCAGCGACGCAGTCGGTGGCTCCCTGGTTCACTGTCTAGACTGTGATTTTATTTGATTTGATTTGAGTTATTCTCTGGCTAAATATTACAATTACAAATATGATAACAGGGAGTCCACCACCTATTAGCGTGTGGATCCCTGACATAGAAAACATTTAGTACATTTATGAGAATACAGTATACATACATGGAACGGAGACATAAGGCATTATGACAACATAATAAAATATAAAAAAGACAAAGACATTTGACAAACATGGTTCATCTGTTGATTAGTTTACATAGTGTAAACATATTTCACTCATTGGAATGGGCTAGGGGATGGATGGGGTGGGGCGGGAGCTGGAGTTCATCCTGTTTCTATTATTATTATTATTATTATTATTAGTAGTAGTAGTAGTAGTAGTAGTAGTAGTAGTAGTAGTAGTAGTAGTAGTAGTAGTAGTAGTAGTAGTATGATGATTATTATTATTATTGTTATTATTATTATTATTATTATTATTATGTCTATTTCTCAGTGTGTTTGTCATGTCTGGATTTTTCAGAGATCTACTGATCTGTTTGGGCTCACATTTTTTTTGCATAGTGTAGTAACTGCAGTGCAATAGTATCCAAGACTCTGGTCACGATCTGAATAGAAGAGCCTGTATCCATATCAGGTCAAGTTATGGATCGGTGTATATCTTGAGGAGTGTTGGTCCAGTTTGACTCAAATTTTAACACCGGGATGTGTGTGGCCATACACCAGGATTCTAGAAAGCATGTTGACAGCACTCAGCTTGTCTGACAATAGCTTCGTATTGGAATGTTGTTGTTACATAACACATAATCTGGGATCTTAGGGCTATGCATGTGGAAATTCCCCGCATCGCTGGACCCAAATGTGAGTATGAACAGATTATTATTATTATTATTATTATTATTATTATTATTATTATTATTATTATTATTATTATTATTATTATTATTATTATAACGTGTAAAAAGACACACTAAAATACACACACACACACACACTCCTATTATGAGTGGCTAGTTATCTTCTTTTTTGTTTTTTGGGGTCAAATGGTCAGACACTGAAGCAATAGAGGTGGGTCACTTAGTGCATACTGGAATACATCTTTTCATTGATAATGCTGCAATGCAAAAAAGTTGAATCACCAAATCTGTAACATACATCGATATTGTGGTTGTCTAGAGGGTTGAAGTTATTTTCAGTCAAAAATTCAATGTTAATGTCATAGGTTTATTTAACCATCTCACATCTGTAAGTCACCAGACAACAATTTCAATGAGTAAAAAACTCCCACTTACTGAATATTCAGGAAAATATCTGTAAATGTGTTACAAATAATTGTAGAAACACCCCATGGTGTACATATATGTGACCCGGAACCTCACTCAGCAGCGAAGCTGTCCGTCTGGGCAGTGATCCTATATATGACACCAAACCTTTTCATAGCATAAAATCCAATGATGATGCGAACGAAATGCAACAATATATATGCTTGTTAAATAAATGAACCAGTAAATGGTTGCTCCAATTTAATGCTGATAAGTGTAAATCTATGCGAAATGGCAAAACCAATGTACAAAATCATAGCTATAATCTCGGTAAAGAAGGGTCCCCTATTAACCCAACTGATGATGAAAAGGATGTAGGAGTTATTATTGATGATAAACTATGTTTCGAGAAGCATATACTAGATAAAGTTAAGAAAGCTAACTCCACTATGGGTGTAATAAGGTGCACATTTGTATCCCTTGACACAAACATATTTAGAACCCTGTATACATCATTAGTGTGGCCACATCTGGAATTTGCTAATCAGGTTTGGAGCCCCTATCTCAGGAAACATATAGAACTGTTAGAAAATATCCAATGAAGGGCGACTAAAGTGTCTCAGGACTATCAAGCCTAAATTATGAGACTAGACTCAGGGTCCTTAATATACCAACTCTTGCATACCATACAGTATGAGAAGACATTATTGAAGCTTACAAAACTATAACAAAAAAATATGATCCAGAAGTGTGCAACCTTTTTTAATTTTGAACAGACTCAAGAACCAGGGGACACAGGCTCAAACTATACAAAGCCAGATCACATTTAAACATACAGAAATACACCTTTAAACATAGAATCATGGACTTATGGAACAGCCTTCCGTCCCATATTATAGATTCAAGATTCAAGATTATGTATTCAGTACAGTATATCTCGGGAATAACCAGTTCATCTCAATAGTAAAATAAAAACGTTCTGTTGGATGTGTTGAATATAATTGAATTGGAAGCCACTGTTGCCATAGGCAGCAATGTCATCCAATCCACCCACATTCAAAACATACAAGAGAACATTTCTCACACTGATTTTTAAATTATTCTAACAATAAGGTACTGTTTTTGTTTAGAATTATGTCTGGTCATCCCCGAGTTGTGCTGTATCTGTGCACTTGATAAGATGTTTACAGGATGCTGGCTAGTGGGGAACATCCTTGGGCAAGGGTGTTGAGGGAGGGGGAGGGGAGGGGCACAGTGCTCATTCTCCTGCTCATCCAGTAGCTTGGTTTTATGCTTACTGAATATGAAAATTTGATAGTTGTTAGCAGTTGAAAACATCCAGTCGTAGTGGGTGGATTGGAGTGGGAAGGTGGTAGTAGTAGTAGTAGTAGTAGTAGTAGTAGTAGTAGTAGTAGTAGTAGTAGTAGTAGTAGTAGTAGTAGTAGTAGTAGTAGTAGAAGTGGTAGTAGCACTAATACGTGTTAATTAAGTAATCCTTTATTATTTTCTTAAATGATTTTGTTGTCAGTATTTTGTCTCAGGCTTCCTGTTTAGTGTTATTCCATAATTGAGTGGCTGTAATTGATATTCTATGTTTTCCCATGTCTGTGCGTGTGTATTTCTCATGTAGTTTGTGTCTGCTTCTAGTGTTATGTTGGTGGATGTTAATAGTGTTCACAAAGAAGGGGGCTATGGATTTGGGTAGGGTGTTGTGATTGAAATTTTTCACAATAGTTAACATTTGGGATTTACCTATGTCAATAAGTTTGAGTTTTTCTTCTTTAAACATATCTTGGCCTTCTGCTGGTCGATAAAATAATTTAATGCTCTTTTTTGGAGGCTTTGAATTTTAGATATTTTGTTTTTTGTAGGTGTTAGTCCAAACAGCATTGCAGTATGTGAGGTGTGGAAGGATTAAGGTGCTGTATAGTGTTTTAACCGTGCCATGTGTCATATATGGTTTTAATCTTTGGATGACACCTATCCCTCTTGCTACTTTCGCAGTAACTGTCTCAATTTGTTTGGCCCAGGTCAGATTTTTATCTAAATATACTCCTAGAAACTTTGCCTATGGGGCCTCTTCAATTTCTTTTTTGTTGATATAAATTTTCGGAATCTCCTTATTTATATGTTCTCTAGATTTTGAAAATAACATATAGTTTGTTTTATCCACATTTAATGACAGCTTATTTAACGAAAAACAGTTAGTAATTTCTTCCATTTCCTCATTTACGTTTTTGTATAAAGTAATTATATCTTCGTCGGAGCAAAAGGCATTGGTGTCATCAGTGAACAGTATTAGTGACATGTGTTTGCATACATTGGGCAGATCATTCATATACAAGAGGAACAGCAGAGGGCCAATGATGGATCCCTGAGGAACACCGCAAGTTAGTCTCCTATTTTCAGAGCAGGTTGCACTAAATTGCACGCATTGTGTTCTCTCATTTAGGTAGCTTTGAAACCAGTTGAGTGCACTTCCTCGGAGCAACAATCATGATATCATTTGAAACAAAATTAGATAAACTATGAGATAACCAACCCTTATGCTATAACTATCTAGCTGGCAATATAAATCCGATGCTTTATTACCGAATTGAAATAGGAAATTAGCAATCTGTCATTACAGGCGGTTAGCCTTCTTACAGAAATGGAATATGATTGATTGTTTGATAAAGGAGGGAATTCCGAATAACAATACAATATGACGTCACCCCTGCTTGGAATTCAAGGGATGTAATTCATGACGCGATATTATAGAGTTGTGTACTTTATCGGCATTAAATATAAGAATATGCCATGTATTAGCAAATTGATAACAGCTCTATGATTTGGAAGGACTGAATATATTCAATTCAATTCAAGTAAATTATATTTGCTTATTTATAGTAATACTTACACGATGCATATAGATGGCCCATCAACGGCAGAGCCTTTATATTATATTATAATGTCTTAAAATGCAATCTCCTTATATGACTTTTAAGAATATTTGCCGGGTTCAGACAGACCGATAGACGGGAAATCATCAACAATAAGAAGAGATGGCGGATGAAAATGGTCAAGATGATGATTCTGCGATGTCAATGCAGGATAATCTAGGGTCTTTTGCAGAAGAAGCAGCATTTCTCAAAAAATATTTTGCTTTGCGTAAGAAATGTGAACAAGTGCAACAGGTAAATCGCAAATAATCACTGCTTTTTTCTCCAATTACCAGTTTTCGTATTCACATTTTCTCGTCTAGAACTTTTCTATCAATCTATGGTTGTCAATGTTAAATGGTGAGTCGACACGCTCACTGCGTATTTCAGGTAATTATTCCAGGAATCATCATCATCATATATGATGGTTGAGGAATTCAAGATTCAAGATTATTTATTTCTTGCTTAATATTATATATATTGTCCAGTAAGGTGTTTTCGAGGGTAATTTGAGTGATCTCAGTCCATAATGACCGCGAGCTAAAATGACCGCGGTAGGGACAAAAATGACCGCTATAGTATTCCTATGGTATTCCTAATAAGCCTAACAATAACTGCTATCCGCTACGAATATTCTATATGCGTATATAAGTTACAATATATATTATGTTTCCTACTACGAGTTCCTATCTAATTTAACTTATATAAAATTTGTGTGGTTTTTTTTTAGGTACCGTCGCGTAGACTGTGCCTAAAGAAATTCCGGAAGTAGCAATTTAAAAAGTGAGCACTTCTGCTAGATAATGCTAGAGTGCTCAAAGATATTTAAGTGCTACAAAAAGCAGTAATAAACGGAGATTCTACATCTAAAACATAAATAAAATAGTATAAAAATCTTGTCCCGGCCGCGGTCATTTTAGCTGGCGGTCATTTTCGTCATACACCATTTGAGTTCGAGGGTAGGTACTTTTGGCGTTCTCACGCGTGCGTCGCTTGGGCGATGTCAACAAATCATGTGTCCTTAAATAGATAACAGTATTTTACACCACAAGTGTAAATTTTAAAAAGATGCGCATGTAGTACAAGTGATTATTTTATGCATTTTGATGTCAGTGTAGTGAAAAACATGTATTTTCAGTAATACTTTTTTCACCCTTGATAGAAATACTGGTAACTCGTAAGGAAATTATACAAATCAATCCAGTTTTGCGTCCAACGACATCTGCCAGTTACTGACCTGAGTTGCATAGCAGACCCATTGCCATAGCAATAATTTATTTCTCCTGAAGCATGGAACTGGCATGGGATGCTTATGTAGTTGTTATTACACCACAAAAACATCCATTACCGTTCAATCACTACTTGCTAAATCAATTATCTGCATTTAGCTATCAGAATAAAATTTGTATGCCTGCATACACACCTCCCCATGCCTATTCCTATTAATATGGACCCTTAACCAGGCGCATGCGCACTGGAGCCCAAATAGGAAACAGAATCACTTTTCAATTATTCTAAGAGTTTTTTATGCTTTGCGCTGTGTCAGCTACACTATTGTCTTCTATGTTACCAAGGAATATGCCTAATATGAATACAATCCTCCCTATGTTTTGTTTAGGAAGCTTATTAGTGGTTATATTGTATTTTATAACTATGTTCATATTGTTACCGGTTTTCGTGAAAGATCGAATTCTCGTTTCGTGGTAACTTAATTACTATGCCTATATCATCATTATCATTCTCTAGCGTTTTATGTTTCTAGTCTCCTTTTTACGATTTTCTAAGCGGTAGCTATCATTGTTACGTTTTTTTGGGTGTTTTTTTTCGTTTTAGGAGTCTGGTAAATCGTCAGATAGGATTTAATGTACGTCATCGATTTGTGATCGCCATCACTCAGCTGAATTTGCCGGACATGTCTGTGTGAAATGTTTTTTTGGGGTTTTTTTGTACCCTCATACCTGTCGTTACGGAGGGGGAATTCTCTTCGCCGAATTCAAATGCCGTACTAGTTCTATTGCGAGAATTGAGTCATTCGCGTCAGTCTTGATCAAATCTCTGGACGAAAGGATATCTTCTGATTTAAGGAAACTAAGAAACAGGATGCTTCTTCCAGTTCTGACGATAGCCGAGGACTAGCGGGCGTTCCCGCAAATGGTGGAAACCGATCCCTCTAACCTATGCAGGTTAATAAGTTTCCTTAGCAAAAGTCGAGCGACCAAGCTCTCGAAGGTGGGCTCGTGTAGTGCACCGGGTCAACACCACCTAAGACTTGAGGGTGACGGGCATAACCCACAAGCTGTGGTGGCTGAGGCTGATGTCCATAAGGCTGGTCCTTATGATTATGCCAATTTTCAATATTCCGGTCGTCAAGAAAGAAACCTGCTAATGGGGGAAACCGTTCCCTCTAACCTCGATGCAGGTTAATAAGTTTCTTTAGCAAAGTCTAGAGCGACCAAGCTCTCGAAGGTGGGCTCGTGTAGTGCACCGGGTCAAACCCACCTAAGACTTACGGGTGAAGGGCATGACCCACAAGCAGTGGTGGCTAAGGCTGGTCCTTATGCTAATGCCAATTTTTCGGTCATACCGGTCGTCAAAGTACTTTGTAGATCGCCCATTGCCAAGAATCCTAGTCTAGCTAGTTCTTCCGGTTCCGTTGTGGTGGACTCGGGGGTCCTCTGGATTCAGGTTTACTTCCTTTTTTCGCTTCTGCCGCTCCATCAGATAGATCCGGTTCCTAGTTCCGGTTTCATGAGCGCTTCCGGAAGAATGCATATCCGGGTCTGTTGAACCTGGCATTGCATCTTTCATCTATTTCTGTTTTCGTTTTTTCAGCTTCCTCTTCCGGTAGTAGTGTTGCTACTTCCGGTAGGAAGAATGCTTATCTGGGTCTGTTGGACCTGGCATTGCATCATTCATCTCATGCATAGTTATTACAGGGTTGGGTTTTGGACAGTCCAAAACTAACTTTGAGCAAACATTGTCTAAAACCTGTCTTAAATGGTTTAAAACTGTCCAAAACTATGTTGGACATATCACCATACTCTTATGCATCATAATCCTATTAAAAAATAACAAGAAATCAGAGATTGCATCAAAAGCACTATATTAAACAAATCCATTTATTATATGAGTTATTATTACATTTTTATCAAATACATACAATTAAAACTTAAAAGGCTTAATTAGGTTTAATTAGTATCCCAAATCAGACAGCCCTCTCAACATCCTGTAGCAAAACACTAGCTTTGACGCTTTCTCTACTCCAAGCCTATTACGGATATTAGTGTGGACATAACTAAAATTGCTAAAAATTCTCTCAATCGATGCTGATGATGCTGGTGCTTCAAGCAGCTGAATAGCCATATCAATAAAATCACCTGGCACACCTAGTGTTTTCAAGGCCTTCCACCATGTCACTGAAGGCACTTGAACTGCAGCATCACAGAAATATGATGCAGGAAATGGGGTGCTTTTAGCCTGGTATGCAATAAATGTTGCTATAAAGCTAGGGTTCTTAGCTATTATCCAATTGTTCACTTCTTCAAACTGTTTTGCTACCAGCATCTCGCCCTGAAACTTTGGATGTAATGTGTATGCGACAAGATGCTCTGGCAGGATTGCCTTGCTGAAACGTGCTAACATAGTTTTCTTGTGTGGTTCTAGCAGAGTGTTGTTTAGTAATTCAAGCCAAACATGGCATGCATCGGCTAGTGTTGATGTGTCACTCTGACATGTGTCAATTGCTATTGAAATTGGCCGAAGTTGTTCGGCTAAGTCTCTTGCATTTCTAAACAGGTTAAAGTCCATTATCTTCTTGACAATAGAATTATCTATTTCTCCTTCATGGTCTTGTACAATTTTCATGAAATGTGGACGGTTGTGAATGAAGGAGTCAATACACACGAGTTGACTCTTCCATCTAGTGTCACAAGGAAGCTGTGGCTTAACACTACCAATACATTCCGAGAGCCAGGATAGTGGCTTGTGGTGATTCCTGAAATATTTTTGAATCTCAACTACATGCTTAATTAGCGTATCCGGTGTTATGTCTTGCCCTAGTAAGTTTAGCCAGTGTGCAGAACAGCCATAGACAATAAGATCATTGTCATCAGCCTTCAAACCATCACGCATTTTTTCCATGTTCTTTGCATTATCTGTGACAATGCTCTTAACTGTACAGTTGTATTTTGTCTTAGCATATTGTATTGTCTCTTGACACTTCACCGTACAGTTTTCAGCACTTTTAGTCATAGAACCAGTGTCAAAGCTGTTTAGGAAGAAGCTCTTTCCTTCTACTTGCAAGCAGGATGCTATGATAGGTTCATTGTGAATGTTACTCCACCCATCCTCCACTAATGTTGCTGTCTTGCCATCAAGAATCACCTTCATATCCTCTGTCACCTGATCATGCACAGCATCTAGAAGCTTTCCACCAATCAGTTTACGTGAAGGGGGTTTATATCCTGGGCATAGCATACTAACAACTTTTATTTCCAGTCTTCTCGGATGGGACTTTAAACTGAGGTCCCGTCACACAGTGCCCATCACTGTGTGAACGTGAGCTAGGGTTAGGTAGGCAAGAAATTTCGGCATAGTCAAAGTAAACCGGATGCTGAATGGATCCCTCCTCGGATGGAACCACGCAACATACGGATTACAAAACCAAAACCAAATTGCTAGAATTAGAATCTTTCGGAATTTTCGAGGGGACTATGGAGGGATGTAACCCGGATGACTGACCGAGTTCGTCCTCGGACGGTCACAGTCACCATACGGGCTACCTAACCAATCAAAATCAAACAAGTGCGCGCTGGTGCCTGCTCGGATGATGGCCAGAAGACCAAATGGGTCCCAGGACCCGAAAGACCCCACACCCCAACCTCCCCACTCCCCCCAAAGGGGCCGGGAGGTCTCTGACCTAAAGCCCCCCCTTGGGTGCATCAGGTCATAAGACCGTACACACCTCCCCCGACCCAACACCTACCCCATCCCTTACCCACCCCTGTTAGGTCCAGGTTAGGCCATCCCCATTACACACGCCCAAGCATGAGGAGCAACAAAAAAAGCCATGGAAAAGAACAGCAACATGAGACAAAATCGAGAGACAACGATCAACACACACATACACACAGAGAGAGACACAAGCTAATGCACAAACCGACGTCACAAGAATTCACAAGAATTCAACAGAAACCATAAAGGCCAGGCGTGAGTCTAGACCCTAGCATTGGGAACTAGCATATAAACGCCTCAAATATTACAACACACACTAACAACTTTTATGAACTGCAGATGTTCAGCCATTGAAAATGGAAGGTTACAAGCATAAAACAACCTCGCGACTTCTATATCTATTGCTGACTTCATCGCTGAGGTGGTAGTGATACAATGTCGGCTCAGATCGGGTTGAATTGAGAATTGAACTGGACAGGTTGGTGAGGGTGGTGCTGATTGTGATGGCAATTCTTCACTTAGTCGCTTTGTGCATGGTGCAGCTGATGGTTTGTCCAGCTGAAACAAAGAAAAGGGATATTACATGTGCTATATAAGCCAAATGTAGATATACACCCTACCTGGTCCAAGCCATTTGGGGACAATATATGATAATCTTTTTAAAAATTTACATTGAAATGACTGGCATTGCAACAAAATCAGTCATTCCTATGTTGAATTTTCAAAAGTAATTAATTTTATGTCATAATTCAATACATTTAAAATTTGGAATGGATAGAGTTAAAGATAGACCACCCTTCTGTCAAATAAATGCATGTTTTTATTTATTTTCAAAACTTTGGGACTTGCTGAATATTAGTTTGACTGTTTGCATCAGTCTATCTGAAGGGTGTTAGTGTGCTATGCCAAATTGTTTTCATAATATTACTGTAGTAAAGGTATTCAGGCAAGAGTATTTCTGAAAACCCTGGGTTGCAGAAAGTATAGGGTTAAGCAGATCATTGTGTGTTATTTCTAATCTTACGCCAGCTCCCTCACAGGCCAATTATCACACCTATACCATTGAATTGTAAAGAGGCTCGGCATGTGATTGTGGTTATCAGAGATTATCAGACCTGGCTCTATTACTAGCATGGCAAAGAGAATAATTAACTCAGGTATCTGAACTAAAGGTGAGACATCCTGTTGATAACCCCTATGCGGCCAAGACAATTACAGTGAATAGTAACCTTACCTACATTGTACATTATGACTTTTAAACACAACTTAGCACAAATTTTTGAAAATTTTTCACTGAAATGACTGGCTTAGTAAAAGCGGCAGTCATTTCACGAGTAAATTTGTTTTCCAGTCAAATTAGTTTCAAAATATTCTGCAGTTTTCCCGCATAGTGTCCTTGAAAATGATAGCTGAGGAATTCATCGGTGAAAGGGTTAAGGCATGTATTAGATATATTGGACTCCTAGCACTCCAATGTCAACAAAAACCATTTTTCAAATAAAATTAAAAGATAAACTGTTTTTTTATTTTCAACAAATTTGTCATCGCCCAACAAAATTGTTGAAAAATGAAAACCAGTTTCCTTGGTATAGTCACAATAAAATATGGAATTTTTAATTATTGACATTAGAGGGCAAGGGGTTAAGCATTAATTTTATTTACCTTCAAAATCTTGATGTCTTTGCTGATATGTGTGTCTGCACTGTCTGTATCAGCCTGTTCAACAGGACTTTCAGTAGACTTCTCATGCTTCTCATAGTGTATTTTCATCCTTGCTACCTTGTTGACAACTGTGTACTCACACTCTCTACACTTAGCCATTTGTTTGCCATTAATCTTAACTTCCAAAAAGTGCTTCCAAATTGGATCCTTAGGCCTACCACCTTTGAAATACATATTAACTATTTCAAATACCATCAACACATAAATATTCAGGACAACAGAAGAATTCAAAGATTAATGTAGCACAAGGATATCTTTTTACTAATTGTCTAATTGATATCTAGCATTAACTGAGGATAGATGAAAATATGAAGAATCTAATTTATATTCTATCAGCTTAATGCCGTAATCCCAAATTTGCATAAGATCTTATGTAAACATAGCTAATGTGTGTACTGAGTAGTGCATTCTAAAATAGCCTTAGAGAGCAAGGGTCATCAGTTAATTGTTGAAACAACATCTTAGCAGACTATATTTTCTCTATGAGTTTAAGATTCTTCCATAGGCCATGAACATTTTGCAAGAAATAGATTTAGACACAGAGACAGTTCTCAATAATATAAACATCTAGCTGTACATAGGTAGTCTAATATGTTTACATTATTGATTAAATAGGGTTTCTGTGGGTTTAACACAACTGGTCGAAATATACAGAGTTAAAACATTTAAGACAAACAAAAGTTGAAAAAAATTAACCCATGGATTATAGAAAGAAGCAAATAAGACTCCTAATTTATTGAAATCATATGTGTCCTTTTAGATTATTATTATTATTATTATTATATAGCAATAAAGTATCCAAAAATACATGTAGATAACCATCCATCAATATGTACATGTACCTGTATGTGTCTAAATGCTATATAGTTGTTTTAAGAAAATTACATTTCAGAAAAATATTTTTTATACCAATATTTTAGGTTTTGGACAGTTTTGGACAATTTAAGGTGTCCAAAACCTATTTTGGGCGGACGGTTTAAACCACTAGTGTCCAAAACTTGCCAACCCTGAGTTATTATTATTTATTCGGAAATGAGCACTGTGATTGTTACTGGCTTGACTGAACATCCGGTCTCTCATGATAATCTGATTTTCTGTCCGCTTCCGGTTTTTCTGGTTCCGGTAGTTGTGTTGCTGTTTCCGGCATTGCATGGTTCATCTATTTCCGGTTCCGGTTTTTTCAGCTTCCTCTTCCGGTAATTCTGTACATCCGGGTTGTAGGATCTTGAGCAATTTCCGGTAGTATACGTTCGGTTTATGCATTTCCGTTTCCTTTTTTCCACATCCGGATTTCGTACAGCAGGGGATAGGGTCATTTCCAGTTTTTTCATAGATCTTTCCGGTGTTCTAGGATTATCTTCCGGGTCTGTCTTCCTGTTTTGGATTTCAGGTGATAGAGAACTTCCTGGGTTTCCAGTTTTGTTCTACAGGTACTGTTTACATGTTCGCTTTCCTAGAATCTAGTCATCTTGCCTAAGAATTAGTCTTATTTCCGTATTTGTTTAATATTGGGAATGTTTAATGGCTGAAAATATTCATACCGAGTCATTGCCAGTCTTGTAGTCTCTCTTAGAATTGTAGTCTATTCAGACATTTATTCGTTTATCAGTGACAATTTTCAACGTAATTAAAGACTTCTGACTGGTTGCCGGATATGGGTTTTTTGTTGCAGATTATTTTATATGCCCATTTCATCAGCCGATAAGTCAGTTTGTATTCTACGCATTATTTTGAGATATGATTTTTTCTTTCATCCAACTTTAGATGGCCAGTTGACTTCGGGCCATTCAGCCTTTTTTCTCGCTCCTTTCACCTCTTATGTCGGCCGGTTGACATATTTATTTAACCAAAGGGAGTTCATTTGTGGATGGGATAACCCTGATTCTTGCATAAATCGTAGTCTAATTTTGTCAGTCGCTGAAAAGAATTAGATTCAGTAAAGGTTTCATAGGGATCATTATGAGTACAGGATTAATGTCTACAAGAACAATATTCGCTTAGAAAAGATAATCAATCTGATAAGGGGCAGGAAGGAGGAATATAAGCCGAATTCTTCTTCTGCGTTGTTATAGTTTCGGTGAGTTCGTTTTGTTTTCATTTTTTACAGATTTTTGTTTGTTTTCCCTTTTCTAGCGTAATTTTTGCTCTATTTTGACTGGGTTGCTGCGGCCCTTCGGATGGTGGTTTCGGGGGGGGGGGGGGGGGGGGCGGGGATTTGCTGGGTATTTTGGGGGCAGTTTGGCTGAGGGTTGTTGGTGAAGCCACCGGCAATATTCAGTCGGATTATTCCCGGACTATTCGGTGGGTCTTGGGTTTTTGCTCGTTGAGGTTGGGGGCTGGCGGCGGGCCGGTTGGGGTGGGGGTTGCGCTGGAGGGGGGAAGAGTAGCCGAGAATCTTTGGATTTAAGCAGCCACCAACAATTTTCGGTCAAAATGTTTTCAAAATATTTTGCAAGTCCAGAGATATTACAGTTGTAATATGTCGTCTGCAAAATTCAGTATTCAGACAGTTAATATCAAGTATCAGTGTTCTATCTTTCCTTTTATTGGGATTTCTAACACAATGTCATTTGTTATTACAAAGATGAAATAATTGATGCTAAGACTATAAATATAAGAATCAATAAATATATTAAAATCTTTTAAGTTTTCTGCCTCTTGGCATAAATATCGAATTGTTTAGGATATCTAATTTATCAGCAAGCCCGAGCGGCTAGGCAACCGTTGATGTATTCAATATAATTTTTTATTAAATCTCCTCCATTATTATACGATTTTAAAATTAGATAGTCTAATGTTTGCCATAGTTCTCTTAACAGGACCTTGTCATGCATTCTATTCGTAGAATTGTGATGACAGTCATCACAAGTAAGTTTCCCTTAGTTCATGCAGATCTCAGGTACATGATTTGGCTATATCTTGATTCTAAGCACTCCCATAGACTTACTATGGGTTTTTGGTTTGCCACGATATCTATAAATAAAGTTATCTATAATTTTTGCAGAGTCTTTAGAATTTTTAATAAGTTAGGCTATACTGATATGAGTCTTTTTTGTCTCCATTCAGAGTAAGCGGTATTATTAAAATATCCATAATAAACGTGAGTTACCTCTTTAGTGAGGGCTAAGCATTATGATATAGCCCAGGATTTTTGGTTGGAGCATAATGGCATATGTAATCTATGTGTTTTCTCTGAGCAGTCCTCTTTAGCATATAGTAAGTTTGCCACTTCTTTAAGGGCGGCCCTTATCAAAAAGGCTAGATATTCTTGGATCTAGAACCCTTCTCTGTCGTCTCTTCTTCCGAAATGGTCTTCTGTTCCTTCTTATCAGAAGCTATTAGCTTTAGAGGTGTTGTTGTTTTCTATGAATGTCAAAGAGTGTATAGAACAGGCTCTTCTTTGGGAAGTAGATCCAGGCTTCTGTTCATTGGTTGGATTGTCTGATAGGCTTCTAAATCTCGATTCGTTCAGTCATTGCCATGGGGTTTTCTTTCATTTTTAGAAGGAGGAATGAGTTTTAGTCTTATGGATCGTCCTCTAGTAGATCTGTTCGCGGCCTCTCTGAATGCTCAGATCTTCTCTTACATGTCTCCTTTTCCGGACAGTCAAGCCCTGGCGGTGGATGCTCTGTCTCAGTACTGGACAGGAATGTTCGCCTATGCCTTTCCTCTAACGATTTTGATTCAGTTAATCTTGAAGAAGGTCAAGAATCAGTTTTGCGAAATTCTTCTGATAGCTCCCTTTTGGCCAAAGAGGATTTGGTTTGTAGACCTTCTAGATTTTCTGGTAGATTTCTCTCTTCTTCCAGTATCCCAGGATCTTCTATCTCAAGTAAGAGGTCTTTGTGTGCATCCAAATCCAATAAATTTTAGTGTGTGTGTCTGGAGAATCTCGAGTCTGAGGTCCTCGAAAATAAGGTTTCTTCTGATCTCAGGAAATAATTGACTCTGCCAGAAGGGATTCGACCCGTCGAGTTTACAAGAGTCGACTTAAGATTTTTGGTGAATGATGTTCAGACCAAGGTTTCGTGCCCGATTCTGTTTCTATACCCCAAGTATTAGGTTTTTTATCTTATCTGTTTGATTATTTACATTTGTCAGTTATTACGGTCAGGGAGTATAGATTTTCTCTGGTATCATCCCTTCCTTGTCTTCTGTATGCCGATGTCAAGGATACTAAGACTCTTAATAGCTTTATTAGAGGTCTAAGTAATATTCGTCCTCCGATTGCTAAGCCTTTACCTTCCTGGAGTTTGGCTTTGGTGCTTCAAGTTTTGGCAGGTCGCCATTTTGAACCTATTTCTTCTATCAGTATTAAGTGTTGTTTTGTTTTTAACTGTCAAAGCTGTTTTTCTTGTTGCTACAGCCTCTGCTAGAAGGCGTTTCATGCTCTTTCCGCTGAAAAGGAGAGATTTATAGTTTCAGGAGACGGTTTGGTTTTATATCCCAGAAGGAATTTTTTATCTAAAACTCAATCTAACCGCTTTCCTGCTAGTCCGATCATTTTAAAATCTTTTTCATCTTTCGCCATCCGATAAATTTTGGTGTCCTGTTAGGGCATTAAGAACCTTCAATCAGCAATCAGATTTTAAAAGAGTCGATCCACCTCATTTATGGTTTTCCTACGCGGAATAGTTATCTAAGCCGGTCTCAAATTCTTCGATTGCCAGATGGATTTGTGAGACAATTAAGCTTTGTTATGAGATAGCCTCACCGGATCAAATTAATCTCTCCCTTATTAAAGCCGATGACGTTAGAGGTATGGCTACTTCTTTCGCTCTTTTTGACGGTTCGTCTTTAGATGAGGTTATGCAGGTGGCAGGATGGAAATCTGAATCCACCTTTACATCCTTTTATCTCAAAGACCAGAGTGCAGCAGCTTCCTTCTTTCATAACATTACCATTTTTAACTATAAAAGCTAAAGACTATTTACCAAGCACTTCCCACAATTTTCGTTAGGACTCTGCGTCTGTGAGAAGTGGTAAGAGTCTTCTTTTGGTTTTTATTTATTTCTTTAAGTTCAAGTTTTGCTTATTTGCTAATCATGGTGTGATGAGCTAAATGCACTATTATGTTATGTTATTAACATTTGGATAAGATTGGTTTAATTTTTATCCTTGTTTGTTGATTCTCAAATCTCCTCCCACCTAATGTTTAAATGGGGCACTGACCAAATCTACGGGTTTAGCAAGTAGTGATTGAACGGTAATGGATGTTTTTGTGGTGTAATAACAATCCCCCCCCCCCCACAGACACCCCCCCCCCCCCCCCTTGTGGGTTGGTCTGTTGTTTTATTAACCACTATAAAAACATACTTACCGTTCAATCACTACGACCCGGCCTCAGCCACCCCGCGTTGTAAGATTTGAGAATTGGACTTTAATATTTAGCACTTAAATTTAGAAAAGTGAATCTGTTTCCTATTTGGGCTCCAGTGCGCATGCGCGAGCGCGCTTAGTGACAAGCGTCACTATGAGGGATTATAGACTGGTGCCAGTCTATATCTGTCATTATGCTGGAGATGGACTTAACCATGGTTACGGGTCCATATTAATAGGAATAGGCATGGGGAGGTGTGTATGCAGGCATACAAATTTTATTCTGATAGCAAAATGCAGATAATTGATTTAGCAAGTAGTGATTGAACGGTAAGTATGTTTTTATAGTGGTTAATAAAACAACAGACCAACCCACAAGGGGGGGGGGGGGGTGTCTGTGGGGGGTTTTCAGATCTAGATTGATTTTTCTCTACCTGCAAACACTTATGTTCATTTTCAATACCACATTTACCAATTTCCAAACGAAAACCTGAAAGATTTTAACTCTTTTAATGTTTTGGCTGAAATTTGCTGCTACCCAGTTATCACGAAAAGCTGAATATAACCTGATTTGGATTTACTGCTATAAATTAAGTTCTGTGTTTGTATGAGACCCGTTTATGGCATTATTGTTGGTGACAGACTCCTCTGCTCAAATCATAAAAATAACATCAATTCACCGCCTCACTAGAGTTGATATTACACGATTACATCGCCCTGGAAAATACATGACGCAATACTGAGATTGCATCTGTAAACCAGGTAGTGGATATTTATAAGTAGTATATTTTTTTTAGGGTTTATTTATATGCATGCTTTATTTCAGTGAATGATTGCTAGTTACGAAATTGACAAAATTTGTTGATAAAATTCTTACTCTTATATTAAATCAGCGAAAATGTGCTTACACCCTCGAAAACCCATTATCCGATGATACAATATACAGAGATCACAATTGGGAAGTCCATCAAAGGCAGAGCCTATGAGTTGCTGAACCCCCTACAGACAAAACAAAAGATTACAATATATAAGGTGATAGTTAATTATATACAAACATCCGTAAGTAAACACAGGACGGCACAACATCTATTTTTTTTACCATATTGTCATGATTGTTCTACATGTAGCGTATTCTACATATAAAGGGTCTTTTAGATTCCAACTAGGATTTTTTATTGTAGATACAGGTTTTTTATAATATGGTACATGGGGTGGGTGGGTGGGAGAGGATAGTTATCGTCTCATATTCTTGCTTGGTTCCATATTATTCTCACGGCAATATGATCTTTTGCTATAAATAATAACCCACACTCCCTACTGTCTGTTTCCCAAGGCGATGCTGTACCCAGAAAGTCAAGGATACGTGCAAACAACTTTTTTCCAAAAATGCCTCTCTTGATCAATATGATATGATATCGTTTACAGCTGAAAGTGAATTAGGCTTGGTGTGGCCTGTCAGCCGGTCCTAGCTTGTCAAGTCTAGTTGCTTCTCCACTAGCGTATTGGAGTTTACAAAAGTCTATATGCCTGTTATACAGAACATTTGATTTGAGAATGTTACAAACTTTATATACACTTGTTTTATTTACAAGTCACAGCTCATTCCGGAAAGTAGTGATCGGGACCCTGGTATATATACATACATCTATCCATATATACATCTATCCATATATACATCTATATGTATTTAATCGTAGATGTTCATACTGTCATGGCTATTTAGTGTAGCTTAGTGTATGTTATACACTAGACATCTTATCAAAACAGCTAGACTGGTGTAATTTCACACACAGTTTATATTTAACACAGACCTGTGTGGTTTCACACACAGTCTATGCTTAATACAGACTGATGTAGTTCACACACAGTCCATAGCTATTAACAATACAGGTTGCTGTGGTTTCACACGCAATCTATTTGTGGCACAATACTGTGCAAATAACTGATTTACTATTTCACAATGAATACTGGTGTGGTTTCACACACAGTTTGTTGATAATAGCATACAGATCGCTGTGATTCCACACGCAAGCTGCTTGTAATGTAATATATATATTATATATATATATATATATATATTATATATTAGAATTATCTTGAGAACAAGTTTATTGAAGGCTATTACTGCAGAAATAACTTTAATACATATTGCTTTCAAGAATTCTAGCAGCATTTTATGTTAGCTCAAGGCAAGCTGTTTTCATATCAATCAGTCAGTATAAAAAGGGTTAAAACTGTTAAACACATTTTTAAACAATCGAACATACATGTATATAACCTCTTCTTAAAATTTAAAATCACTTATAGTGAAAAGTTACCTGATCAGTATTGGAACAATTTGCCCCAAAGTTGTTGCTGCCTATAGGATCAACAACTAGCAGTCATATTATTTCCAAAATACTGAGTAGGTACATACCTAGCGCTTGCAATAATTAGGTCACTTGAACCTAATCCAGGAGCACATATCATAATTCCACCAAATGAAGGTAACCTGGGTTTGTGAGTTGGGGGGGGGGGGGGGGGGGGGAGTGAATCGAGTGATTGATTGATAGACTAATTGTCTATTAGACTATGGACTGGATAGACAGATGATATTTTCTTTATTCTGGCGGTTGACTATAATATTCTTCACTAGATAGACAACAACACAGTCTTAACATGTACTTTGTTTTTCAAATTCCAATTCAATAACTTTACATGTAGCAACTTTATATCTTCAAGCTTCTACATAACTCTCTGCATTAGTAGTAGTGTCGGAATTAAAATGATACCACCTCCCTCAACTGGCCGCCGTTCGGCGATCCGTGGCCCCCACCGCCCTCTCAATCCCTGGGGCATAGGTTGGTGAGGCATGTGGTTGGTGTATGCCTCTAGATGGAGGCCCAGAGTTGTTGAGACAGGTGGTTGGTATGCCTCTAGATGGAGGCCCCAGGGATTGAGAGGGCGGTGGGGGCCACGGATCGCCGAACGGCGGCCAGTTGAGAGAGGTTGTATCATTTTAATTCCGACACTACTACTAGGCAAATAATACCACCGCCCTCTCAATCCCTGGGGCATAGGTTGCAAGGGCCACCACGGATCGCCGAACGGCTGCCAGGGAGGTAGTATCATTCCGACACTACTACTGCCAGGGTCTGAACGCCCATTTAGAGACAAGTCTCCACAGTGATATACACCACTGATCGCCATCAACCACAGGGCCGGCCTCTCTATTCTGTGTAGGCTCAGACAAACACATAGTCTCTGCCAGAGTCGCATCGACATGATGGGACCACCCATAGGGGCTTCCATCTACCTTGACAACGCTCACCTGGGAGGAGGCTAAAGTGATTAGCATGTGAACCACGGCAGACGCTGGCATGTTCACATGTTACGCAGAGAATCTGGTGCTGAGCAGGGGTCTCCAGCAGACAACCATGGCCTACCCTCTCCACCCCATAGAAGTGGCAGACTGACTTGATCTCTTTACGTGGGTGAAAGCGGTCGTAAATGTTTCTCCGCAAGGGGTCGACCCAAGGATTGTACTGGGGGTCATCCCGGAAGTGGGCCCACTTGGCATCCAATATCATGGCAGTCTCAGTGCCCTGTGCCACTACTGTAGACGCCAGCACGAGCAGTATGATGAGAATCATGGCTATATATGAAGAGTTAAACTGAACAGAGTGAACCCGTCGAGAAATATCTGTGCCAGATCGAGCCCTGTTCCATCGGATCGATAGTGATCCTCATCCCCTCAGGGGCAGGGGCTAACTGCTTCTCCTTCGATCAATACTCACCATTCTGTTACTTCTGATATACAGCTGGCCTTGACAGCTGGCTTTAGGACTATAGACTTAGAAAGCTTTACCGACTCCTTGGAACCGGGTACTCGGCTCCCAACTGCCGAGTACCCGTCTACCATAGAGCTCATTCTTGTTTGCATAGCAACAAGAGAATACATGCTTTTTGCAGTTGGAAAGTCTTAAGATTGTTTAAGCCTAAGTCTTTTTACTGTGATTAATTGTGATAGCTTGTGCGTTCTCAAAAGGATATTTTGGATTAATATGGATGCTTCCGAGGATATCAGGTCGTATATTTCCATGTTATTCCATAGTTAAAGGACTTAGGTCTCTAAAATTTTGTATGTGTCGCATGTCCCAATTTCTGACCCCAGAGAATCTGGGACGTGTGTTAACAACGAGATATGCCGGATGATCGCCTTCTTTAAACCCCAACAGGCGATCGGCAGATATGAAAATAGGTGTTTGCTACGGTATTTCTAACACGAATATCGGCTGATGTCGTTCTCCGTAGGATCCGAGCGGGTGACATCACACCCGTGGTGCTCGGATCTTTATGTGAAGAAAATTTTCATTAATTCGCGCATCTTGTTCTGGGTGCTGCGTACTAAAAATGGTACCGGAAACTTTGGAATGGTCAAGTTTACGTGTTGTCACGATCTGTTTGCAATGATCGGTGGTTTCAAAATTCTTGATTAGATGCGTGGTCTGCAGTTTTACTGTGTGCTACAGCAGTTTGTTTACATTTTGTTGGTTCTTCACATATCGTTTTGGCTTTCGTTAGGAGTATAATTTATATTAATTGGT
This sequence comes from Chaetoderma sp. LZ-2023a, assembly GCA_034401795.1. Taxonomy (NCBI): domain Eukaryota; kingdom Metazoa; phylum Mollusca; class Caudofoveata; order Chaetodermatida; family Chaetodermatidae; genus Chaetoderma; species Chaetoderma sp. LZ-2023a. The sequence continues at coordinate 30,087,070 of CM067365.1, read as the reverse complement.
AAATATACCCCGAATGCTATGCGATATGATTCCTGGTTCCGTTATACATCCTGGAGGATCAATTATATGTGTATTTATGCCCGCTTCGTTATAGTCAATGCGATCTTTGTTGTAACGTTGCGGGGTGGGGTGAGGGAGGGTTTGCAGTTAATTTATGGTCAAATTATTTGAAAATTAATTGTCTGCCTTCCATTTTTGTTTCGTTCCGCTGGCTTATTGTAGGTTTGGTTTATAGGCCAAGCCAGCCCCGCCATCATGTGTCGAGTGCCACATATCGTACGGGTTCTATACAAGGACCATGTCTGTTTCCACTGTACTAAGTGTAGTCTTGACAGTAGGTGTAACGTTTGCGCTGTGTGGTCGGTCAATATGATGCTTAAGTTGCTTGCCAGAAGGACTTGGCAGGGTCTGACGCGGGGTCAGACGGTCCGAAAGTAAATCGTGGAGCGTCCATTTCAGCCCATGGGGGCGTTCCACGTCTCCAACCGGAGTTGGCGGAGATGGCACTGCCGGCGTGGTTTGGTCCGGCTAGGCAAGGTGTCTTGCATAGCGTTCTGCCCACGCTGGTGTCGTCCCTGCTGCCAAAAGTTGTAGGGCAGTCTCTCCCCATGTTTGATTCAGACCCTGTCCTTGGACAGGGTTCTGGACTGGACACCGAGGGAGCCGTTTCGTACGGCCCCCCTGGCAGTCCCGTCGGGCTCCGGCCTGATGGGTTCTGTCTCTGCGGCCACCTCCGGGTGGTCCAGTAGCGGTGGCCGGTCCGTCAGGCATGGGAGCCATCCACCAGGACGGCTCCACGGTTTTCCTTGTCTAGTGACGACTCTTAGGGGTCTGAAGATGAGGAGGCCGAGGAGGAGAGTGTGCTGCGTGTGGAGAGCATGGAGGTCGATTCCGTCCTGATGGAACCCGCCCTCCATCTGTCTGGCCTGGCGCAAGCCAGGGCAGCGGCTCCGCCCGTGGTTGAGGCCACTCCGGTACCGGGCACCGGTCCCGTGATGGTTGGTTTGCTGCCAACCGCCACGGTGACGGGTGTGGCCGGCCAGGCATGGTACTCACCTATCTCGCCTGGTCCGGCGGTCAGACATGGGGTGCCGTTGGCGCCCGTGTTTGGCCACGGTTCCTCAACCGCTACGGGTCCGCACGGTTTTCCGTGCAGGCCTACCCATGGACTGGTGTGTTCCATGGGGTGGCGGCGGAACCGTACGGTGCCGGAGTTCCTGGCATATCAGCAATGGCTCCTAGCCGGGAGGCCGTTGCTGGTAGGGCCGTGAACATGTCAACGGGTGACGTGTTCACGGGAGTGTCCTCCTCGGAGGCGGATTGGTCTGAGGCTCTGGCTTGGCTAGCCAGGGTGGACCCGTCTGTGGTTTCGACCACAGCCGAGGAGGATGTACCCCATCCATCGGTGCATCGATTAGGATGGGGATCTTGACCGCAGCCCTGATTCAGTCTGTTGGACTGGATCCATGGTTTATGGTGTTGCTTGTTACTATGTATAGCAAACAACGCATGAACAAGGGCCAGCTTCTTGCGGCCTCCATGGAGGTGCGGGCGAGGGGTCGTATTCCACGGGGGGAATACGACAGGTATGGTGTTGTCCCGTCGGTCACCGAGAATGACCGCTGGGTACTGGGTGTTCAGAGTGCTGGAGCGGGTGGCCCCGGTCCGGCACTTGTGGACAAGTCCCAGGCACACCAGGATGAAGTCCTGTCCCTATGCGATGAGGGTGTGAGGGCAGCTATGAGTGCTGTCAACCATTCGTATCGCCTTCTTCAGTCGGTGTGGGCTGAAGCGGGGGCAGGCCACCCTGTGCCACCTGTGGCACTTTCGTGCGTCAATGATGGCTTGGTGCTGTCTATGGACGGACTGGCAAGGGTGCAGGCGCGTGTGACAAAGTCCAGGAGGCAAATGGTTCTTGACCATATGCATCCGGCTACGGCAGTCAGGGAGCGTCTTCTTGGGACACCCCTGACAGGGCCTAGCATCTTCGGTGGCCTGGCGCGGGCCATCCTAGAGGACACTGCCAGCATTGCGCAGAATCGGTTGGCGGTAAACCTACAGCTGGAGCAAGTGCGGCGCTTGCCGCACTAGGGGCTGTAGGGCAACCGTTAGCTGTCCAACCTTCGAAGAAGCAGAAGAAGCAGAAAGGCAAGGCGAAAGCCGCCGGCTAGGAAAGCCAGGAAGGTTGTGGAGGCCCCTACCCTCCCCAATGTTGCTCATGATCGCCCTAGAGGAGGGAGGGGTAAGGGTTAGTCCTCCAAGGGCGGAAAGAAGGGAGCGGATCGTACCTGAGTGTACGAGAGCTCCCTTCATATCCGCCTGGACCGCACCTGTGCGACAGGAACAGCGGTGCCAGTTATACCTGCCGAGCCAAGACGGAAATGGTTCTCTCTCTCGCATTAAGAAAGGGGGGGGGGGGAGCGGACCACGAGCCGGACAACCCCATTAGATGGTGGGTGGAAGGCTCATGCGTTTCGTCGAGGCCTGGCGAGGTGTGACGTCAGACAGTCTGGTCCTGGGATGGTTATCTCAGGGGTACATGCCGGAGTGGTGGGACTTTCCGCCGCAGAATCTGTCTTTGGCACCTGTCTGGACACCCGTACCATGGGACCCAGACAAGTTAGAAGCCGTTCAAAACGAGGTGTCGGGTTTGCTTCTGAAGGGAGCAATAAAACCAGCGAACCAGAACACTCCGGGTTTCTATTCAAATATGTTCCTTGTCCCCAAGAGCACGGGGGGATAGAGACCCATACTCAATCTCATGCCATTAAATTGGTTTATCCATACGCCTCGGTTCCAGATGGAAACACCGAGGTCGGTAATGGCGGGATTGAGGAACGGAATGTGGTATGTGTCGATCGATCTGAAAGATGCATATTTCCACATTCCTATGAACCGGAGTTGGCACAGGTTTCTGAGATTTGCGTTTCAGAATCAAGTATGGGAGTTTACTGTTCTCCCGTTTGGCCTGTCGACAGCTCTGAGGGTTTTCACAAGAGTGGTCCTTGCGGTGACAGCGTTTCTCAGGAAAGAGAACGTGGCGCTACACACCTACATAGATGACTGGCTGCTCAAAGCAGACTCTGCAGCCAGGTTGAACGTGGATACTGCTCTGACTCTGAAGTTACTTTCAGATCTAGGCTGGATAGTCAACAAGGTGAAATCCGAGTTGACACCCACTCAACATTTCGTTTATTTGGGGATGCGATTCGATCTCGAGGAGGGCAGGGTTTACCCATCAGAGCCCAGAGTGGTGTCTCTGTTAGCCATCCTCAAGCGTTTTCGAGTGGGAAACCACATTCAGGCGAGGCAGTTTCTTCAGATGCTGGTCATGATGGTCTCCATGGAGCAAGTGATCCCGTATGCTGCTCTAATGCGAAGACCTATCCAGTTGTATCTGATGTCTCTGTGGGAACAGAGAACAGAACCCCTGTCAAAACTGGTGCCAGTTTTGGAGCCGATAATATCGCATCTTGTATGGTGGAAACAGCGTCAGAATCTCCTAGTAGGGGTTTTTCGCTGCACCTACCCCACCCCCAGCTGTCCGTGTACACGGATGCATCGCTGGAGGGGTGGGGGGGGGGGCCTGCCTGGGAGAACACCAGGTCTCGGGCACATGGACTCTCCTGGAGAGTCTGCTGCATATCAATCTGTTGGAAATGATGGCAGTGGAACTGGCGTTGGAAGAGTTTCTTCCGATGATCAGGGGCAAGGTGATATTGATACGGTCGGATTGCAATTCGACGGTAGTATCATACATAAATCGCCAAGGCGGGACCAGGTCACCCACACAGTGTATCAAAGTGTGGCACTTGATTCAATGGTGCAGGAATTACTCGGTTGTTTTGAAAGCAGCTCACATTCCTGGCCGATTGAACATTCTGGCGGATGCTTTGTCTCGCAGACAGAGAATTCTGCCAACAGAATGGTCCCTCAACCCTCCAGTTCTACGAAGGATCTTCGAGCATTGGGGCAAACCCAACGTGGACTTGTTCGCCACGAGGGAAAATGCTCAAATCATGACATGTCTCGCCGATTACAGATCCAAATGCCGTCAATACAGACGCTCTGGCGATAAGCTTGAGAGGGATGCACGCTTACGCGTACCCACCCACCATCCTTCTGCCGAAGGTATTGGTAAAGATCAGGGAGGGACCGTGTCGGGTCCTGCTAATAGTGCCGTATTGGCCAAGCAGGGCGTGGTTCACGGATCTGCTAGATCTGCTGGTGGAAAATCCAGTGCAGTTGCCCGAGATTCCGAACATAATCTCCCAGGGCCAAGGGACGCTTCCTACACGAGCGTCCCGAAATGTTATTGACTGCATGGTTGTTGTCAGACAACGTTCCATGTCGGAAGGCTTTTCTCGACAGGCTGCTGATTTCATCGCGGCTGCAAGAAGGAGGTCAACCTTCAAGTCATATAACAACAAGGTTAACGGATTTGCAGACTGGTGTGAGGAAAATGGTATTGTTACCTTTCATTCCACTATTCAGCAAATAGCAGACTTTCTCTGTGAGCTGTTCTTTTCAGGACTAGCTCCTGTCACAATTGCTGGATACAAGTCAGCTTTGGCATCAGTTATCCCTTGTCTAGCCAACAGGGATAGTCCAGAGGTGGCCCAGTTGAGTGTGATGGTGAAGGGAATGAGCAATCTCCGACCGAGACAACCGGTAGTCATTCCAGCCTGGAGTCTATCTTTAGTGCTTAATGTACTGGCCAAGCACCCTTTCGAACCGTTGCATTCGGCTAGTCTAAAGCATTTGACTCTAAAGGCGGTCTTTCTATTGGCAGCTTCCTCAGCTAGAAGGCGCAGTGTGATCCATGCACTTTCAGCAGAGAGGGACCGATTTATTGTCTCCAGAGAGGGTCTGCGTCTACTGCCAAGAGCAGAGTTTATGTCAAAGATTCGATCTTTGAGATATCCCGGCAAACCGATCGTTATACCGAAACTGAGTAGGTTGGATCGTGATGCCAGTGTCTGGTGCCCAGTCCGTGCTTTGACTAAGTACAAAACGGACAGACTCGTTACGGTCGAATGATAGACATCTGTGGATCTGCCATATGGAGCCATATGACGCCGCATCCGTGGATTCTATCTCTCGTTGGGTAGTCGAATTCATTCAGACTACCCATGAGATTACGACTGGGCACCAAGTGCAAGGCGCAAGGGCGCGATGTTAGAGGAATAGCCGCCTCTTCCGCCCTTTACAATGGTGTTCTGGTTAAGGACATCATGGCTGTCGCACAAGGGCACTGTGAGTCCTCTTTCACGGATTTCTATATGAGGGATGTGTCAGACTTCGCCATTCCACTCGCTTTAGCTGTTTTGAGACGATAGCCATATGACCGCACTGCTCTTCTTCCTTTTTTGGCATTTGTAAGAGAGAATTAAGAAGCAGACATGGTCGAGCGCGAGGATATCAACCATGTGTCACTGATGGCCGGACAAGTGAATGGTTGGAGGCCCCAGGTCTGAATTCCAAATATCATGAGGTAATTCACGATTGAGAGTGTTTTGTATTATGTCTATGTATCATGATCATTCATCTTATATATTCATGTTCATTCCCAGGCTAATATATGCAAAGAGCAGTTAACCCTCTTGGCATATTTGTGTTTCAGGCGAGATACATGTTCGTGAGTTCTCTCCCTTTTCTTAGGAGAAAAAAGGAGGGGAGCAGTGACGCGAATGTGATTCGGTTCCGATAACTTGACGGTCCTCTTAGGTCTCCGTTAGTCAAGTTGTTATGTCTAAATCTTTCTCCAAGGGGAAAAAGTAGCATTTATGGCTTGCCCCTTCCCACCAGGTTACTGATCAAATCTGGTGTATATCAGAAGTAACAGAATGGTGAGTATTGATCGAAGGAGAATGTAGGAAATTTCAATTTCCCTTTCTCCGAGATCTAACAATACTCACCATTCTGTTACGGACCCAGCCTCCCAGCCCCACGGAGGCAAGCCATGGATTTCTCTTGTTTGGTGGCTATGCAAACAATATGAGCTCTGGTAGACGGGTACTCGGCAGTTGGGAGCCGAGTACCCGGTTCCAAGGAGTCGGTAAAGCTTTCTACGTCTATAGTCCTAGAGCCAGCTGTCAAGGCCAGCTGTATATCAGAAGTAACAGAATGGTGAGTATTGTTAGATCTCGGAGAAAGGGAAATTGAAATTTCCTGCATTCACTCTGCCGCCGGCTAAGAAATGTAGCTCTAGGACGAGATGAAAGCTGAGGTCATTATTTAGGGTGTTGATGTCTGCCACCTCTGTATCCGAGAGCTCAATCAACGGCTCGAGGATGTACTTCGTCTTCGGGAAATCGTACCGAAACACGATCTTGTGGCCATGTATGTTGCGACCCAGGCGCTCCTTCGACACATCCTTGAGGTCTGTGAGCAGCTCCACCCCATCACCACCAATGGGGTGGAGGGAGAATGCCTTTGAGTTTGCTTCGTACTGTAGGGCGAATGACTTACCATCACTCTTTCCTACCGTGGCGGCATCAACTGCGTACACATGTGCCAGGTCAGCCTTCTTGGCGACTTTCACTGTACCTGTACTGTCAGTCAGCTCATCGACAAAGTACTTCTTGATGAGGTTCAGGTCATACCGCCCAGAGTTGAACCCCAGTACAGGCACTTGTCCGGATTAGAGATGCTCGCCATTGGATCTCCAGCATGAACTCTGATCAGTTCTTTGGGGTCAGGATTGCAGAGGTGAGTGGATAGGATAGTACGTGCGCGTGTATAAAGCCCTATGAGAGAGGTATGGCTAAGTCCGTAAGATCCACGTGTCAGTATTGTGAGAGAGTGTATGCTTATATTGTACCGAGAAATCACTTTATTCTCGTCGTTCTTGGCACCGATTAGGACCGGAATGAAGTGAGAATTTCAAAACTGTTTACCATTTTAAAATCGGGCCAGAAATGGCCGAGTTAGCCACAAATGCTAATAGTAAGATTTGAACTTGTGATTTTAAGTTTGCTAATAAACACAAAACAAGGATCCCCCACATTAACTACCTCGGCCATGTATGCATTAGTAATTATAGCTGATAAGTTATGTGTTCTCATTGCTGTATTGCTGCGCTTATCAGTCCCTCTAGATCTTGACGTCACTTCGAGATAAAGCAGTAACAGCAATTTTACAACTCACGCTCAGAGATAAGATTACTAAGAGGCGAGATTTTAGTGGTGTTGCGGTGGGTCAATCAATAGAGTATTGAATTGCATAGGATTCCCAGGCTGCAGACTGGGGTTCAAATCTGCTCAAAAGACCTCGCTAAAACTTACCTGAAATTTCGAAAAATAGGTAAGACACTAGGGCCAGGGTAATATGGCCAGGTTAGATAAAGACCCACTGTGACAGTCCCCAGTGTGGGGTCAAAGCACCACAGACACGCACACCAGCCGGCTGTAATAGCAACAGGGTGGGGTAGGAGATAGGTGGGTAGGATAAGTACATAGGTAGGATAGCTAGAAAAGTGTCCCACAGATAGAAAAACCTCCTCAGGATACCGGTCAGAATAGAGAGAGAGGCCAGCCACTGGCCGATATCTTGAGGAGGTTCTCCTGGACAGTGGGGCCCGGCACGGGAATTTTATATTCGCCACAGCCTTCCATGGCCATGGATCACCGAACGGCGGCCAGTTGAGGGAGGTGGTATCATTTTAATTCTGACACTGCTACTGCATTTACAACCTTACTCACTGATATGCTCTCCAAGCTCTTCACTCGTTTCTTCTATAATAATTTCACACATATATAGCATACTAGTTTCCAGGCAAACAAACTTTCACCATTCAAACATTTCTGTTCAATAATTTGTAAAAACATGAATTTTGAGCAATGTATTAAATTAAATACAATCCTTAATGATATCAGGCTTAAACCTCATGTAGCTACTTAACCATTGTAATGCTGAATTTACTGAATTAAATTATTATTACAGACAGATTGGTCTGTCGGCCATACTGATTCCATTTTAGAATTATAAATTGTTAATATCTGGGTTCAGCAGTATAATGGTTAAATCTCTATATTTAAAATATATCCATAATATGAGGATTAACCCTTTCATTCCGATGCTGTACTAATTATATTTACTTTTTATAGCGGTCATACAAAGCAACTATTGAATATTTTTCAAATAATTTAACGGAGAATGTTTGCGGCGTCTGGCAGCAATAACTTTCAATCAAATCATTTCCCAAATGTTCAGAATAATTATGACATCATAAATTGCAATACATATATTTATGCCATAAGGCTCAAAGGGTTAATACAGGCATGAGCTGGTTGTATGTTTTTTTCAAACATAATGGGTCAATTAATGACTTACATTAGTGGCTGGCTTTTTATAGTAGGCCCAGCAGATTATTTAACAATTAAACAGTTCAATAATAACTGCTAATAAGTCCTTGTACATATGCTATTGTTCCTTGATGAGCTGCTTAGTGCCACTGACTTCAAACCAGTGTAGCCTGTACACAAATTTTTTTTTAAAATTATTATTACATTTAAAATAAACAATATAATATAGTCAAATATTTCTTGGGTATGATAGTGTCATAATTACATGGTATGTCTTCCACAGTACCTTCATGAAATGTATGTACTGCCAAATACACACCCGAGCGTGTACAATCAGTTTTGTTGTGGCAACTTCACAGTAAGACAGACAACAGCTACATTCAATGGCATGTGGACAGACTTAGGACTTGAGCAGACATTTACCAAGGAGGGGAAAACATCTATATTCAAGGGAGTCAGTCTTAATGAATCCGCACGAGACAAGTTTGTTAAAGCAGTGCCTTTCATGGCTAAGGTTGGTGAACATATTACGGTAATGACCCACCTAAACAATGTAGATGGTCGCAAGGCTCATGAATCTTGTAAGATTTGAGATGATAAATCCCTTCTCAGGTGTTGACAAAAATGATTTGATCAATATCTCTACCGGACAAAAAGCCAGAAACACAAGTTTGGCTCTTGCGATTACGGAAAGAGATGGTTAAAGCAGCAAAAAAGCAACTCATATAAGATTCTACCACCCATTATAACACCATTTGCAGAAACAAAGACAAAAAGGAGTCACACAGATAAAGAAAATATATCAAGAGGAAACAACAGTGACTCGTTCCTTGTGTTTTATATCCATTGAAAACAGCAAAGAAGTAAGAAATAAAGCATTCAGCCATGAATGGACAGAATACCTGTCCGCTCTGTTTGAACATGATGTGCAACATGACACACATAAAATGAGAAAAGCTTGTAAATCGGATTATTATAATGAAATGAAAATATATGCAACAATGGATGAGCATTCTTACCTGCCGGTTTGTGATATGCCAACCAAATTTCTTGTAGATGCAATGTGTTTCCTACAGAAATTCCAAAACCTTGGCACTAGAACATGTGAAGATTTCAAAGATGCGTATCTCAACATGATAATCGCTAGGAAGCCTGATGGTTGTGACTTAATACATTTTGTTGGCGATAGATGTGACTTTTGGGCCAATAAAGAGTTTGAAACAAGAAGAATGACAGAACAGGACTAAAGTTGAAACCGCAGAATACATTCTTGCATCAGGGGTATTACTTCCTGCATTGGCCAAGCTGATGGGGAATGAGAACACGAAGGCAAGTATATTGGACTACCTCTCAGAAGAATGGATGGAGCCAGAGTCAAGACAAAAGCTGAATGCTATTACACTAGTTTTAGGTGAAACGTTTAAGAACTCATGTAAAGCAGTGTCAGTGACCATAAATGGTGTTGGTGACATTGATGAATTATCCTGCTTGGACCATGAAGAGGCTGATGCGCGCCTCATGGTGCATGCCAACTATTCAGTGAGCAAACTGAGCTATCATCATATAGTAATTTACTCAGATGACACTGACGTGATAATCATGGCCATATATCATAGTACCGTGAATATTTCGAAAGAAATGTGGATGCTACGCATGGGGAAATTTCTTCCTACTCACGACTTGGTAGTTTGTCTGACAACTATGCTGAACCACACAGCCAAATACATCTTCTCCAACTTACTCGCTACCTATGTCATCACAGGTTGCGACACGGTCAGCTACCTATTTTCCAAAGGGAAAAAGAAGGCATTTACGGTTGCCATTTCCTTGATGAATGAAAATAAACTACAAACATTAGCAAGCTATGGCGAAAATAGTACGGATAAATCTGTGGACGTGATTGGAGAGGTTAGACTGATCGTAGCAGCCTTATATAACAAACCCACCTCATCATTGGACCTTTTGAGAGAACACGTGTTTGCGTCATTCAGAAGTGATTTATGGACGCTTCCTCCAACAGCAGATGTGTTTTTGTAAAACTGCTATCGGGTTCTCTCAAATTGCTATGTATAAAAATGCTCATAATAATATACTCGGATTACCAGATCCAACAGACGGATTTGGAAGGTCTGTATCAGATGGGGTTCTTACAACAATTAAAATGACAAAGCCTCCAAAACCAGACATAAAACAGTTACCAAAGTCATATTGTAGCTGCAAGAAATATTAAAGGCAAACCACTTTGTACAAATGCCTGTCTTTGTGACAGAGCTGGTGAAATCTGTGTTGCGGCCTGTTGCTGTGAGTCAAGGGAGAATTTATGTGGACGGGATTAAGTCTTTCAAATATGGCCTATGTGACTGACATGCAGGAATGTATGCACACACGCACACACAGATAATACATACTCACAAATATACATACAGTCAAACCTGTCTGTAGCGACCATCTACTTTTGGGACCACAAGATGGTGGTTCTTAAAGAAGGGTGACCGTAAGACAACCCATCTTTAAGAACAATGAGCCGGTGGTCACAAAAGATATTAACAACATTAATAGCCATATTAAGTAAACAGATGTCTTCAGCAACAACTTATAATGGTCCATGAAGTGGTCACTAAAGAGAGATTTCACTGTACATACAGGATGATCTGTTTTCATAATACTGTAATTTCTTTGTCCTCCACATGATTTAAGACTACCTTGTGTCTCTGCCAGGCCTGTCTGCATCTATGGCTATTTTTTTGGATGAGTACTTTATTTAATTCTTAGCTGCTATGTGTGCATATATGGACAATGATAATGAGTCTTACTGGATCCACCAACTACACACTATAGATCCGATAGGTATTAATCACGCTGATTCCTAACACTTTTTACATCAAAGGAATCAACATATAATCCCGTTTTGGTTACCATCACTCCCACCTTGGTGACTTTCTATGACGTCATGATACCCGTGACGCAGTAGGTGACATTTGGTTAATATTTAACCGTATTGGCATTAGTTTAACCAATGGCTCGGTTATATAACTGCTTTAACCGTCTTAGATGGGTGATTTCCCGTTTCCCCAGTGTGGGGATTAAGGCGGACATTTTATTTTATTTTTTTAAAGGCTTGTCCCCTCGAAAAATATATATGGACCCAAATGACAAATCAAGTAACTCCATGCGCAGTGTGTATGTGATGACGTAATGTTTATTTATTGTGTGTTGTGATGTTATCAACACATTTTACATGTGAAATTGCGATTTTTTTCTAGAAAATAATTGTGTATAAATATGGAGTTTAATTTAAAATAATTTTGAATAAATATTATTGAACTGTAAAATTTATAGAGGTTTGTATGTTTAAAAAAAGATTGAAAATTGTGAAAAAATCTTTAATAAACTGTGTTTTAACAGAAAAAACGTGGTCGTGTTGTGTTCATAAAATGGAGGGATGTCGCACTGGGGTGGTGGGATGCATGGTATACAAGAACAGGCAATCGTGTTTGCCTGTGGAGCTTCCACAAATATGTGGATCTGGCATGGTAAAGCAGGTGAGCTAAAACCGGTTCGATAAAAGTTCAGGCTCATGGCGTTTCGTACTTTGTTTAGTTGTACTCATCAGAGGTCTGTGCATAATACATAATATGAAATAGTGATATCATAAAGATGTTTTAAAATCCTTGCCTTAGTCCGTTTGTGTAGCTTGGTTGGTGGCGTAGTGTGAAACTAAAGGAAGCATCAAATAAGACACGCCTGTTTGCACGTCCCCAGGGTGGGGGAAGGAGCAATCCTGGAAGTATGTGTCGTGCGTTCCACTATTCACCTGTTGGCCCACTGGTTCTTTTAATAAACTGTCTTGAGTGGATGGTCGGTTTTCTAATTCTGCAATATTATCTAATTCCTGAACGAATTGGTCAAAGAAATCTATTGTTTCTGCTAGTGGTGGTTCTTGGACGATGTGTATGTTTACTTCTAACTCTATGACCGGAGCCTCTTCTATTATATTGGCCTCTGGTGCGTGTTCTGGATTGGGTATGAAGAAGTTGTCTTCGTTTCCATAGGCCAGTGGTGGATTTCGCACAGGGATATGTTGCGTAGGTGTAAGTTGAGTTTCAGTTGGTAGGTGGTATTCTACTTGTTTGTTGTTTTCAGTACTTGGTTCTGTGCTCTCAAGGTATAGATAGAAATCTTCAGGGATCGGATCTTCCGCAGATGATGTAGATGCCCTTTCGTGTGAAGAAGTCAGGTTCTCAATCGGAATATGTGGTCTGATGAGAGGAGAATTGCTCCCGTATGTGAGGTTAAAAGTTAGGTCTGTTAACTGAATTCGTTTTTCTTTGCACCTGAATTTGATGATTTGTTTTGCTATACTTATTTCTATATGGTGAACAGTCTGAAGATGCTTTTCCATGTCGTCCCTTCTGGCTATACTAATATTGCATCTGTCACAGCTCCAGTATCATAGTTGCAAGTGTACAATTCGGAAGTGTCTACTCAGGCCAGAGAAGTGTTTGTATGTGTTGCCACAGGTAAGGCAGGTGTGTGTACCCATTAGCCCGACTGACTTAAATGATCCAAAGATGTTATGGCAGAGCAATGTTATGGGTCTAGTGTGATGTCATAATTAGTGATTATGTCACCTATTGCGTCGCAGGTATCATGACATCATAGAAAGTCACCATGGTGGGAGTGATGGTAACCAAAACAGGATTATATGTTGATTCCTTTGATGTAAAAAGGGTTAGGAATCAGCGTGATTAATGCCTATCGGATCCATAGTGTGTAGTTGGTGGATCCAGTAAGACTCACGATCCTTGCGGAGGATGGAATTTTCCTGCAGGTCGGGATCGTTGGGTAGAGCTTCGATGGTTCTATATGAAACACGGGTGTGGTCGTGTTTCGGTAGATTGAAGTGGTTTGCAACCGGGCTCTCTTGTTCTTTATGTCTCGTAGGTGTTCCTTAATACGTACTTGGAATTCACGTTTGGTTTCCCCTACGTATTGTTTTTATCCCCCCCCCCCCCCCCCCCCCCCCGGTTTGGAAGACAGGGGGAGGGGGAGGGGGTGGGTGGATATAGCGATCAGTCTGTTCATCCATCCGTCTGTCCCTGTCTTGTCAACGCAACTCCTCCTAGAGGTCTCAATGGATTAACTTAAAATTGTGTCCACATTATCAGTATCATGTGCATGTGCATGTGCTTTTTTCGCGGCCAAAAATTGTTCATTACAGAGTTAGCCCCCTTTAAACATCTTAAAGCTGATACATAAACTGCATTGCCAATCATTTCTTGTCAACGCAACTCCTCCTACAGGTTAGCTGCGATTCTTTTGAAACTTGGTAAGTGTTATCATTACCACATGAAGAGGTGCATGGGCTATTCATATACCTGTACATCCATCCGTCTGTCCAAAATGTATGTATGTCCATCTGTGTGTCTGTCCATCTCTGACAATCATTTCTTGTCAACGCGACTCCTTGCGATCTCAATGGATTAACTTCAAATTTTGTCCACATTATCAGTGTCATGTGCAGATGTGCAGTGCTTTTTTCGCAGCCAAAAACTTCGTTACAGAGTTATCACACTAAATATCTGATACATAAACTGCATTGCCAATCATTACTTGTCAACACAACTCCTCCTACAGTTAGCAGCAATTCTTTTGAAACTTGGTAAGTGTTTTCATTACGACATGTGCATGTGCTATCCGGATACTTGTACGTCCATCTGTCTGTCCCAAATGTATGTTTGTCTGTCGGTCCATCCTTGTCAACGCAACTCCTACAGTTTAGTTACAATTCTTTTGAAATGTGCTAAATCTAGTCATTACCATCTGAAGATGTGTGTGCTTTTTTTTGCTGCCAGAAAATTCTTCATTATAGAGTTATCCCCTTTAAATACTTTGAATGTTTTGTTCCTTCTGTGTCCAAAGATGGGTGGATCTGTGAAGGTTTTCGCGGTATTTGTTACTGGTTTTTAGTAATGGCCAATGTTTTTGGATAGTTTTCTTTGCAAGTTTCCTATGCATGTGGAAGTCTGTAATGCATGGTATGCGGTTCATTGGAGCTGTTTCTCCTGTAGGACCGTACTGCGTTCTCTGCTTCCCGATGTACTCCAGTGTTGTTGACCCACAGGTGGAAAACTGATTTGTGTTTCCTGGTTTCCTCTGCTAGATGGTTGGCCCAGTGTCTAAGTAGCTCCACCAGATCTGCTGTTAGTCAGAGGTTGGCAGATTTCAGTTTGTCTTGCCACTCACATTGGAGAATGTCGTCATCAACTGGTGCTGTGTATCTTAACTGATATCTGTAAAATAGTTGGGATAGAATCTTGGCTTAGTTCTTCCTCCATTCTGTCTATCTGTAAGGCTACGCGTGTTTGCGGATCAACCGTCTGGCAGAGGAAACCAGGAAACACAAATCGGGTTTCGACCTGGGGATCAACAAAACCGAAGTATATCGGGAACTTAGGTCATAGAACGGCATCCGTATCCCAAAACTCAATGGAAAGACAGAAGACGCCGGAACTGGCAAAACAACCCATCCCGCCAGGCCAGGCCACCGTACCCATGCAGCATTGCAAACAGGGACAACGCACAGAAGACACTCAAGAAAGTATTGAAGTTACTGGGACAACTCACATAAACTGTAACTACTCAATATAATATTCTCAACTGTAATATATTCAAAGAATATAGAGACAATCATTCCTTCATAACAAAACCCTTTGTTGTTAATAAACTAAAAATTTCAGATAATCTCAGGAGAACGCTTGATCGCGGTCTAGGGTTTAACCCGAGTGTCATGGAACCCAACATGGGCCAACTTCATAAAGACCTAAACCGGTTTTCAGAAGATTGCGCCTGAAACTTCATTTCAAATACCCACCAAAGAACAAGTCTTTAGAACAATAGTTTAACACACAGCGAGACCTTCGGAATTAAACAGTTAAACAGCAGATAGCCTGTTTGTCTGTTTCATTCTGTCTATTGCATATATTAAAAATATGTGGCAGCTGAACTTTGTGGCTTGTACATGTATGCAGAGCATATAAAATACCTCTGTAATAGACATGTAATAGGCTATTACCTATTACTTTTCATTCTATTATTATTACTATTACATTGTAAAATTGACGGTCTATTTCTATTACTATTAAAATTACATGTAAATCGCTGTAATAGCCTAGTACTATTACCCCATCCCTGACGAGCAATCTGCATAAAATTCTGGATAGATCCCCCCCCCCCATGTCGGTTATATGGCATAATTTGCTTTGTCCGTTCATCTGTGAGATAACTCTAGCTCTACCGGAGCAACCTTTGACCAAACTTGGTTTTGAGTTTGGTTTTGGGTGTCCGAAGAACCTAATCGATTTTGAGGTCAACGGTCAAGGTCACAGTGACCAAATTAATTATGTAATATTACATTTCCAGATAATAGCTTGAGTTCTATTAAAGGGATCATTAACAATCTGGCATGGGAGCTAATCCTTGGTGGTCCGAAGAACCCTATCAATTTTTTGGCCAAATGAGCATGGGTCAAGGTCACGGTTACCTAATTAATTACGTAATATTGCGTTTCCGGATGCTAACTGGAGTTCTGTTGAAGGGATCATTACCATTCTGGTATGGGAACTGTCCTTGGTCGTCGGAAGAAGAGTATCGATTTTGAGGTTAAACAGTCAAGGTCACAGGGACCTAATTAATTACTTAATATTAAGATTCTATTGAACAGATCATTACTAATCTGGCGTGGGAGCTTTTCCTGGCTGGTCCTAAAAACCCTACTGATTTTGAGGTCAAAGGTCAAGGTGGCCTATTTAATTACGTAATATTACGTTTCCAGGTGATAAATCGAGTTCTGTTGAACGGATCGTTACCAATCTGGTGTGGGAGTTTGTCCTTAGGTGGTCCAAAGTACCCTATCGATTTTGAAGTCAACGGTCAAGGTGACCTAATTAATAACGTAACATTGCAGTCTGAATGATAATGAAAAATTTTTGTAAACATATCACAAAAACTTGGTGAGTGTCAGCTTTTGCAGTCTCTGATTGCTCTTGTTTATATATTTTCAGGCTAATGAAAAGCTGGTTAACAGAATTCAGCATGCCAAGAAAATGATCAAGCGCTACAAACGAGAAAACAGGTATGCTCATTAAAATGATCCAGCACTACTAGAGAACACAGGTATGCTCATTAAAATGATCAAGCACTAAGTAGAGAAAACAGGTATTCTCATTAAAGTGATCAAGCACTACTAGAGAAAACAAGTATGCTCATTAAAATGATCAAACACTAAATAGAAAAAACAGGTATGCTAATTAAAATGATCAGACACTAAGTAGAGAAAACAGGTATGCTCATTAAAATGATCAAACACTACTAGAGAAAGCAGGAATGCTCATTAAAATGATCAAGCACTAAATAGAGAAAACAGGTATGCTCATTAAAATGATCAAAAACTAAGTAGAGAAAACAGGTATGCTTATTAAAATGATCAAACACTAAGTAGAGAAAACAGGTATGCTCATTAAAATGATCAAGCACTACTAGAAAAAGCAGGTATGCTCATTAAAATGATCAAGCACTAAGTAGAGAAAACAGGTATGCTCATTAAAATGATCACAGCCACTACTAGAGAAAACAGGTATGCTCATTAAAATGATCAAGCACTAAGTGGAGAAAACAGGTATGCTCATTGAAATGATCACAAACACTACTAGAGAAAACAGGTATGCTCATTAAAATGATCAAGCGCTACAAGAGAGAAAACAGGTATGCTCATTAAAATGATGAAGCACTACTGGAGAAAACAAGTACAGTACAGGCTAGAGATAACTAATGATTTTGCACAATTTACACGCACCAATAACCAGCTGAAAATTTGAGCTCATCAGAAGACAGTTTCCGTTCGGCGCGACCCCACTTTAACTGCGTAGAACACAATGTCAGAGACATTCAATACTCGCGACATAAATAATACACGGACAAATTACACATGCGGCCAAACTACACACGCGCTGAAATCTTTTTGCACACGCAATGTTTTTGTTAATGTTTTTGTTGCGATCGCGTTAGCAGATAACACGAAGAGACAAAAGTGCCGAAAATGTTTCGAGAACATGAAATGCATACATGTTTCGGAACACGTACATCATGTACATGTATACAAAAGCAAGCATGGAAATATTATTTTATTGCATTCATTTTAGCACTAATTGTTGATGAAAATAAAGACGTATGCTTTTAGAAATACACAGTCATATCTGTATTGTTGTTGGGATCAGTAAAATTATGACATTTGAGCAATGGCTTATTTTATGTGAGATGGTGTGAAGAGAAAAACGACGGAAATGTTCAAGTGCCTAACTGTAGTAACTGCCTATGTGTAGTGAGTGGAAAGCGAGGCTCGCTACTCATAGTTAGGCAATTACTGGAATTTAATATACAGCCGATTTGCAGATAAAAGCCGCATCTTGATTGGTCAATCACAAGGAAATCCGTCTACTTGACGGAGAGATATACTTATCCAAGGAAAAATCATGGTTTATCCTCGGTAGGCCGGCGTATGATAAAAAAAAATGGCGAGATTTGTGAGCGAAACTAGAATTAAACTGTTACTTTTGTTCCGAGATAGGTATATTTCACTATTGTTAGTTTGTTGATTAAGCCCTTGGTCTTGTTATTAATACTTAGCTATTGGACACATAAAGAAAACTATAAAAATTAACACAAACACAAACTATTCGGATTAAACTGGTTTTTGTCTCGCCTGCGAAGCAGGATCGAGACATAGATATCACTTTTCCGGCGGCGTAAGCTTTTCAGTTAAGTTTATGTCTCAGCAATGCCTGATCCAATTGGAACCAAACTTGGGTGCATGGTAATATACATCAAAAGGAAGCAGCCCGCCAATAAGACGGCCATGGGGTCAAGGTTACAGGGGTCAAAGGTTACAGTATAATATTTGTTAATATTTTACGTTAAACAAAATTATTTCCTTATATCTCTGCAATGCCTGATCCAATTGGAACCAACTTGGGTACATGGTGATATACATCAAAAGAAAGCAGCATGCTGATGCAGACATGCGGTAGAGCTGGGCGGTCTGACGGTAGTACCGTGAGGACCGCGGTATACCGTGAACCGATACCGTGACCGTTGACATTTCCAAATACTGTGAATACCGTCCATAATGTTTGAGCAATATTTGAGAAATATATTCATAAAATCTGCCTTGACCAAGAGTAAATAGGTGCTAATAGTGCCAAAAATACAGGCATCCCTACCTATTAGCCGAGTTGAGGTGAAAGGGTCGTTGTAAAAAACAAACATCAAGACGTCAATTACAAAATACTGACAGGCAGAATTGTATGTCAAACGTACGTCTTGAAAGTCTCATGGTAAAATTGCTTTATTTACAACATCTAAAGTCATTCCAGTAGTAATTACACTATAATATATTCCCTATTCCCGTTTCTATTATTTGTAATTTATTACTCCAAGCATTTTGTCACCGAACAAACACGCTAGAATAACAAAATAACATACAAACTGCGTGCTATTCAAACACAACAGCGATCTCGCAAAGACGTATCTGATTGGTTGTTCAATAACTAGACCGTGGGAAAATACATTACTATGCTGAATTTATCAATGAAAATTTACTAAAACGTATTTGCTCGCGCCATTTTGATCACGTGCTAATTTATTAACAACGAGCAGCGTTGAAGTCGTTATTTTTTATTTTTCTGGCTTGTTTTAAGAAATTTCTTTAAGGATTAAATCCAGTTTAAGTAAAGACACCTAAAAATTATAGTGTTTTAGTTTTTGTAATTAATTTTTCAACCGCCTACACGTCGGAAGTTCGCGGAAATATCTTTTTACACGCATTGTTCACGTGAAGCATGGCGAGTAACGAGTCTGCACATCGGGTACTCGGTAATTATCAGGAGCTTTGGAATCGGCTATATTCAATGTCGTGTTATATGTATGTGTATAGGCCTGTTTTCGTGAGTAACAGAATATACGACTCCAACAGAAATAAAAGAGTACAACACTCGCCCCATTTTAATACTCGCGGATTTTGTCTAGACTCATGTTTATCAAAGCGCTCGACTGCCAAAATAAAATGTGCCGTTTGTGGGTCGCACGCATTAATAGCAAGAACAATCCAGATTGAAAATAGTGCGCCCCAATGTCTCAAACAGCGGGTTATAATTAGCGAGTCGACCACAGCCTTTGACCGATATTCCCGTGAATGATATTACGTCAATAAAAATAGTGACCTAATAAAATCGTGAAACTAAACAGTCGCAATAGCCATGTTTTTCTTCTCTAAATCAGGAAGCCGATTTATTTATTTTACCTATATTTACCGTTGATTGGAGATGGAAGTGAAAAGGAAATGGGAAAAATTGTTCTATTTTCTTGGCATGCCCCAAGCTCAGATGACGGTATACCGTGGTACCGCGGTATTTTTTCATGGTACCAATAACGTTATGTAAATATCAATACCGCCCAGCTCTAACATGCGGGCAAGGTTATGGGGGTGAAAGGTCACAGTATAATCTTTGTTAATATTTTACGTTAAGTTTTTGCATTAAACAAAAGTTATTGCCTTATATCTCAGCAATGCCTGATCCAATTGGAACCAAACTTGGGGTACATGGTGACCTACATTGAGTGGAAGTAGCCCACCGATAAAGCGGTCATGATGTCAAGGTTATGGGTCAAAGGTCACAGTATAATCTTTGTTAATATTTTACGTTAGGTTTTTGCATTGAACAAAAGTTATTGCCTTATATCTCACCAATGCCTGATCCAATTGGAACCAAACTTGGGTACATGGTGATATACATCAAACGAAAGCAGCATGCTGATGCAGACATCATGCGGTCAAGGTTGTGGGGGTTCAAAGGTCACGGTATAATCTTTGTTAATATTTTAGGTTACGTTTTTGCATTAAACAAGTTATTGCCTTATATCTCAGCATTTCCTGATCCAATTGGAACCAAACTTGGGTACATGGTGATATACCTGTACATTGAATGGAAGCAGCCAACCGATAAAGCGGCCATGACCTCAAGGTCAGGGTCAAAGGTCTTTGTTAAGGTTATGGGTCAAAGGTCACAGTATAATCTTTGTTATTTTTTGCGTTAAGCAAAAGTTATTGTCTTTATCTCAGCAATGCCTGATCCAATTGGAACCAAACTTGGATACATGGGGATATACATCGAAAGGAAGTAGCACGCTGATGCAGGCCTCATGCATTCGAGGTTATGGGGTCAAAGGTCACGGTATAATCTTTGTTAATATTTTACGTTAAGTTTTTGCGTTTAGCAACTTTTCAGCTTATATTTCAGGATTGGTTCAGCCTATTGCAACTAAACTTGGATACCTGCTTACCTATAATGATAGGAAGCGGCATGATGATGTTGGGGTCACACGGTTAAGGTCACTGTGACATTGATATAGAACTCTGTTATTTCAACATTAAGTTTTTGCGTTTAGCAAAACTTCTCGGCTTATATTTCAGAATTGGTTACGCCTATACATGGTTATCTATAATGATAGGAAGCAGCTTGATGATGTTATGGTCACAAGGTCAAAGGTCAACATCACTGTGACCTTGATACAGAACTATTATTTCAACATTAAGATTTTGCGTTTAGCAAAACTTCTCATCTTATATTTCAGGATTGGTTAAGCCTATTGCAAAACTTGGATACCTGGTTACCTATCATGTTAGGAAGCACCATGATGTTGGGGTACACACGGTAAAGGTCACTCACTGACCTTGATACAGAACTGCTTTTTCAACATTAAGTTTTTGCGTATAGCAGAACTTTTCACCTTATATTTCAGGATTGGTTAAGCCTATTGCAACTAAACTTGGATACCTGGTTACCTATAATCTTAGAGAGCAGCATGATAACATTGAGGGCTGAAGGTCAACGGTCAAGGTAGCTGTGACAAACAGGAGACAGGCGAGACATTTAATTCCATGGAATTCTTGTATTTCTTAAAGCTGGAGTGTCATTTTGAAAAAGTATTCGAGTAAGTTAAATTTTTTTTATATTATCTGATTATTACTCCTCCCATTGCTGGCGAGGCAGTAGCTGCTGCAGGCGAGGCAGCAGCTGCTGCTGGCGAGACAGATGCTGCTCGCACAGCAGCAGCTGTTGGTGCTGCTGCTCGCACAGCAGCAGCAGGTGGTGCTGCTGCTCGCACAGCAGCTGTTGGTGTTGCTGCTCGCATGGGAGCTGGTGGTGCTGCTGCTCGCCAGCAGCCACCGGTGGTGCTGCTGCTCGCATGGCAGCTGGTGTTTCTGCTGCTCGCACGGCAGCATCTGGTGATTCTGCTGCTCGCATGGCAGCCGCTGGTGGTTCTGCTGCTCGAGCGGCAACATCTGGTGATTCTGCTGCTCGTGTGGCAGCCACTGATGGTACTGCTGCTCGCACGGCAGCCACTGTGGTGATGCTGCTCGCACAGCAGCTGTTGGTACTGCTGCTCGCACAGGAGCTGTAGGTGCAAGAATCTAATATGTATGCAGTTCCACCTGTGTATGTGTGCGTGGTGGGAGTGAGGCTGGTTGGGGGGGGGGGGTCAAATATAGATGACAAAAAACAGGGTATTGAAAGTGAAATTATAATGTAATTACTGCTCCACTGATCTGCTAAATAGAAGGAAGCAATTTATCATGTAATGCTTTGCAACATGCTATGTCCTAACTGCTGAGGCATGTTGTCTACCGAGCAACATTCACAACAGTATGATTATATTTATTAACATGCCAACTGTTGTATTGACAAACATTTGCCAGTTCAACTGTGATTAAATTGGTTGGATCGACCTTCCAACTTTCCAATTAATTTACTGGCTAAGTGGGTTAAAGGAAAACCAACTTCATCTTATAATAGCTATTCAGTTGATATACATGTAACATGCCTCTCATAAACTATGCATGACACCGTTAGTTTTTATCAAGCCATCATAGAATTTTAATAAGTAAATGCTGATACATTTCTCCAGTCTATGGAGGCTGTGATGATTTACTTTCCAACAATGAGAAAAACCCTAGGCCTCGGTATATTCTCTCAATCATTGAGGTGTTAGCCATATATAGTTTGGCAGTGTAGAAGCAGCCATACAGGTAAGCTGCTGAATATTTTGAACCTAATTTGACTGGAAGCTATTCAGCTTAATAATTATTAGCTCATCTGGCATGAATTACCAAGTGAGCTTATGCCATGACGGCTGTCTGCCATTCATCTGTCAAATCGTATCTCCTTTAAAATGGTTTAACTAATCTCCAGCATATTTGGGTAGAAGCTCCCTAGTCGTGGTACGCTCCAGGAATTCTATTTAGAATTTTGGATTGGCCCATTTTTTATGTGGTAATTTTGTTCTCGAAAATGACATCTCAGGAACTGCTGTACAGATCACGCTGAAACTCAAATTTATTTCCTGGATAACTAAGGCCATATCAATTTTTTTTTCTTGGTTCACAGGCCCTGATACTTTGAAAAAGGCCAAACCAGAAAAAAATTAAATAAAATCATTTAATTACATTTTGATTTTGCCCCCTATCTTGTCCAACCAGAACTGCTGCAGAAAATAAAAAAATACAATATAGTAAGTAAATTTGGACTAGAATTTTTTTAACAATATTATACTGGAAGCTGTTGCTGCCGAATCTAGCAACACCTTTCAGTCAAATTAGTTTTTAAAAATCAATAATTTATATGATTGCGAGCATTAAACACAACAGTGTCATCCCAATCTTGAGTTTGTGTCACCAGTATGCCTATCCATAGCAATTTCGTGATCTATGGACTTACAAGATTTAATTGATGACCTAATTAAAATAAGTCTATACAATAGTTTTACCTAAACAGACCATCAAGTATGCTAGATAAAAATAATTAGCATACGAAAATACAAGACATAGAGACAGCCTGATGAACTTTTAAACGTGGGGCTCCCAGAGGTACCACACAGACTCGTAGGTCCGCAGAGGTACCCCCGCAAGGGAGGCTCCCGTACAGGAGATTTAACTACAGTAATTAACTTAGTATAAGCTATTATACCTCTAAGCTGAAAGGAAAGAAAATTATCTTTGTAGTGTCGGAAAATCATGTGCCTCATGCGGGCACTACTCCTAGTGCTAGTTTGGGTGAGGAGTATTATCCTCGCGTGGACCGTCGCCACTGAATCCTTGCGATAGGCAAGTGCCTCGCGCTGGCCTCCGTCACAGGAAAATGTCGCCACTGCTTAAAGCGGGAGAAGAGTAGTGGTCGAAAGGGGCCCACTGTAATATTTAACCAAAATGTTGTAAAGAAAAGACCATACCTAGTGAGATTATGACTATATGGTTGCGTGCTGTTTTACGTGAAGACGGGAGAGCGATTCCCGAAGGATTTTTAGAGACACGAATTATTTTAGGCCACAAATGGCTGGCGTCTATCTAGCTTTTAGATACGGCTGTCATTGAGAACGGATGCCCTAAGACATCAATACTGAAGACAGCGTGCATACATGTTACTTCGCAGGATCTCCGAACTGGATAAGAATCCGGACATCTCGCTCCGTAACCACATAAAACGTCACAGGACATTGGTTACTTTTCACAAAAGCATTTTTTAAGCAACTGACCTATCGTTATGGTGGGGGTAAGAGAGATGAATACCCACCGTAAATGTCCTTCCCGTGAGGGCATGGCAGATCTGAATATCATGCCCAGACATTCTTTCGGAATTCTTTGGGGATGCGCATCTCGCCCGTCAACAGGTCCTACGGAACTATCTTTTTAACCTGGCATTAGGTTTAAACACAAGTTGCCCAGTTATACACTGCGGTGCGGGAGGTTGTTCAGCAGATTAAAGAAAATAATAATTAAGATATGTTTTCGCAGTGCTTTCCTACATTGGCAAAGGTAACTAACTACTGAGTATCCGAGGATACGCATGGAATGTGTGTGACACCACACCCTGGCCATCACCGCTCAGAAACCCCAATAGTTTCCCAGGGTCGGATCAGTCCATGGTGCGGAGAGGGACATTCAAACAATTAAGACGCCATAAGGCTTGGTGGAACATGAAGAGAGACAATAACTTAGAAATATGAGGCCCTTTAGGTATGTTGGCCAATCTTACACAACCTTGCCGGAGTGCGGGACTAAATTATCGCAACTACCGGAAAAGAGGCGTACACTACGTGTCTCCTAACGAAGAGATTGTCTCTAATCATATTAAACCTATCCTATCAAGTTGAATAGAAAATGTTTTTAGTCGGTAGCATGCCGGGCTAAACAGAGTTATAGCACGGACAGCGACCTCAGTGAAAAATTGTTGGTGGCGTGAGAAAGTGCTGCATATATAAATGTTGCTGTATAGTGTTTCCTACGTGCACTGCAGTCCTATATTTTTCTACAAATAAACAAAACATATAAACTGATGGCCACTTGCCATATATACACTAACCAGAACATCAATACAATGTGAAATGATCAGAATAATATATATAGTACAGGTTGAGGAACCTACTACAGTGCGGTTAGCGAAAACACCTTACAGAAAATAAGAATAACTATAAACAGATACAGAAATTATAACTAGCGGTCATCGGGACCGGTTATACAGATATGATATAATTATCAAAGATATAATTAACGGGATAATTAAAAATGTCAAGTATAATTACTCGAATAATCGGTAGCCATTCTTAAGCCTGGGCTATCGTGTTACTGAAATTGATACGTCACCCTTAGTTTGAAGTGAGTTGATGCATTCCCTGGAAGTTGGCAAGTTCCCGCAGGCTGGTTTCCGCAAACAGGATTCCCGCAAGCAGCTCATGACGGGAGCGAATCGAACTCGGGACTGTAATCACAATATAGAATGTCTAATGAGTAGTCAGTAAGATATACAATAACATTACTGCTTGCTATGACGAAAGTTCCCGTACACCGATGGTACAGATGGAAGTTGTCAGCAACCCGATCATGAGCGGGGGTTGTTAAATGCAGATGAAGATACATAACTAAGCTTAACCGTGCGGGGTACGTCAGCCAGCTCTGAAGACGTACCTGGCAAAATCTACTTTGCTGCGGTCAAAAAGTTTAGATAAACCTGCACGACATCAGTGCAGGGACGGCTGAATAACCACTTTTTGGCGTGGCCGGCAGATCCGGCGAGTTATCCACCAAAGAACATCGCTGCCTCTACATCTGTAGAATCACATTTTCAGGCCAGGAAAGGCCTCACCGCAAGTTTGTGTTCCGAGTTAGTTCTTGATATATTCGGGAACAATATCCAAAAAGTTCCGAAAATGTTCCCACAACAACGGGAGATACAAAACTGCTTTAGTGCGGTGGGTTGGATTACTGCTGGCTACGGGAGAGAAACCGACAGAAACCGAAATGATCTGCATAATGCCTGTCTTGCTGATCGTAGCTGACACAGGTCCAACCTAATCGGCCGAGGATGATCTCGAGCTCTGGATCTCATCTCCTTTTATACTACTCGTGACGTCACAGGCGTAGGCTTCAACCAATCATCGGTCAAGCAACAGCCAATCAGCGTGTAGCTAATAATAACGCAGTCGAATGTTCTAGAACATTCTAGAAGTTCTGCGTACACGTGGTTATGACGTCACGGCAATACCCTGAAGATAATCAAAAGGGGGTTTCCATGGATAACTCAGCCATTTCTTAACCGATTTTGAAATGGTTTACAGATTTGGAAAGCCTGTCGAATTCTGGTCTTGATTAATGCCAGATTCAGCGGGAACAAGTTATTAAAAAGGATTACATTTTACCGTCTCGGTACACTAAAACTTCATCCTATCTTGGTCGTAAATTACGCGCTCTGTCAAAAATAGTATTAAGCATGCGCACTATGCACTTTAACGAACTTAGTCGTTTTTATAACGCAATCTCTCTCATAGGCTCATATACGCTTATAGCTCTACCTAGGGGGGGGGGGGGCGTGTTCAGGGAACGAATCCAGGATGGGCGGCGCATACTGACCGGTCAATCCGAACTACACAAACCCATTGTGTTTTATGATTACCGGAATCATTCCTCCTTTCAATGTCACTAAGAAATGACTTACTTCCACTGTTGCTTTTGTACCCTCCAGATTCGTGAATCTGCTTAAGACACTGCAACCTGCCAGGATTATATGACCTATCACAAACGGATTACGGCCAGGCACATGTGTGTACCCTCCAGATTCGTGAATCTGCTTAAGACACTGCAACCTGCCAGGATTATATGACCTATCACAAACGGATTACGGCCAGGCACATGTGCGTACCCTCCAGATTCGTGAATCTGCTTAAGACACTGCTACCTGCCAGGCTTATATGACCTATCACAAACGGATTACGGCCAGGCACATGTGCGTACCCTCCAGATTCGTGAATCTGCTTAAGACACTGCTACCTGCCAGGCTTATATGACCTATCACAAACGGATTACGGCCAGGCACATGTGTGTACCCTCCAGATTCGTGAATCTGCTTAAGACACTGCTACCTGCCAGGCTTATATGACCTATCACAAACGGATTACGGCCAGGCACATGTGCGTACCCTCCAGATTCGTGAATCTGCTTAAGACACTGCAACCTGCCAGGATTATATGACCTATCACAAACGGATTACGCCCAGGCACATGTGTGTACCCTCCAGATTCGTGAATCTGCTTAAGACACTGCTACCTGCCAGGATTATATGACCTATCACAAACGGATTACGGCCAGGCACATGTGTGTACCCTCCAGATTCGTGAATCTGCTTAAGACACTGCTACCTGCCAGGCTTATATGACCTATCACAAACGGATTACGGCCAGGCACATGTGTGTACCCTCCAGATTCGTGAATCTGCTTAAGACACTGCTACCTGCCAGGCTTATATGACCTATCACAAACGGATTACGCCCAGGCACATGTGTGTACCCTCCAGATTCGTGAATCTGCTTAAGACACTGCTACCTGCCAGGCTTATATGACCTATCACAAACGGATTACGGCCAGGCACATGTGTGTACCCTCCAGATTCGTGAATCTGCTTAAGACACTGCTACCTGCCAGGCTTATATGACCTATCACAAACGGATTACGCCCAGGCACATGTGTGTACCCTCCAGATTCGTGAATCTGCTTAAGACACTGCTACCTGCCAGGCTTATATGACCTATCACAAACGGATTACGGCCAGGCACATGTGTGTACCCTCCAGATTCGTGAATCTGCTTAAGACACTGCTACCTGCCAGGCTTATATGACCTATCACAAACGGATTACGGCCAGGCACATGTGTGTACCCTCCAGATTCGTGAATCTGCTTAAGACACTGCTACCTGCCAGGCTTATATGACCTATCACAAACGGATTACGGCCAGGCACATGTGTGTACCCTCCAGATTCGTGAATCTGCTTAAGACACTGCTACCTGCCAGGCTTATATGACCTATCACAAACGGATTACGCCCAGGCACATGTGTGTACCCTCCAGATTCGTGAATCTGCTTAAGACACTGCTACCTGCCAGGCTTATATGACCTATCACAAACGGATTACGGCCAGGCACATGTGTGTACCCTCCAGATTCGTGAATCTGCTTAAGACACTGCAACCTGCCAGGATTATATGACCTATCACAAACGGATTACGGCCAGGCACATGTGTGTACCCTCCAGATTCGTGAATCTGCTTAAGACACTGCTACCTGCCAGGATTATATGACCTATCACAAACGGATTACGGCCAGGCACATGTGTGTACCCTCCAGATTCGTGAATCTGCTTAAGACACTGCTACCTGCCAGGCTTATATGACCTATCACAAACGGATTACGGCCAGGCACATGTGTGTACCCTCCAGATTCGTGAATCTGCTTAAGACACTGCTACCTGCCAGGCTTATATGACCCATCACAAACGGATTACGCCCAGGCACATGTGTGTACCCTCCAGATTCGTGAATCTGCTTAAGACACTGCTACCTGCCAGGCTTATATGACCTATCACAAACGGATTACGGCCAGGCACATGTGTGTACCCTCCAGATTCGTGAATCTGCTTAAGACACTGCTACCTGCCAGGCTTATATGACCCATCACAAACGGATTACGCCCAGGCACATGTGTGTACCCTCCAGATTCGTGAATCTGCTTAAGACACTGCTACCTGCCAGGCTTATATGACCCATCACAAACGGATTACGCCCAGGCACATGTGTGTACCCTCCAGATTCGTGAATCTGCTTAAGACACTGCTACCTGCCAGGCTTATATGACCTATCACAAACGGATTACGCCCAGGCACATGTGTGTACCCTCCAGATTCGTGAATCTGCTTAAGACACTGCTACCTGCCAGGCTTATATGACCTATCACAAACGGATTACGCCCAGGCACATGTGTGTACCCTCCAGATTCGTGAATCTGCTTAAGACACTGCTACCTGCCAGGCTTATATGACCTATCACAAACGGATTACGGCCAGGCACATGTGTGTACCCTCCAGATTCGTGAATCTGCTTAAGACACTGCTACCTGCCAGGCTTATATGACCTATCACAAACGGATTACGGCCAGGCACATGTGTGTACCCTCCAGATTCGTGAATCTGCTTAAGACACTGCTACCTGCCAGGCTTATATGACCCATCACAAACGGATTACGCCCAGGCACATGTGTGTACAATCAAATTGCTTCCAAAATGTGTAACCGTACCGTTTGTTAAACTTATTATTTTTTTCTACAATTATCTCAATTTAAATTTTTGCCTGGAATGATTTTGACTTATGAGTGTTCATCCATTTAAGCATTAAGCTGGTCATACATTTTTTTAAACAATGATCCTGAAGTAATACACTCTTGCGCATTGTATGTCAACAGTGCCTCAAAGTGCTTAAAATGCTACTCATATAAGTTAAACTCTCTCAGAAAATTTTAGACTATTTTTGAAGATTTACTACTAAAATCTACAAAATAGCTTTCCTCAAGGCTTCTGCAGAGAATGCTTTTGGCCGGCTTGCCCATGAACTCATCATTGGTTAAGAAAAAAACTAATTTAGTCAGAGTTCATTTGCTGGAAAAGAGGACTAAAAAAAATGTAATGCCAGTAATTCCAGTTGTAAATTTTCAAAAATAGTCTTCAAAAATTTTCTGAGAGCTTAACTTAGAAGTAGCATTGACCTGTAAATGGACACTGCTCAATGCTGCTTCAGATGCCAGCTTGGCCGACTTGACCATTAGAGGGTTAACTTGGCACAAGAAGGGTTAAGAAATGGATTCATGTAGCAGGCACATGTATGTGTAATTCGTTGTGTCGTTACGTTAATCACAGGCCTTATTTATATAGTGGGGGGGGGGGGGGGTAGTTGGATGAATGGATGGATGTGCATTAATCGGCAAATGACCCGCATGAATATGGCCTATGTAGTCGTCTTAAATATAATAAATGATTAACGTATAGGTGTATCTTAGATAATACACAGCATCATCAACAATTTCATGATTTTCGGGCATGTACCGGACATTGCGTCAACCAGGTGCACGCATACGCATAACTTTGTAAAATTAATGAAGAACTAAACAGTCAGGAACTATGCATCGCATTAGCCTGGTTCCCTGATCAGGCGTACTGGTCTACAAAGCGCATACTGTATGCCCTTTTAAAAACAGACTTTCAGACAGCTCGAGTACATGTAACAGATTAATGTTGTGTTCTGGCTATTGGTCGGGCCGCCATTTTATTTTAAAAAGCTGTCACTTCGATCGGTTCAAGACGTAAAATGATTAAATAATCAAGAAGTTTCATTTTGGCAGCACGCCATAGGCATTTTTGTAGTAGTTTAGTTATAATCTAATACATCTTGGTGCTACAGATTGTCCAAATAGGTCTCCATAACCATTAGTAAATTTGACACGGCAGTTCATCTGCGCAGAACATTACTTGCCAAGCATAATTATTGGTTTCCAAGAAGAAAAATTGTATTCACAATTTGATTGGATAATTTGAGTGCTAGCAGAGTGACAGCCAATGAAAAAATTAGACCAGAATTGGGAGAAGAGACATATCAAACGGGAGATATATTTACATCACTTCGCGGAAAATGCACAATTGTAAAATATTTTCCGTTTCTCAATGACTGATGAGTGTTTGTTGTAGCTGGTACGTGTACATCGCGATTCTTTATAAGCATGTATGCATTAAATCGCAAGTATTTTATTAGCGCGGCAGTTTTTATCTGAGCGCGCACATCAAACATTCCCAATACATGTTTTTCAGTGTTTTTGATAATATTTTTTCTTCAGCGCGAGTAGAACGCGACGTGACGTGCACTAGCGTGTTCGCAACCAAAACTTTAAGCTCGTTTTTGTTCTCTCGCTTTTCTATTATTTCTAGCCTGTATTGTAATGCTCATTAAATTGATCCAGCCCTGCTAGAGAAAACAGGTATGCTCTTTAAAATGATCAAACACGACTAGAGAAAACAGGTATGCTCATTAAAATGATCAAGCACTAAGTAGAGAAAACATGTATGCTCATTAAAATGATCAAGCACTAAGTAGAGAAAACATGTATGCTCATTAAAATGATCAAACACTGCTAGAAAAAACAGGTATGTTCAGTAAAATGATCCAGCACTAAGTAAAGAAAACGGGTATGTTCATTAAAATGATCAAGCACTAAGTAGAGAAAACGGGTATGTTCAGTAAAATGATCCAGCACTAAGTAGAGAAAACGGGTATGTTCATTAAAATGATCCAGCACTAAGTAGAGAAAACGGGTATGTTCAGTAAAATGATCCAGCACTAAGTAGAGAAAACATGTATGCTCATTAAAATGATCAAGCTCTAAGTAGAGAAAACGGGTATGTTCATTAAAATGATCAAGCACTACTAGAGAAAACATGTATGCTCATTAAAATGATCGAGCTCTAAGTAGAGAAAATGGGTATGTTCATTAAAATGATCAAGCACTGCTAGAGAAAGCAGGTGTGTTCAGTAAAATGATCAAGCACTAAGTAGAGAAAACGGGTATGTTCAGTAAAATGATCCAGCACTAAGTAGAGAAAATGGGTATGTTCATTAAAATGATCCAGCACTAAGTAGAGAAAACGGGTATGTTCAGTAAAATGATCCAGCACTAAGTAGAGAAAACGGGTATGTTCATTAAAATCATCAAGCACTACTAGAGAAAACATGTATGCTCATTAAAATGATCAAGCTCTAAGTAGAGAAAACGGGTATGTTCATTAAAATGATCAAGCACTACTAGAGAAAACATGTATGCTCATTAAAATGATCGAGCTCTAAGTAGAGAAAACGGGTATGTTCATTAAAATGATCAAGCACTGCTAGAGAAAACATGTATGCTCATTAAAATGATCGAGCTCTAAGTAGAGAAAATGGGTATGTTCATTAAAATGATCAAGCACTGCTAGAGAAAGCAGGTATGTTCAGTAAAATGATCAAGCACTAAGTAGAGAAAATGGGTATGTTCAGTAAAATGATCCAGCACTAAGTAGAGAAAATGGGTATGTTCATTAAAATGATCCAGCACTAAGTAGAGAAAACGGGTATGTTAAGTAAAATGATCCAGCACTAAGTAGAGAAAACGGGTATGTTCATTAAAATGATCAAGCACTACTAGAGAAAACACGTATGCTCATTAAAATGATCAAGCTCTAAGTAGAGAAAACGGGTATGTTCATTAAAATGATCAAGCACTACTAGAGAAAACATGTATGCTCATTAAAATGATCGAGCTCTAAGTAGAGAAAACGGGTATGTTCATTAAAATGATCAAGCACTGCTAGAGAAAACATGTATGCTCATTAAAATGATCAAGCTCTAAGTAGAGAAAATGGGTATGTTCATTAAAATGATCAAGCACTGCTAGAGAAAGCAGGTATGTTCAGTAAAATGATCAAGCACTAAGTAGAGAAAACGGGTATGTTCAGTAAAATGATCAAGCTCTAAGTAGAGAAAACGGGTATGTTCATTAAAATGATCAAGCACTACTAGAGAAAACATGTATGCTCATTAAAATGATCAAGTTTTAAGTAGAGAAAACGGGTATGTTCATTAAAATGATCAAGCACTACTAGAGAAAACATGTATGCTCAGTAAAATGATCAAGCTCTAAGTAGAGAAAACGGGTATGTTCATTAAAATGATCAAGCACTACTAGAGAAAACATGTATGCTCATTAAAATGATCAAGCTCTAAGTAGAGAAAACGGGTATGTTCATTAAAATGATCAAGCACTGCTAGAGAAAACATGTATGCTCATTAAAATGATCGAGCTCTAAGTAGAGAAAACGGGTATGTTCATTAAAATGATCAAGCACTGCTAGAGAAAGCAGGTATGTTCATTAAAATGATCAAGCACTGCTAGAGAAAGCAGGTATGTTCAGTAAAATGATCAAGCACTAAGTAGAGAAAATGGGTATGTTCAGTAAAATGATCCAGCACTAAGTAGAGAAAATGGGTATGTTCATTAAAATGATCGAGCACTAAGTAGAGAAAACGGGTATGTTAAGTAAAATGATCCAGCACTAAGTAGAGAAAACGGGTATGTTCATTAAAATGATCAAGCACTACTAGAGAAAACATGTATGCTCATTAAAATGATCAAGCTCTAAGTAGAGAAAACGGGTATGTTCATTAAAATGATCAAGCACTACTAGAGAAAACATGTATGCTCATTAAAATGATCGAGCTCTAAGTAGAGAAAACGGGTATGTTCATTAAAATGATCAAGCACTGCTAGAGAAAACATGTATGCTCATTAAAATGATCAAGCTCTAAGTAGAGAAAATGGGTATGTTCATTAAAATGATCAAGCACTGCTAGAGAAAGCAGGTATGTTCAGTAAAATGATCAAGCTCTAAGTAGAGAAAACGGGTATGTTCATTAAAATGATCAAGCACTACTAGAGAAAACATGTATGCTCATTAAAATGATCGAGCTCTAAGTAGAGAAAACGGGTATGTTCATTAAAATGATCAAGCACTGCTAGAGAAAACATGTATGCTCATTAAAATGATCGAGCTCTAAGTAGAGAAAACGGGTATGTTCATTAAAATGATCAAGCACTGCTAGAGAAAGCAGGTATGTTCATTAAAATGATCAAGCACTGCTAGAGAAAGCAGGTATGTTCAGTAAAATGATCAAGCACTAAGTAGGGAAAACAGGTATGTTCATTAAAATGATCAAGCACTGCTAGAGAAAGCAGGTATGTTCAGTAAAATGATCAAGCTCTAAGTAGAGAAAACGGGTATGTTCATTAAAATGATCAAGCACTACTAGAGAAAACATGTATGCTCATTAAAATGATCAAGCTCTAAGTAGAGAAAACGGGTATGTTCATTAAAATGATCAAGCACTGCTAGAGAAAACATGTATGCTCATTAAAATGATCGAGCTCTAAGTAGAGAAAACGGGTATGTTCATTAAAATGATCAAGCACTGCTAGAGAAAGCAGGTATGTTCATTAAAATGATCAAGCACTGCTAGAGAAAGCAGGTATGTTCAGTAAAATGATCAAGCACTGCTAGAGAAAGCAGGTATGTTCAGTAAAATGATCAAGCACTGCTAGAGAAAGCAGGTATGTTCAGTAAAATGATCCAGCACTAAGTAGAGAAAACAGGTATGCTCATTAAAATGATCCAGCACTAAGTAAGGAAAATGGGTATGTTCATTAAATTAGTAGCAACAACATTCCTTCAAATTATTCATGAAATTATCAGCAGAAAATGCAGGTGTCACAAGCTAACATTTTGAAAATGATTTGAATGAAACTTTCAACTAAATTGTTCTCAAAATAATCAACACAAATTTCATAGTAGTAACACTTTCTGAAGATATTTTGAGTAATTTCATTGGGAGTCGGCAGCAACAAATTTATCAAATTCTCAGAATAATCAGGACCATGCTTTCAATATTGGTAGATAATAAATGAATGTGCACTTACATGTAAGTCTATGCCATATATATAATTTGAAGGAAAGTTGTTGCTGCTATCTCCAGCAACAATGGACCTTTCCAGGTTTAGGTATGCCCCATCCATCTCTGTCTAAGATCCACCCACACCTCGCTCGTGTTGGGATCGATCTCTGAATTCATGACTATCAATTTCCAGAAAACTATGCAGGTAAGCTGTTGAATATTTTGAAACTGATTTGACTGGACCCTTTTGCCGCTTATGAATAGTAGAGACATGCAATTCGTACAGCGTGTCAGAGTATTAAGAGTTAAAGATAGGCCAAATATAATCATTTATGACATAATGATTATGATGTCAGCATACAGGTCACTTAGTTGGTTATGACATCATATGATCGATGGATAAACTTGGAAAGGTCCATTCTCGGTCAACTTGTTATAAAAGTAGCTAGGCTAGCTCGTTTCACATCTGCCATAGGATATACACATTTAGAACTGCTATACTCTTACTAGGCAGCTTTGATCACCATGGAATCCAACAGTACAATGATTATACTGAGCATTGTTCAACAGCAAGAATAATAGAATCCTAGATAATGGCGGCTGCAAATATCAAACTAAAATGGCGGCTCTGAAGAAGACGATCATCACTGATTTTTCTAAATATTTCCTAAACTTATTGCTTCAGGGTCACATTAACGGTCAATCAAAATGTTTACCTAGTGAATTTCTGTTTGTATTTCATGAGGTTGCCAACCTTCCAGTAATAAATGTTCAAAAATAGTCTTCTCTTGGTCTTGAACTGCAAATGGACATTTCTTTAAAGACCACAGCAGGCTTTGGCCGGTTTTATCATTAAAGATGGGATAAGAATTTTGGCTTAGTCAACAAATAGCTAATGTTGCTTTACAGCCTATTTTTGAAAG
The DNA here is from genome assembly GCA_034401795.1 of Chaetoderma sp. LZ-2023a. Taxonomy (NCBI): domain Eukaryota; kingdom Metazoa; phylum Mollusca; class Caudofoveata; order Chaetodermatida; family Chaetodermatidae; genus Chaetoderma; species Chaetoderma sp. LZ-2023a. Next base: position 30,051,884 of record CM067365.1, on the reverse strand, counting down.
TCTGCCACTGGAATAATTGGCACTGTTATGGCTATGCCAGTATGGTAAATACCTCTTTTTAGGGCCAGATGATGGCGCTTCGTAATGTACATGTATTTATCTGTTTTCTTTGCAGGCATCTCGCGCACAGACTTGACAGTCACGGTGACACATACAGGGACACTCAAGTGCCTGTGCTATGGGAGGTAACTCTTTATAACTGTAATGTGTATCTAGTTTATAAAATATAAATATATGCGTGTATGTCAATGAATTTATATAGCCTGAGTATTTCGCCAAATCATTAACCGAGCCAGCCATTACAGTTGTAAATTTTCAGAAATAAAATACACGTATTGTAGTCTCATCGCCTGTAAATTTACAGTCAATAAGCAAATATCTTTTCTTAACCAATCATTAAATAGTTACGGTGTGGGCATCATTCCCCCATGCACACGCGCACACACGCACGATCCATCATAGACTGATAAGTGATAAACCTTCATGGTTGTATTACAGGAGGATCAACTGTATAACTTTGTGCGACCACCGCCACCATATATCGAACCATCCCCAGGTGATGACGCGAATGAAAGCAACACGAACAACTCCGTAATAATGAACACACCATCTCCATCTGTGAAAAGCATTGAGAAACTTGCAAGTATCCACCCCATCCTTACAAAGCTTGGCTCTGCTGATGGTTCAGCTTCATCATCGGCTCCTGCTGCGGTGCCGAGACAGAGACGAGTTAAATCCGAAAGAGAACATGATCCCAATATGCCGAAGAAACCGATGAATGCTTTTCTTATGTTCTGTCAAGAGAAGAGAACTCAGGTGTTAGAACAACATAATCAGGTGTGTTTACTGGTTATAAGTTAACCCTTTAACACTCATGTCAGCTAAAAAACAGTTTCTGCAGTGGTCTTGAGAAATGCCCATTTGCAGACCAAGAGAAGACTATTTTTGAAAATTTACCACTGGAATGTCTGGCTCGATAATCGAGCCCGCCATTCCGGTGGTAAATTTTCAAAAATAGTCTTCTCTTGGTCCACAAATGGACATTTTCTATCAGGAAATTGAATTTTTCTTGAACATTCGATGGTTAAAGTGTTAACCCTTTGAAATTCCATCTACTTCATTACAATCATACAGCTAGGCATAGGCAGTACTGAACTCACCAGCAAATTAGTTTCAAAATATTCAACAGGGTATGAAGAAAATTAAAATTAGTTTTTCATATTTGATCTTTCATGATCAAAAGTGAGATTATATTTTGAGTCCAAAAAGTTATGTAATGCACAGAATGAATAGGGAAAAACTTCTGCGTCAATATTTAGTCCTCAAGGTTATAAAATTATGCAATTTTGGTCATGGTAGGTCATAGAATTCATTGGATTTTGCAATATAAAGTGGCTATGCATGGTCTCCAAGCACAAATGATTGTCTGTTGTATTGAGTTATAAATGTTGAGCACATAATAGAGGAATCCAGTCTATCAAGCAGTCATATGATGTCATAATCAACCATGTCACATGTAGGCTGATGTTATAATCAATTAAGTCCATCATGAACGCTTCATAGTCTGTCAAGTTGTACAAATTGTATGTCTTTACTATTTAATAAACATTCTGTTCATTGTTTTGAAACTAATTTGACTGGGCACAGTTGCTTTCATAGGTTACCTGATAGTTTTCTGGTAATTGAGATTCAAGGAGTCCATGGATGGATCAATCCCGACACTGACAGAGCATGGGTGGAGCTTAGCTAGAGATTGGCGGAGCGTAGCTAAAACTGGATTTCTCCATGAGTTAGATCTCTTGCTGATTGTATTTTCCTTGACTCATCATCAGGGCTGGATATTATGCACAGTGTGCAGAGCTCTTATTACAATCTATGTCCTTCCCACTATGAGTTGAAACCGATGATGGAACCCAGTTTTAGCTATGCCCCACCCATCTCTAGCTAAGCTCCACCCACACTGCCTGTGTTGGGATTGATCGATCCCTGAACTCCCTCACTATAAGTTTCCAGAAAACTACAGGTAAGCTGTTGAATATTTTGAAACTAATTTGACTTTGGCAACAACAGCACCCAGTCAAGTTAGTTTCAAAATATCCAAGAGAATGTTTATTAAATAGTGGACATACAATTTGTACGACAACGCTTAGTCGGTCATCAATTAAGCATTCGTGACAAACTTATCTACGTCATTCATGACATAATTGATTATGACATCATCTTACATGTCACTTAGTTGATTATGATGTCATATGATTGATGGATAAACTGGATTCATGAATTGTCAGTCATTACAGTTGTAAATCTTCAAAAATGGTATTAAATAGATAATTCACTTCAGCAAAAGTTATAATTTCTATTTACAAGTCTTGAGTATAATTAAACTTTTAATAAGCTTAAGTTCATTTGCTATATTTTCTGTATCTAGACACATTTGAGTCCTATCATTATATATGTATGTATGTTAACTGCCTTTGTTTTCTTTCAGTTAAATAAGGAAGATATCTCGCATCAGGAATTGACCAAACTACTGGCTCTATCATGGAATCAGCTTAACATGGATGAGAAAAAGGTGATTAATAGAAGCATTGATTAGGCCATAATGGATAAATCAACTTTTAACTATGCCACACCCATCTCTAGCTAAGCTCTGCTCATGCTTTGCCCGTGTTGGGGTCAATTGAAATTCCTGAATCTCGATCTCCAGAAAACTATACATGTAAACTGTTGAATATTCTAAAACTAATTTGTACCGGGGCTGTTGTTGCCTACCACTGAACCGCTGTCTCATGTTTGAATGTAAGTTAAAGGTACTGATATTTAATTGTCATTCAGTACTTTGCTTTATAGCCTATACAACATTTGGCTAGCCAACCATAGCAAGTTATAATCAATTATGTATCAATTGGAAAAATATTGGTTTGATTAGCTAGTTATCCCCATGTTTTTTTAAGAAGCATGTGGCTTATACCATCCCATCTTTGTGTGTGGAAATTGATTGTACCGCAACACCTCTGAAACCGTTGGACATCATTAAATGAAACTTTGTATATGAGTTACCCATGTGATTGTGGAGTACAAGAGGGCATGTACATTTGGCTCCACTCCCAGGGGTTGGAGTTGTATGGTGGGTGGTTTGGGGTGTGTGTCAAAATATCAATTAACTTTTCCGAAACCATTGGACAGAGTTCAAACAAATTTGGTATGGAAGTATGGAGTGTAGCTAAGAGGTCAAAGCAGTGAGAGTAGGGATTTACGATGGAGAGCCATCGACCATCTAATCTACATATAGTTATTAATAGGGAACCAGCCATCCGAGCGTGATCACAAATCTTTTACTTTAAGGAGTGAACTGTATTAGAAGGGATGGATACATTTTAACCATTAGTCCCAAGCAGTTAATTTAGCTATTTAATGGGCAATCCAGCCAAAATCAACGTGTGCTGAGTTTTTGCAGATGAGATATCCAGGGGTTAAATCGCTGGACTGGTTAAATATTTTGAAAACAATTTGAGTGAAAGTTGTTGGTGACTAAGGCACCACCAACTTTCAGTCAAAATATTTTCAAAATATTCAGCAAGTTAGACGCTTTGGCTCATTGAAATTATTGTCTGGTGGCTTGCAGCAGTAAGACAGTTAAGAATTGTCCATGTGCAGCTCAAGAGATTTTTAAGACTGACACTGTGTGAATGACTGGCTTGATAACTGATCTTTGAAGATTTACTATGGTTATCGAGTAACTCTTTTTAGTGGTGAATTTTCAAGATTAGTCTCTTGGCCTGAAAATGGAATTCTCTCAGGACTTGCTGCAGCAGAACAGTTTTGGCTGACGTGACCATTAAATCGTTAAATGTTAAGCTAAGCTGAGTGTTAAAGCCCTTGGGCCTTTTGTTTCATACTTGGCCGTTCAGTCTCATAGAGCCTAAACATTTTTCCTTATATCCTATAGGACTATTATGAGATGTACAAGCATGACAAGGAGCGCTATGAGACAGAGATGGAAGCGTATAAAGAACGAGAAAGTCTAGCCGCTGATGTCAAACCAGACATTAAGTCGATATCTGCAACTACTGCTTCTCATTCAGAAAAAATTGAACAAATCTTACTGAAAAGCATCAAACAGGAAGTTGACTCCTCCTGACCGAACAAAGGAGATGAGATGTTGTTATATACCAGACTGTACAGCTCATAAATAAGTTAACATGTTTCTAAAACAAAAACAGAAAGCTGCTAGTACAATTTTGAATTGATGTAAGAAATGTTCTGTTGAATATTTTGGACTTAATCTTATTCAACAGTATGATTTATTTTGCTTTGGAAACATTAAGTTATTTCTGAGCTGGACATGTACTATAGAGCGAGTCTATTTCTAGGCCAAGAAAAGAATGTTTTAGAGACAGTCTTGGCGACTAGAATGGCTGGCTCTCTTGCTATGTAACTAACCCAATCATTCTAGTGGTGAGCTTTTTAGCAATATTTCTCATGACTGTCTCTGGCCACATTTACCATTATTAGCTCACCTGGCCTGAAAAGCCAAGTGAGCTTATGCCGTGGCGACCGTCCGTCGTGTGTCCGTCCGTCATCCATCCGGCCGTCCATCAACTTTTCCTTTAAACGACTTCTTCTCAAGAACCACTGGGCCGATTTGAATTATATGTGGCAGGAAGCATCCTTAGGGCATAGGGATCCAAGTTTGTTCAAATGGAGCCAATTTGCCAATTTGGCCGACGGCCATCTTGGATTTTGGCCGATTTTAGAAAACGTCTTTAAAAATCTCCGAAACCACTTGAGGAATCGATTCAAAACTCATGAAACATCATCTAGGGAAAGAGGTAAGCCAAGTTTGTTCAAGAAGACCTGATTGACCATATAGTTCGGTGGCCATCTTGGATGACCTAGTTTTCCCAAAAACGACTTCTCCAGAACCGCTGAAGGGATCAGGCCGAAATTTGGGAGATATGATCAGGTACTAAGGGCCATTAAAGTTTGTTCACGGGAAGTTGATCCGTCAAATGCCATCTTGGATTTTGGCCGATTTTAGAAAACGTCTTTAAAAGTCGTCTTCTCCGAAACCACTTGAGGAATCGATTCAAAACTCATGAAACATCATCTAGGGAAAGAGGTAAGCCAAGTTTGTTCAAGAAGATTTGATTGACCATATAGTTCGGTGGCCATCTTGGATGACCTAGTTTTCCCAAAAACGACTTCTCCAGAATTGCTGAAGGGATCAGGCCGAAATTTGGGATATATGATCAGGGACTAAGGGCCATTAAAGTTTCTTCAAGGGAAGTTGATCCGTCAAAAAACATGGCCGCCGTGGACCAATCAAAATGTAGCGTGTGTGGCGGCCATATTGGATTATTTTATTTGATAGATTTTGAGGCCGAAATTGGTTCTATATATGGTTTTGGGTATTCTGAGCTCAAATTTGCCATTTTCGAAACTGTTGGATAAACGGTTTGGTGGCCATCTTGGATTATTTTCCCGCTAAAGGCGCCCATACTAAAGTAATGGGAAATTTAAAATGTCTTCTTCTGGAGAACTGCTAAGCCGATTTCAATTATATTTAGCAGGAAGCATCCTTAGGGCATAGGGATCCAAGTTTGTTCAAATGAACCCGATCGGCCAATTTGTCCGGCAGCCAAAACACATTAAGGAAATGTCCTTAAAAATCTCTGAAACCGCTTGGGGAAGCTTAATCTAGGCCAAGAGGTAAGCCAAGTTTGTTGAAGAGGACTTGATTGACCAAATGGTCTGTCAACCATCTTGGATGACCTATTTTTTCCGAAAACTACTCCAGAACCGCGGAAGGGATCGGGCCGAAATTTGGGCGGTGTGATTAAGGACTAAGGGCCTTTAAAGTTTGTTCAAGGGAAGTTGATCTGTCAAAAAAATCCTGGGCTCCATGGGCCAATCAAAATGTAGCATGTTTGGCGGCCATATTGCACTTGTATAAATGTCCACAAACTCATTTAGACGACTACTAAACCACCCACCAACAATTGACCAAAATTGATGGTGCTCCAGGTGAGCGACACAGGCCCCTTGGGCCTCTTGTATAGTTAAGCACCATTGTGTGACGTAAAGTGGCAGTTCCCATGGTAATTGGCTTTTCCAATTTATCCAACCGTCATAATTAACTACATGACATGTAGGATGACATCATAATTAATGACGTCATGAATGACCACAATAGGTTCATTACAAATGCATAATTGGTGATTGACTAAGCATCGTTGTACGAATTATATGGCTTTACTGTTTAATAAACATAATGTTGAAAATTTTGAAACTAATTTGAATGGACGCTGTTGCTGCCATAGAGCAAATAAATAATTCAAGCCATAGATAAGATGTGAGCTCCCTGTATAGTGATACACTGGTCTGAACAAACATTCCACGATGTACATGTATTTGATCTAATGCATCTCAAGCTGATTTGTAAGCTTCTGAGTCCTCGATTTGTCGGATAAGTTCTGATGTGACACGCCTCTCTAATTCTCCAACACCACATTCCACCAGACGGTCTCTTACTAGTTTGCTCAGTATTTTGATTAAGCCTTTCATGTTTGAGAGAAAGCGGTCACCTAAAATATGTACATTTTATGTAATCCTAAGCCACACGCTCACGAGCGAACGCACGCACACACACACATGAACGCATGCACACACACACGCACGCACGCGCGCACACACACACTGATCTTGTCATAGCATGCTCATCATCATCCTCAAGATCACTGCTATCTGCGTCTGCTGACTCGGGTTCAGCTTGTGGCGCTTAAACAAGATTCAGAGATTTACGGCCTACAAAACCAGGGACAGAGCCAACTCTCCTCTTTACGCCCCAGGTCTTTTGCTGACTCACATAATAATAATGCTTCAAGCCCTTCAGAACTTTGCCCTGGACATTTCTTCTAACAACGCGCAAACAAGCTTTATTAATAATATGACATATGCAAGATGTGTTTTGAAATACAATCAGAATTCATAGTAAGTAAATAATAATAATTAATAGTAATAATAATAATAATAACCACCTCTGCAAAATGGGTGGGGGGAGGGGGAGAATCCAACGTGACATGAGAATCCCTAACATACAGTAGAGTAGATTTCCCCTATTTCAGACTACGGGGATTAGCTGTGGAATAGCTCTGCTATCTTCAGGATGAGTTAATGGATGAAGATGCTTCAATAAACAATATTCAAACCGGTTCTGCAGATTTCAATCACTTAAGCATTTAATAATTAACTGCAAATTCCCTTCCATAATGTGGCCTTGTGTAGTGGAAGTTGCTCTGGTCTATGCTGTTGATGTGCACATCAGGGCTGGGCAGTTTGGCCTAAACAAAAACCGGTGACGGTCTCACTAATCAAGCCAGTTTAATCGAAATACCGGTTTTAGGGGCTTGAATGATCGAAAATAATTTGAAATGTGAAAATATGCTATCTTCATTAGCTACAGTACATGTAATTAGTGATTTGACAACTGACTTAAATTGCAACGAAATTAGAACGGTCACTCCGCGTGACTGTTCACTTCAACGCTATCCATCTCAAAGTAGTAGTTAAAATAAATAAAATAAATAAATAAAGTCTGGTTCGTGTGATGTGAAATTAAACTAACCACTAAAATGTTAATTTTTAACACTTATTAGATCACTATGTTTGAAAGCGTTGTAAAATCTAACACATGAAACTAGGATGCTGGATATGAAAACGAATTTAGGCCCATTTGTAGAGTAGCTACTCGAGTAGCGACGATACGGCTAGAGTTCATATAACCACCTATTATCTAGTCTTGTAAATCTTGTGTTTGTATTCCAGTTCTCAGTATTCAGTAATACTCTTCAATAACATGTCAAATTCTGCCAAATCCTTTTGACAAATTGCATGAGTTACATGCGCATAAATAGCATCTGCAGCACAACCCAATCGTTCAACACCAGCATTCATACTACTAATGCCGGGCAGTGACTGAACACATGTCGAGTTCAACCATACCCGACTCTCTCAAAATACTTTTAAAGTCAATAACAGCAGGGTTTCTACTGTTACTATTTCTATTACCCGTATCATTGCTGTCTGCCTCCATTTGGGCACTTAGCCGCACCGTTTCAACCAGCATTTCCGGCCTGCTCACGCCAGCTGCTTCAGTGCCTTCACGATCACCCATTTCTCCTCTTTCCTGTCATTGCCGTTTCCTTCTATTTTTAGGCACCGCTGCAGCTGCCCGCTTTGTTTGCACTCGGCTATGGCTACCCCTTCCTGTTGCCAACATTATCAATGTATACGTATATAAATTTTGTCGAAAGAAAACAATTAAGACTCAGTTTTTCAATTTTCTGTTGGTTTAGTAATACAATTCTATTTGTCAAAAGTGAAGGAATATTGTGTGTTCATGGTCACATGACCACATTACGTCATTCTGAAATTCACAACAAATTTACTGGAAATGACTTGCTCATAGAACTACATAACAATAGTGTAAGTGGTATTGGCCATGAATTGGTTAACTTATAAGCAGAACGAAAACGATTAAAAGACAAAATTCAATTTTCGTATACCATTTTAGCATTCAGGATTTCTTGTGTTTTAAGCTGAATATGTGCCATAGATGCTGCTCGTCTGCCTCTGGAGCCAATCTGTGGAAACAGGCCAGCTGTAAACGTGAAATAGCATCAGTTAGTACATTACGATAGCCATCAATATGTTCAGTCCTCACCATTACATTTAATTCTAATGCTTTCAACATTAATGCTCGTAGAATGACCATGACATCCGCTGATTGTGATGACATGGTATTTACAATATGCATCACACCGAGATTGTCACATCTAAAAAGTAGTTTTTTTATTTCGGAAGCTTTCGCCCCAAATGTGAAGAGAGACCAAAAGGGGAAAAATTTCAAATGCAGTAATATCGTCTGTTACCCCGATTGTGTTCCGATGGTCTGGCCATGTTCCACAGGCTCATTTCCCCGCAAAATATATACCAAAACCCAATCCATGCCCCGCTGCGCTGTCTGTAAACAATTGGACATCTTCATTACTAGTCCAAAAACGATCATAAAAAAACGAAACTCCATTAAAATCTTTTTTAAATGTTTTCCATAATGCTAGATCATTCCTAATGTCTTCAGTAATGCGCAAATGATGGTATGGCTTTCATAAACCACAAATTGAATTTATTAACCTGAGACAAAATGGTCTACTGGGGATAACAGCCCTACACGCAAAATTATGAACTCCGATCAGCGACTGCATAGTCAGCAATGTTACTTTCTCTTTGCACAAAATATCCTCGATTTTTTCAATGATTTAGACGATCTGCATAGGAATTCTTACGGACATATTGTCGGAGTCAATCTCCAAACCCAAAAAGCAAATCACGGTTTTAGAGCCCTATGGTTTTATCTTCGGCCAATGGGACACCCATCTCATCCATACATGATTTAAAAGTTTCCAGCGCATGCTAACATTGGTCTGTACCACATTTACCACCGAACAAATAATCATCTAGATAATGAATAACCTGTCCGCTCTTCATGAATCTTTTAACATAATGTTCCAAAAAGCATGCAAATTTTTCGAATGTGCAACAACTGATAGAACAGCTAAACGGCATACATTTATCAAAATAGTGTTGGCCTTCGAACTTTAAACCTAACAATCCGAAATCATTAAGGGAACCTGTTAATAATCTAAGCGCAAATTTATAGTAAGCCTCATCGAAGTTTGTATATGTCACAGAGCACAGTTATGGGTCAATATAATCATTGACAGATTCGCCTAGTGGATAAGAAAGATGATGAATAAGTCTGAATTCACCCGGTGTCTTTTTAGACACCACACCAATAGGTGCTATGTGTAGTCATGGAATTGGGCTTATATTAAATGACCCGGCCATGCGACCAGCAGACAATTCTTTGTAAATTTTAGCCCTTGCTAGGTCTGGATGTAACCTAGCCGAGCCGACTTCAAACTTTTGGCTTCATAACTTTTTCTAGGGCCGGTATATTGTAACGAAAAAACATTTTTCGAAGCCATCGAAAATTATGGGAGCATCAGGAAACAGATAGTTATCGAGTTCCTCGCTAAGTTTGACAATGCTAATGGGTGATTTGGCCAGTTTAAATATAGATTAAACAAACTTATCGCCTGTTGAATGGGCTACCAAATGATCTCCCTCTAAAATTGCTCCTGTTTGGGTAACCTCTTAATGCACAAAAGCTGGGCTTATATTGTGCTCGACGAAAATTTTCCTGGTATTTCAGGGCATTGTGGTTCTTGGACCCACATCCTGCACACGCATGAGGGTATTTGCATGGGCCTAAAATCCTGTCTCCAAGAAGTGCTTGCTGGAAATCGACAAACTCACCGGGTCTATTTTGGGGTTGCCCATCTCCCGATTGTGTGTCGTCCGCTGGGAACATACCCACCCTCTCAACATTGTCGTCCAAATCGGCATCTGCACCATGCTGAGCTGTGTTCGAAGGACCAGCCTCGCCTCATTCCGCATGACCGCTGGAATCCAAACCACCAGCAAGATTACCGCCCTGAACTCATCTAGATTTACGATTACCGGTGCTTGAGGGCTTTGCCAACCTCTTCCCTTTGCCACGGGAAGACATTTTAATAAATAAATTAAATGCGATTAGATACTATTAATTTTCAAATGAAATGAAAAATTGTGCATCTCTAACGTCGGGTTCTTATAAGATTCAGATTTTATTCCAAAGAATGGGAAAAAATCTGAAAAGTAAGTGGAAATAAAATGGTTTATCGCTATCACAATAAACCCGAAGTGTGAAAATAAATTTGGCCTATTGCCATTGCAATAATCCCAATTATTTTGTCTCACATCTACAATTTTATGTATCTTTGGTTTCGGTTTGGCCCCTGCAGCTGTACCTTTACGGTTTGAGCCTACTGTACCTGTCATAAAGGTACAAGACGGTCGTTGATTGGTCAATACTTACGTCAGTTTCTATTGTTAGGCATTTAATGAGCCCTCGTGACATTAACAACCTTCTCAAGATTATCAAGTGGATGACGCATCATCACACGGTGTCTTGTCACCATTGGTAATAGTCACGAGTTTGACACACGGTGAAACAAGGTTAAGACACTGTATCTTGTTGTTGGCTTTTGAATCGCCAGTGTCAATTTTCAGGAGACTGGTAGCACTAAACAAATTCCTTTCTTACAATCCCAACATTCTTGTAAGAGAAGGGTACAGCTTCGTTATAGTATATTATGTTCATGGTTTCCATTTAAAATGCTCAATCAATTCACCATGCAAAGTAACCCATCCTACATGTAGGCACCATTTGCCGGTCCGTAAGTACTAATGGCCTGACTGATATTGACCAACTTGTCCTAGTTCCTTGAGCCGTTTACCTATTTTGTAATCTACGCAGTTGACCCGTCCTACAAGGTGTCCCCATATAGTACATTCTGACTTCTGTACTCCCACTTCATGGTATCTAGTGTAGTACTGTTTTACAGTCCCGTGGTTGGTTTCCGTGTATGCCCTTGGGCTACGCCAATCTGATTCAATCATCGTGGGGAGGTATGGGTGTTGGTGGCCTGTGAGAAAGAAATGGAAAATGGCTGTACATCTCTCCGCAGACGGCTGGTCGCGACTGCAGGTCAGTTCAGAAATATACACCGCATTTACACCTCATATTTCACACATGCTACCCACCGGAAGTTGAGTGATCGGTCTGTCTGGAACAGACGAGCATTCAACTCCTGTGCTCCATCAACAGCATATACACACATACTGGCCGCTATACATGACGCGGTCAATTATGACGTTCTTATCCTCTCACAGTAATACATATATATTCCACCTCCACGGCGTGCTATCTACATGGGTAAGTATGAATAAATAAGGATGGGGCCACCTGCGTAGCGTGCTCGCCCGAGGCGTGACGTGATGGAATGGACCTCGGCTGCTGCTACGCATGGGCAACAAGATGATCTGATACATTATGTTACAGTAGAATCTCCAATGAGATGGTGCAGTCATTAATAGCACAATACAATAGTTGGGCACCATTGGCGTCGTCTGGACGTCTAGCTGCACCGGACACATTGGGAGGCACTCCGGCTATCCGTAGGCGTGTGGGATAAGATCACCAGTAATGTTCGGTCATCACCCCCAGGGGACGTCCATTACCGTCACTGATCCATGTTGGGGTCAACTGATGTGGCCACACCGTTAGACACCCATTCCCAGCGGCCAGAATTCCGAGTATTCTAACCCTGTGTCCATGCAAGTAACATGGTCTCAATGTCGTCGAGACCTACAGGTAAAATAACAGGTCAACTAGCAAAACTGACAGTTCAGTAATTTTCAAAAATATGTTTACCGTTGATGCCAGTAGTACATACATCCCCCCTAGACACTGGTGCGTGCAATATAATTCATAGCCATTGTCAAAACAAGCTTCAAAATATGTGTATCAGTATGTAGAAAGCTCAGGTCATCTTACTGTAAACAAGCAAATCTTTATCACACACTGGTGATAATGGTCCAATTATTATTTGTCAACTATTCCCTCCGCACACCTTGAGGAGGTTTGGAATCAAGGGGTTATGAATTGTCATCTGCCGATAAGGCGACAGATTATCTACACACATTGACACCCCAACATAATCTTTCAACACATTCATGATCTTGAGCCTATATACGCACAATCAATTTCTCACCCCCGCACATATACACACACACCCAAACACACACGCGTACACACTATCTATATGATCGACCATAGGTTATATATGCTGTAGTTTACCTTAAAAGGCAGTGGCCTCACTAAAATACTGACACCGCACACTCATGAATTACTCATAACGCATAAAAGAACTTGCTGGATTATTTATTTAGCATGGCCGACACAGCGGTAAATAGGTGTATATAATGTGTATATCGGATACTCTCTTTTAGCTCGGAATCTTTCTTAGTTCACTTCTTACGCGGCTAAGACTACAATGGGTAGACTGCATCACATCTGCCGCCTGGAGCTTGGTGTGTTCTCCGGCACATGGGTGCACCGCGCCCAGACATATGCAGCCTCGGTGGTTACCTGGGCCGAAGGTGTTGACGGAGCCGGGGGACTGCCGTCTTCTTCGCTCTCGTCCGACACCTCAATGCGTGGTAACAGCTGGTTCGGGATGCCCATTCGCCGAGGATCCGCCACTAGTGGGTTGGTTACTGTCAGGCTCCGCTCCCCCATGGATACAAAGGCGCGCACATCCACCTCGAACCCATCATCCCTGATGATTCCCCTCATGATCCTATAAAATTGACTCACTTCGCGCCGCTGTCCTTCTGGTAGCCTCCATGGAAAGTTTGTTGTTCAAGCTAATCAAAGAGATCTAGTGACTGGTGATCTATAACTGGTGAGCTCATCTTCAGATGATTTTTAGACTTTCTGGTTTTCTTCCGACGCATGCGTGATCTTATATTGTAATTTTTGCCGAACTTCACACCAGGGCCACACAGCGTCACATCCCATGATCGCCCTATCGCCGGTCAACGCGTGTGGTCAGTAGGTTGTAAATCCTGTGATATTGATATGGACTTGTCTGAATTATTGTCACCCATTATCAGGATCATCCTAAAATTGTCCTCCTAGTTCTCAATTTAACGTATGCCTTGGCCGAATCATTATCTTGTAGAATAAAAAATCGCCAGTAATCTCATGGTCATAGAAAACTAGTTTCGTGTCACATGCTTAGTTTATTCACCGTTTATTATATATCTAATCTTGTTTGCTTTTAGTTTATCTGCTCTCCATGGTTTAACTTGTACTGCCTTAAAGGGGAAATTTTTAATTCACATTTCGTCTGTCCATCTGTCCATTCGACCATCGGTGGGGGCGTCTCTTTGGGCGTCGGTTTTCTACCGCCTCAAGCATTTCAATCGCCTCACCCGGGTCTGGTGCCCTCCAGTAGTCGGGCTTGCCGCTCATCTTACCGCGGTTCCTCGTGGCAACTACCATGATCGGAACGATAGCGTAAGTAAGCATATCTCGGTGACCTAGCCCGTCAATGTCTATTGGTGTATCGAGTTCTTGCAATCGCTGTAATGGCGCAATCTTAATTTTACTGAGTTCGTCCCACGGTTGAGCCTGCAAATGTTCTATGATCCGAGTTTCATTCAGTATTGATGGCAAATGAAATGAGCTCATGTTTATTACATCTGCGGTCAACAAGTATCAACTCGTATATGACCGGATGCGTCAGAATTCCCAGTCCTGGCCGCTGGATGTGCAATTCTCAGGGTTGAGCAGGTACAGCCCAATGGGTATTCCCATTTTCGTAGTTTCTCGTCCATCGCAGTGAATCTCTATCGATTCGCCCCATGATTTGAGGATCACTCCTAGCGGTGTGTCCTGGATCAGGTTGCGGTTAGTATCGTTAACCATGGTTAATTTCACCTTACACGCTGGGTTAGTGCGGTTTTCTATCACACTGACTTCACCTGGAAAATGGCTGTACATCACTCCGCCGACGGCTGGTCGCGACTCCAGGTCAGTTCAATGAATATGAAGAGGTCACGACTTGAAATAACGGCCATAACTCGGACTCTAATTTGTTTTAAGTATTGAATCATTTTGAGAAAATAATGTGTTTTATTAAATCGAGGAATTGTTTGTGGTGACAAAATTTCTACATGGTGATAACCATTTCCGAAATCGTATTTAACCAAAAAATCACCCTTGTACACCAACTGTTTGGCTACACTGAGATCTTCACATTTAAAACCATTTTGAATAAATGTAAATTACGGTATCTGAGATCCAAGATTAATCTTTTCTTCCCTAACTTGTTTATTGAAACCGTTAACAGACTTCACACAGTTGCTGGAGAATTCAGCTCTTCGACACTTTGTAGAATGCACACCCTTGTTTGGTGCGGGTTGCTGAGTTCGGCTCGAGTGTTGCTCTCGAGTCTTTGATGTTTATCAAATGATGTAAGGAATAATAACTCAATAACACAATGTTCTTATGATGATCTTTTTAAATGATTC
Organism: Chaetoderma sp. LZ-2023a; assembly: GCA_034401795.1. Lineage (NCBI taxonomy): Eukaryota > Metazoa > Mollusca > Caudofoveata > Chaetodermatida > Chaetodermatidae > Chaetoderma > Chaetoderma sp. LZ-2023a. Next base: position 30,036,839 of record CM067365.1, on the reverse strand, counting down.
TTATGTTCATTTCAACAATTTGTACAACGTTGCTTATAGACTAAAATTTATGATGGTAAAATGTCAAAAAGTATAATATCAAACTCATAGCCAAAATCTCTAAATCTAAAAACTGAATCCTTTCCCAAAATCCTTGCTATATATATCCTTTTTCTTGCTTAATTAATATTCATAAATACACATCTGCTACCAATAATTATAGTGCTGACGTGCATGTCCATGGTTAGACTCCATTACAGTTTTTTTCTTACGATGTTCGTCATCCACTCACCTGGACCACATAGCCCTTGCCTATCCTGTCTTGACCACGTTTCTCATTATATATTCCCCAATCAATGAAAAGAAACAAAGGTCCTCCCTTTCCAGAGGCAGACATTGACTATTCATATATGTATCTCTGTTATGTTCACATGCCATCAGCGCAATTCATTAATAGCAGATCAGCGACTTTGATATAAACAAAGTTAAAATGTGTATATACAACCTTTTCCCAAAGAAGAAAATATGAATAATATATTTAGTATAATTACTGTGTATGACAAAAAATGGTAGGCCACGTCTGGCCGTGCCCTGTTGACCAGGCATATATTAATAATTAAGTATTCCTGTACATATTCCTGTACATGAATCTTACTTGACAAATTTATATTAATTCTACTAAAGCAAATGTCACGTTGGTTCCCAAACTGAGGGTGGTCCTTTTAACGAAGTCATTTTGGGTGCAAGGATATTGTATAACCCCGATTTTTGATTGCTTCTGCCACGAATTGTCAGTGCAGATTTATTGTTTTAAAAAAATTTAGATTGTGTTGTGTCTTTTAGTGGCAATTTCTAACTGTTTTCAATGATATCTAATACAACATGGTCTTTCAAAAGCTAAAGATTTTGCCAGCTTACCATGAAAGATAATATTGTCTACATCCTCCAAATCATCAGCGTCAGATTCCTTATGTAAGCTTTGATCTGAATATTCATCATGGTCTTGGTTAGAGTGACTTATGTCTAAAACAGCATCACCTATTTAATCTAGCATATCAGACCCAATACAAGCATCAACATGTTTACCACCCCCGCCACACTCCATGGCTGTAACACCTCCAGGGAAGTTGGTAGATACCAATTTAATGGCAGATAAATTAAACTGTGCCTAGATATCCCGGCGCCATTATACTCATTCTGTACTAATGAATTTATACTGATATTGACTGCTGGGAAGAATTACCTCTGCACTTGGTTCTTCAATGCGCGAAAGCCCTGCACGAAAAGCAAGGTCCTCTCTGTTTGTGCATGTGAATTTACCGGAATGCTAGCAGCAGCAATCATGGGTGTCTCTGTTGGTTCAGCAGGCGAAAATCGGCAACTCTGAAACTGAATTTTTTTTAACGCATAATCTGTTTCGCTCTGGCCTCCGCTCTCCACATTCGCCTCTCAGCAGCGCCGGCGGCGGCTAGATCGTTCCTTTGGTATTCCATGTCTGTCTTCCAACCCGACACTGATTTGTTGGCGAGCAAAATCAACTTTTGTCTTGCATTGATAAAGTTAATACCTGTGTTCAATGTCTCTTGTGTTTTTTCCGGATTCGAAATTGAACAGGATTTTGGCTATAATAAGGAAAAATTAGGTATAATTTCTTCGACAGGGATGGAGTTGGAGGAAACTGCGAAATTTAACCCTCTGGAAAGAATGTTGAGCTCGTTTTCAGTGATATTATGGCTACTGAGGTTAAGAACCCACCTGTCTGTGTCGATCTTGCCAAGATTTTCATCTTTATGCGTTTCTTCTAACTTTTTATGGGCACGAAACTTCTCAAACTTATTGATTTGTGTTGTTTTTGTTTTGTCAAAAGTGAAGTCGTACGCATGCGTGAGAACCGCTTCCACTTCCGGTTGGTCGTCTAGTCGAATTTTCATATCCAGGGACTCTTGTAGGGCCGTTTTTTCACAATAAAGCTGATGCAGGGTGTAATCGAATTGTCTAATTCTAATATCTTATAACTGGCATTGAGCTTTGACGAGGACGCGATCCGCTTGAATTCCTTTGATGTTAGACCAGAGTTATATGCTCGGTGGGAAGATGTTACTATGGCGACAACGGATCGTAAATAGTTTGTTGTTTTTTCCAACGGGCGATCTTCTGTACCGTATTTTCAAGTTTTCTGACGATGCTAAGAACATCGCGTCCGTGTTGTCTTAGGATATTTCCGAAAAAGTTGGTCCAGATCCCAGAATGATTCATATTACGGAAAAATTAGTTACCTCCGGGATGTAGAAATTGTTTGAGTGTAGCTTTCGTGACCATCTCGGTCACTTCTTCAGCACTAACTGACGGTCGCTGGCAACGTCACTCTGGTCAGATCTTGTGGAGTCACGTGACAGCATAGACTGATAGACTGCTGGTATATGGTAGCCCTCGTCTCTGTTCATGGTTGGTTGATGCTTGTAGATTTCTATGGCCTCTTTAACCTTCCGTTTGAAAAAGTTGGTCTCAATGTTGATGACCGAGGCACTGCTGGCGGGGATAACGTGGCCAGTGGATTCTGTATGTTCTGCCACAGCCGAGTTGGAATTGATTTTAAGATGTTCTTTGACTCTGGTGCTGAGAAGCCTTTTGGTTTCGCCTATGTATGTCCCCTCAGATTGGTCACATTCGATCTTGTAGTCGACTCCAGAGCGTTCATCTGTGGTCAGTTTATCTTTGGGTCTTACTAGTTGTGACCTTAAGGTGTTGACGGGCTTGTGGTACTCTACCCCGGAACTACCATTGTCCCAAGATTCTACGGCCTCCCCAAAATCCACACAACCAACATTCCTCTTAGACCCATCATTGCCAGCTCCATATTATGAATCATCCTGGGATCGGGACCAACCATTTTCGGAAGTCGGATTTTGCCTCTTCCATGTATTCTAAATCTTGTTGACAAATATTCATTGTTTGCTTTAATAGCCACATCTAATGCGGAAGAATCCGTCGACGTCATGACAACGATGATAATTATGATGGTGATAACAATATTAATGATTATTGCGATTCCTGGAAAACCTGCGCTTTAAGTAGTTTAAAAACACTGGGAAAATGGGTGTTAATTAAAGTTCCTGCTGTCAGATAAATGAAATTTAAAAACAAACAACAGTTCATCGAGTGACAAGCTGCGAGCTTAGAATCATTATGGCATACAGTACAGCATCATGCTGGCTGATGCTGATCAGCCACATGCTCTCTCTCTCTCTCTCAGCCACATGCTCTCTCTCTCTCTCTCTCTCACATGCTAATCTAACTGCTACTATCTAAGACACACCTTACCACAGCTTATGCATATTCAGTGCCTGCAAAACATTGTTTTCAATCTTCACTTTGTGCCGATGGAAAACAAATGTTAAGTTTGCACATTTATTAACTATTAACATAATATACAAATTTGGCATTTTTGGGGTGGAGTTACCTGAACCTACAGTAGGAACATCTGGCTCATAATCTAACCATTTGGTGGGAGGGTGGATAATGAATAGATTAATCTACCGTATTTATTCTAATTTAACCGCCCCTCCCAATTATACCTCCCCCTTGTTTATGAGACTTGTTACGGAAAAAAACTAAGCTCCAAATTCCCAAAAATACAGACCGAAGACAAATAAAAATAAAAGATTAGCACGAAAATTCAACACATTTCCACGCTAAATATTTCATACCGTTTTCGCATATGCTTAATGTATAGTGCATATATATCCATAATCGCGGGAGTGAAATTATTAATTGGGACCGCCTAAATAGTGCTTATACTTTATTAAACATCGTTTTATCCTGATAAATTAGGTCATTTATGCTTGGATATTCCTCATTATCGTGAGGTGATGATATCCCCACTATGAAACGAGGTTTGCCAGAATACTTTCTGATCGCTATGCCGATAAGGCTCCCCTTATAAAATTTGAAAGGCCACTTGGAATAGGGGCCACAGAGCAAACCTTTAGCAACTTCACTCTCAATAAGAGTACCTGGTTATATCTGGCTGTAAAAGGGCAGACCGAAGATCTTTGTGTTCTTTATTCTCTAATACAATAGCTGGCACTATGGTATCAAACCAATCCTTCAATCCTGTTGTCAGGTAGCTAACAAATCGTGTGTCATGATGAATTGTTAGCTCTTGAGTTAAATATACAGCATTAATAGTTGACAGTGGTTCTGCATTCATTCAAAGAATGGAAATTTTTTCTAGTTCTTTGTTTCTACAATTTTCAGCTGTGTGATTTAATAAGCCACAACTATTGCAATAATGTACAAATGTAAAGTTGGTTCTATTGCACCTCCCTTCATTATAATTATTACAGGCTTCTTTGTCATTAAACTTTAAACCTGGGTCGACCTCTCCTATTTATGTCGCTGGCGCCAAGCCTGGAGGAATCTGCAATAGCACTACGAGTTTCAGTTTCCTGTTGGGATATTCAGCTCTCAGAAGGAGGCCAATATTCTATAAATATAAATTCCTTTGAGCTAATTTTGACATTGCGGTGGTACAAATATACCTAATATTATTAGTTCTGTTAGGGTGGTGATGATCCAATTCAGCAGATTTGATGTATCCATCCACATACTTCTTTTCATCCCACCAAGATTGATTGACATATACCAGTTCTACATAATACAATGTAACGGTAACAGACCAGTCTTAAACTTTAATTTAATTTAAAATTTCATACATTCCATCGCGAGAGTACCAAGCAGTGCAACGTGGTGATCCTGGTCCTAACCAAATTCTGGCATACACGTTCCTATCATGGGCTATCAGATTGTCGATTCCTGGACCCAGGGTCAATGGGCTCGCTACCCAGAATGCACCTGGCCCGAGAGTAGTCCTAATGTGACCTTTGGTATCCGTGATCATTATAGTGGTCACTCACGGTCACATTAGGACTACCCTCGGCCAAGGTGCATTCTGGGTAGCGAGCCCATTGCCCCTGGGTCCAGGAATCCACAAGATGTTTTTATTTGCGATACGCAACTAGCATTCACCAGTTTGTCAATAAAATTTCTTACAAAGCAGCCTAGAATACAAGTATAATATGTAGCTCTTAGTGATTTGATTTTCAGCGAGTTTGACTAAATTAAAAGGATGTAAATTGGTTCTATCAAATTCTATCATGGTATAAAGTAACGATTGAATTTTTATTATTCCATGGGATAAATCAGCCATTTTTTGTCAGTTCAATATCAAATTTAATAGGTCTATAGTACTAGGCCTAGGGACGAGACTGATTAAAGTCAATGGTGATCCGAGATCAAATTTGACTGCCAGCCATCGATAGCCATCTTCAAAAGCTGTTTTCTGTGCCATTGATCTGTTTCATACTTTGTTTATTATCATAAATGCTGAACTCAAAACCATCTTAACCCTTTAACAATCAAGTCGACCAAAATCAGCTTCTGCAGTGGTCTTTGCAGATGCCCATTTGCAGACCAAGAGATTATTTTTGAAAATTTACAACTGAAATGACTGGCTCGATAACCGAGCGAGTCATTCCAGTGGTTAATTTTCAAAAATAATCAAATGCAAATGGAGATTTTCATTGAAAAATTTGAAATTTTATTGAACAAATTTAAATGTCAAAGTGTTATTGTTAAATATCATTTTCACGTGTTAACTCTGCTTAACTTATTGTTATATACGTTAATATTATGTTATAACCTTATTCAGTCATCAGTGTGTATTAATTTATGATATAGACAATCATCCATGTGCTATCACAGCAAGAATATCTGTCTGGATTTAGCTGGAATATAACCGAGCCAGTCATTCCAGTTGTAAATTTTCAAAAATAGTATTCTCTTGGTCTGCAAATAGACATTTTATAAATTTTCTTGAACAAATTCCCAGTGTTATGGGTTTAAACAGCATGTATACTTTGTGAATGGAAATAGATGTGTACATTTCTAGCTAATCTCCGCCAACATTTTACGCATGTTTGAATCAATTTGCAGCTTGGAAACGTGAATTGCCAGAAACTAGGTCTCAAAGTAACTCTGCAGGTAAGGTGTTGAATATTTTGAAACTGATTATTTGCAAACTGTTCAACAGAATGTTTATTAAAGTGTAAATTCATCAAAGACACAATCTGTACCCGTTAATGGTCAAATTTGGTCAAGAAAATCATTTGCTTATTGATTGTCCATTTGCAGGTCAAGAGGACTATTTTTGAAAATTTATCACTGGAATGACTGGCTCGGTTACCGAGCCAGTCAATCCAGTGGTAAATTTTCAAAAATAGTCCTCTCTTGGCCTGCAAATGGACATTCCTCAAGACCACCCCAGAGGCCAGTTTTAGCTGTCTTGACCATTAAAGAGTGATTGAGCTACGTCATTTTGTTTGTAACATCAGCTAACATGTGACGTATTTGATTATGATGTCATATATTTAGGTGACATATATCCGAGGCTTCCATTGTGAACAAACAGTTTTAGTAAATAAAATATATTGGCATAGTGTTATATCTAATACTGTTAATGTGACTCGAGCTAGAGCATTCTTTGTATAATAAATAAATTTAACCCTCTAATGGTTAAGCGAGTCAAAACAGGCCTCTACAGTGGTCTGGAGAAATGTCCACTTGAAATACAAGAAACGACCATTCTTCAAGGCTTACCCCAAAAACAACAACGATTGGCTCCATATTACTGAGCCAGTCATTCCAGTGCTAAATTTTCAAAAATAATGTCTGGTCCTGCAATTGGCATTCGATAAAGAATAATTTATTTTTTGTCCAACCTCGGATAAATATTGATGTTATTGTAGTAATCATCAAACTATAAGAACTCATTAAATTATTATATTTTGGTCATACTAGTTTTTGTGTTTGTCATTTGTACCATTCTTCCTTGTGCTGCTGTTCTACTTCCAAACTACCATTTTTAAATTATGAAGCTCATTCTAGCTACGCTGCTCCAATTTCTAACTAAGCCACACACAGTTTTTACGTGTGTTAGAATCGAATTAAAACATTGAAACCAGAATTCCCAGAATCTAAATATCAAGGTAACAAGAGGTAAGCTGTTGAATATGCAACTGCCCCCAGTCAAATTAGTTTTAAAATACTCAACATAATGTCATGAATGTTTATTAAATTGTAAATTAAAGGCAGCTTTCAGACACTTTTGCGACAATGTGTTGTTGGTTACAATACGGTACGTCATTTTGATTGATACATCAGCTGACTGATTATGGCATCAGATACTTATTATAATTATTATAGGATTCTTACATTACTAAAGTATTCAGGCCGCATTGTTGAACATCATTAAAGCCTCTGAAAAAGTTACGGTAATATATAGTATATACCAGTAGTAATCATGTGACAGTCCAGCTTTATCTATGCCTGTCCCTGATTTTGTTGGTTCGTACACATTTCACATTACGAAATTCCATGAATTTTCTATAACCAGAATTACACAATGTCAGTTTTGAATGTGAAAGGTCATACGAAAGAAAAATCAATTCCATCTTAATAAATATTATCATGAATATTTTGAAACTACCGGTATTTTGACTGGGAGCTATAAGCTTGTCCGCATGAGTCTCTTGAAATCATTATGCATGGTTCTATGAGATGAGAAGCATGCCATAAAGCTATGCTCCGCCCACTTTTCCGTGTGTTGGAATCGATTTGTGTGTGTGTTGTAATATTTGAGGCGTTTATATGCTAGTTCCCAATGCTAGGGTCTAGACTCACGCCTGGCCTTTATGGTTTCTGTTGAATTCTTGTGAATTCTTGTGACGTCGGTTTGTGCATTAGCTTGTGTCTCTCTCTGTGTGTATGTGTGTGTTGATCGTTGTCTCTCGATTTTGTCTCATGTTGCTGTTCTTTTCCATGGCTTTTTTTGTAGCTCCTCATGCTTGGGCGTGTGTAATGGGGATGGCCTAACCTGGACCTAACAGGGGTGGGTAAGGGATGGGGTAGGTGTTGGGTCGGGGGAGGTGTGTACGGTCTTATGACCTGATGCACCCAAGGGGGGGCTTTAGGTCAGAGACCTCCCGGCCCCTTTGGGGGGAGTGGGGAGGTTGGGGTGTGGGGTCTTTCGGGTCCTGGGACCCATTTGGTCTTCTGGCCATCATCCGAGCAGGCACCAGCGCGCACTTGTTTGATTTTGATTGGTTAGGTAGCCCGTATGGTGACTGTGACCGTCCGAGGACGAACTCGGTCAGTCATCCGGGTTACATCCCTCCATAGTCCCCTCGAAAATTCCGAAAGATTCTAATTCTAGCAATTTGGTTTTGGTTTTGTAATCCGTATGTTGCGTGGTTCCATCCGAGGAGGGATCCATTCAGCATCCGGTTTACTTTGACTATGCCGAAATTTCTTGCCTACCTAACCCTAGCTCACGTTCACGCAGTTGGAATCGATTTATATACTTTGAATCTTTTAAAGGGATGCTAATGTCATCTCAAATGTTGTAATGCACCGATAGATTATGGTTTATAGATTCCATATCATTCATATTCTGTCACATTCCCTTATCTGTATCATAATTATCTGCTTTGTAGTATCGCGTAAATGTTGAACAGTGATCACCACCATTTTGTCTCCTCTGGCGATAATGTGTGATTTCATCTAAGTGCCAATGCATTACATTCTTTAGTATGTAATAATTATCCTGTTGAATATTTTGAAACTAATTTGACTGGAAGTTGTTGCTGCCCTAGGCAGCAACAACTTCCAGTCAAATTAGTTTCAAAATATTCAACAGCTTACCTGTATGGCTGCTTTTATACCACATTGCAAAGCTATAGATGGTACCTTTATGACTGAACCCGCATACCGAGGCAGACATGCTAGCTTTTTCTGATTGGTTGAAAAGTAAATCATGACAGCCATCATAGGCTGTAGAAATGTACCAACATTTAGCTACGAAAGCCTAAATATCTTTCTTTGACGGGATGATGAAAAGCTTACAATTCCATGCATAGTTTATGAGTGCCCTATTGAATCACCTGCATAGCTATCCTGAGATGAGGTTAGTTATCCTTTGCTTCCCAGAATCAGACATACAATTCGTACACTTAACAGACGTTCCGGCTGATCAGGGAGTTATAATACTGTATGATTTCGACGTCAGATCACTAGTGACCTACCGGAATTGATTATGACGTCAGATACTTGAGTGACAGATCAGATGCCTCCGTTCTTCAACATTTCTAGGTCTTGATTCTAATTTGTCAGATTCCATCATGACTTTCCAAGATTTCATGACCAGTACGAAGCCTGCTTATCAAATGTAGGTCACGTTGACCTTGATTTGGCATATGGATGTATCGTTTTCACCGTTCACCAAAGAACAGAGAAAATATCTTTCAACACTGTTGGTCATGATACACTGAATACGGTTAACCCTTTAATGGTCAAACCATCCTCTGCGGGGGGTCTTAAGGCAGGCCAAGAAGACTGCATAAATTTAACCAAGCCAGTCAGTCTAGTTGTAAATTTCCAAAATATTCTCTTCACCTGTAAATGGCCATTCACTAAGCAGAGGTCAATTTTCTTATCCAAATTTGACAATTAAAAGGTTCAAGGCATGTAACATTTCAAAAATATTTGAAAATCTTGTGTAATACAAACTGAACAATCTGATTGTTCTCAAATTAATCGGCAGGACTTTCAATGCAGTAACACATTTTCAACATATTTCGAGCAACTTGACTTACAGTCGTTGCTGACTAAGACAGCAACAACTTGATCAAGTTCTCAGTGTTTTCAATATCGTTAGCTAACAAATATATTTACAACTAGAATTCACTCAAGGGAGATGCTGACCACGCCGTTGCGCTGTCTTGACAATGCACTTAGTGACCCCCCCCCCCCCATGACCTCGATTTTTATACCCCGCCAAAAAATTTGTCTGGTATTATGTAATGGCGCTGTCTGGGCTTATGGGCGGCAGAGTGGTTTCAGGATGATAACTCCATTACTGTTTGTCGGATCGCATTGAAACTTCACAGAGTGGTTGGACTAGGTCTGGGGAAGAAACCTCTCGATTTTGACGATGATCCGAAATCCAAGATGCCGCCAGCCACTGGTGGCCATCTTGAAAATTAGTTTCTGGATGATAACTCCTTAACCGTTTGTCGGATCGCTTTGAAACTTCATAGGGTCGTTGGACTAGCTCTAAGGAAAAAACTTATCGAAATCGATGATGATCCGAAATCCAAGATGGCCGCCAGCCATCGGTGGCCATCTTGAAAATTGATTTCCAGATGATAACTGTTACCATTTAACGGATCACTTTGAAACTTCATAGAGTGGTTGGACTAAGTCTGGGGAAGAAACCTATCGAAATTGACGATGACCCGAACTCCAAGATGGCCGTCAGCCACGGGCTGCCATCTTGAAAGTTGGTTTCAGGATGATATCTCCGTTACCATTTATCGGATCACTTCATAGGGTGGTTGGAATACGTATGGTGAAGACACTTATCAAAATTTATGATAATCCAAAATCAAATATGGGCGCCAGTGCGGCGACCATCATGAAAATTGGTTTCTGGATGATACCTCCTTGACCGATTGATGGATCGCTTTGACACTTCATAAGGATGACTCGCATGGGTCTGAGGAAGAAATAAATATTTTCTTATAGCTCTTATTCGTTGGTTTGTTATCATGGCGGGGTATTATGCGCCGTTTGCACTCTTGTTAACCTTTTAACTTCAAACTAAAACATTTTCTAGCCACTCATAGGATCAATGTATGTGCCAAAGTTGGTGATTCTACCTACCTGCGTTCCGGATTTATGACTAGAAATGTGTATTCCGGGATGCACCAAGTGACCTAAATTTTTTACCTTTTGACTCCAGACAAACATTTTCTAGTCACTCATAAGATCAATGTTTGTGCCAAATTTGTTGGTTCTACCTCATAGGATTCCCGAGATATGCCTCGGATAAACACGCACGCATGCATGCGCGCACACACACACAGCTGAACCAAATTTGTTCAAGGGAAGTTGCTTTAGCGGCTATCTTGAATGACCTAGTTTTCATGAAAGCAACCTACAGAATCGCTGAATGGATCGGGCCGAAATTTGGGAGATATGAGTAGAGACTAAAGGCTTTTAAAATTTACTCAAGGGAAGTTTACAGATACGTTAAGAAACAATGTTGGCCGCTGTGTTTAGTTGGCCTTTCTAGTTGAAATCCCTATGTTCCAGGTAAACGATACATGTCCCTATATGCAGCAACAATTTTCAGTCAATTTGTTATAAAAATATTTACCCTAGCATGTTTCATCTGTACAATATGAAATCCACAATTATAACTTCTATACTGTTACTATGCGCTTTAGAGGTAGTAGCTCTGCTCACCTTGGCAGGCCAACAGTACAATGTATTAACATTACAGGAATAGTATTATATCCAGCAATGTGCAAAAGTCACGACAATAGGATCACAAATAATAACACCTGCAAATATTAACGTAAAATGATGGCTTTGAAGAAGACGATTGCAACCGAATTTTTCTAAATATTTTGTAGTTCAACTGCTTCAGGATAAAGCTAAGAACAATCGGGTACACCCACACGCAGGTACACCAATAAATTGTTAAACAAACAAGTCAGGTACACCTAAACTCGGGTACAAATGTTCACAGATTCCTAACTAAATGGGGTACACATACACATAGTCGGGTACAAAACCGACCACAACAATGGGATGTACGAGAGGTGTTCAGTTTATTTTGTCACAAATTTCAAATAAGTATTTAATCAACAATAATTTATCACAAAATAATTTCATTGCAGAAAATGTTCAATTTGAGACCCATGAGCATGATATATCAGTCTACAGCGCTTAGGCCAAGAAGAAAGGGCTTTATTGATCACAGTTTGACTTAGTGCCTTCCATTCGGTTTTGAGAGCATGTTTTAGACTGTTAAGACTTGTAACTTTCCGCTTCTGTAGATGGCACTTGACAATCCCCCAGATACTAAAGTCCATAGGGGCAGCAACCGGCGACTTCGGCATCCATTCTTCAGGGCTAATGAATTTAACATTATTCTGCTTTAAGTATGTTAAGCTCTTTCTTGCAGTATGAGAGGAGGCACTATCTTGGTGAAAAATCATGTCCTTCTGTTTGTTCCCTGGGAATAATTTGGGAACATCATGTTTCAAAAAGGGTCTCAAAACATGTTTGATGTAATAATCAGGATTGATTTTCACATTCCGATCAATGAATTTAAGAGTGGTCTTTCCGTAATGACTAACGCCTGCCCATACCATGAAACCAGGCGCGAAACTGTCACGTTTAATAAACTTCAACTTATCCATATCAATTTGTCCTTTCCTAACATAACAGACTCGCCGTTTTCTGTAGCTTCCACCTAGATAAAACATAGTCTCAACTGTGGTGACAAAGTTTTTCCACTTCCCCGCACACAGCTTCAGGTACAGCCTCCAGCTCCTCTTCCTCCTCTTTTCAACCTGCTCTAGGGATAGTTTATGAACCAAACATTTTTTTCTCAGTTTTGCCTTGATAACACTGTTTATGGTGTTATTTACGGAACCCAAACTAATTCCTAATAGATTGCTCATCTCACGTTGTGTCGGTGGGTTAATTCTTGCTATCATTTTCTTCACTTTGTCTATCACTTGTTTTGATACTACAGTTCGTCTTCTGATTTTCAACGTAGCAGATTTTCCATGTGTTAGATTCGTCAATTGTCGTTCTTTTCCGATGTTATTCTTTATGCGATAAATGGTCCTCACACTGACACTGATATTTTCTTTCAAAAGTTCATTTCTGATCAGTGACGGCGTCATTCCCCTCCTCAAAAGATGGAGAATTATACCCTCCGCTCTCTCGCTTGTTTTATGTCTTGGCATGTTGAAAACTTTTAACAAACTAAACTAGCGTGTCGGTAAGCTCGTGGGCTTTGTAAAAAGGTATTGTGAGTGAGACAATTGACCAAAAGTGTGCAGCAAGAAATCGTGCAATCTTGTGACAAAATAAACTGAACACCTCTCATATTTACCAAATCCGGGTACATACACAAAGGATCGGATACAATCGGGTACAAGACACTATAAAAGGAACGCACAAACTGCTTCGGCATCCAGACTCAACGGACACTAAACCGTTAGCGTCAGGACAACCTAGCATCTTACAGGCTTTTCTAAAAATATTTTAAAGTTAAGAATATCCCTTACCCATTTCAACGACAGATCTGTGATAGAATAAGTTCTTTACAAAATAAATCAGATTCTGTTAAATATTTTGAAATTAATATGATTGGAAGCCATTGCTGGCTTCCTGTAGGCTTGCACGATTATGCAATGTGTTTAATTGCGATTATTTCAATTATTCAATTAACTTATGCTTAACCCTTATTAAACCAGTCTAAAAAATGTAACTCTTACAGAGGCAGTCAAAGAAATACTGGTCTACATCTGAGAAACAATGTTACTTTATGTTGTTTCTATCTTAGCAATACAACATTTGAAAGTTAGAAAAATAGAAGTGAATCTAATTCACACTTACACATAGATGACTGTAGCTATAATTCAGCTATAATTTTCCTACCGATTATAATTGAAAACAATTTGACTGAAAGTAATTGCTACATAAGCAAGCAACAAATTGTTTTCAAAATATTCAGAATGTTTCATAATGGGCTCGTTTGAAAACATCTGTCTCGGAAGACAGGAAGAATGTGGTTAAGATCAAACTCGAATTGAACAAAAGCAGGTTGCCATTTCATCCTGCTCGTATTATAAGCAGGCTAAGTTGACTAACAAAATATTAATCAACCTTGTTTAAAATGATCTGAATTTGAAACATGGTGAATAATTGTTAATACCTAGACTGTAGCACTGATATTATCTAACCATTGCTTTTTTTCAAAATAAACTCAGACTAAATATTAACATTTCAAATGAAATAGATTAAAAACAACATAAACTTGAATAGCAAGTAAAATCAAATCATAGACACACTGAAGGTGTGTGTTGTTAACAACATCAACAACAACAACAACAAGTTCTTTTCTTTGAAAGCTAATGATTAGCAGTCTAGCTACATATTAATGCATCGCTGCACACCCATTATACTCCAGCTAATTCACATATGTGTACTGGTAAAGGACAATGCAATGATGATTGACACCAGATCAATCTTTAACAATTTTGCTAAAGCAAGCAGATTAAAATTTACTACAGATATTTAGAAGCACTGTTTGTGCAAGAAAGCCATTAGACGTTTTGAAACTGGTTTTAATGAAAGATATTGCTGTTAGAGACATAAACAGCTTTCAGTAAAATTAGTCTTAAGATACTCAAAAAGATTATCTTATTGAAATGAATTTGTTATCGCTACATGAATATGATTGAACAAATCTAAGGCAAATTATTTTCAAAACATTTCAAAATCTCAATTTTAATGTAGGCATACAGGAAAGATTTAGAACATCGAGCACACACTGGTCCGCGAAACGCTCGTTATGACGTCTTCCATACAAAAAGTTCAACATAAATACACGTACAACGCAAATATATTTGCAATTTTCATTTCAATATTTGTCAATTATTCAATTATTTGAATTTAGCATTGTCCATGTTTATTTATTTTTTAATAATTGCGATTATCAATTAAATTGAATAATTGTATAGCTTCTGGTCACATTAATCTCAAAATATTCAACAGTTTTCATGTATGTTAGCCTGGTAATGGAAGAATCAGGTTGAACTACGCCCCACCTGTCTCTAGCTGAGCTCTACCAACTCTGGCTGTGTTTGGATCAATCGATCCCTGCACTCTAAATCTCAATTTCCAGAAAACTATACAGGTAAGGCCCAGTCAAATTAGGTTCAAAATATTCAACAGCATGTTTATTAAATATTAAAGACGTACAATTGGTATAACAATGGTTAGGTCATCATCAGTTATGCATTGATGACGAACTTAGCTACATCATTCATGACATAATTGAATTTGCCATCAGCCAACACATCACGTAGTTGATTATGACATCATATGATTGATGGGTGGACTGGAATCCATTGAGACACAGGGAATTTATCGTTGATAGAATTAATAATCAAGCCAACCAAAAAATGTCCTCTCCAGCATTACGGTGTTAAAAGCCAGCTGATTGTTAAGCTCACAGCCTAATGAAGTTGTTGCCGTCTTAGTATTACAGCCTATAGCCTACACACATTGTATGCGCTGTGACAAGAACATATGGGCCGGTGATTATATTCAGTTTCCAGTAACACCAAGCTGTTGTGAATATTTTTATTCAACCTGGACAGTCTATCGCAGGTTTGTACTGGTACCCATTTATACTCCTGGGTAATGAGAGAGAGAGAGAGAGAGAGAGAGGATGAAGGAGATCGTCAGATGACTGACCCGAGATATGAACCCATGTAGATTATTCCACATTTAAGCTCGTTTCAAATACACTAAACTTGTGGGAGAAATTTGATAGGAAATGTTAACTTGTTTTAGATCCTCTATGTAACCCTTTCCTGTCTAAATAAATTATTTTGGCTAAACTAAGTAACTAATTGTGTATGCACTTGTTAGCTAACAAAACAGTAAGCCCGCTGATTATTCTGATAAAAATTTGACAACGCTGTTGCTGCCTTAGTCAGAAATGACTGTCAATAAAGTCGCTTGAAATATCTTCAACAAGTCTTGCAACATTGACTGCCCTGCTGATTATATTGAGAAAAATTGATTGAAAGTCAACGATTTTCAGCCAAATTGTTATCAAATCCTTATCTAGTGACATCAGCTGATTATACTGACAACAATTTGATCGAAAGCTGTTGCTGCTATAGGAAGCAACAGTTTTCAGTAAACTTGTTATAAATATATTTGTTGCTCCACGATTTACTTTCGGACCGCCTGACCCCGTGTCAGACCCTGCCAAGTCCTTCTGGGCAAGGAACTTGACCATCATGTCGGACGACCACAATGCACAAATGTTACACCTACTATCAAGATTACAACTTGTACAACGAAAGTAGACATGGTCCTTGAACAGAACCCTCACAAATTTATGGCACTCGTCACATGATGGAGAGGCTGGCTTGGCCTATAAATAAGCACAAACCTACAATAAGCAAGCGGAACGAAACAGGAATGGAAGGCAGATAAATATTTTCAAATAATTTGATCATAAATTAAATGTTACCCCTCCCGCACCCCACCCGCAATGTTACAGCAAAGATTGCATTGATTATGACGACAAGAACGAAGCGGGCAAGATACACCCATAAACTGATCCTCAAGGATGTATAACGGAACCAGGAACCATATCACATGGCATTCGGGGTATATTTACTAATCAATATAAATTATACTCCTAACAAAGGCCAAAACGATATGTGAAGAAACAACAAAATGTAAACAAACTGCTGTAGCACATGGTAAAACTGCAGACCACACATCTAATCAAGAATTTTGAAACCACCGATCATTGCAAACAGATCGTGATAACACGGAAAACTTGGAAATTCCAAAGTTTTCTGGTACCAATACAGTACGCAGCACCTAGAATCAGATGCGCGAATTAATGAAACATTTTCTTCACATAAAAATCTGAGACAACTCGGGTGTGATGTCACCCGCTCAGATCTTACGGAGAACGACGTCAGCCGATTTTCGTGTTAAACACCATAAAGCCAACACCTTATTTCATATCTGCCGATCGCCTGTTGGGGGTTAAAGGAAGGCGATCAATCTGGCATATTTCGTTGTTAACACGTCCCAGATTCGGGGTCAGAAATTGGAACATGCGACACAGACAAAATTTTGAAGACCTAAGTCTTTTAACTATAGAATAACATGGAAATATAAGACCTGGTTATCATCGGCTCCTTCCATGGTAATCCAAATAATCCATAGAGAGTGCACACAAAGCTATCACAATCACAGAAAAAGACTTAGAAAACTTTAAGACTCCAACTGCAAAAAAGCATGTAGCATTGTTGCTATGCAAACAAGAATGAGCTTCATGGCAAATGGGTACTCGGCAGTTGGGAGCCGAGTACCCGGTTCCAGGAGCAGGTAAAGCTTACTAAGTCTATAGTCCTAGGGCCCAGCTATCCAGGATAGCTTGTATCAGAAGTAATAGAATGGTGAGTATTGATCGAAGGAGAAGAGAACTTTCATGAATGCCTATTTGCTGGCCAAAAGAATTCCATTTTTTTAATTTTACCACTGGAATGACTGGCTTAGTTATGGAGCCAGTCTTTTCTTAGCCTGCAAATGGACATTCGTCAAAACCACTACAGAGGCCTATTTTTGCCGGATTGGACATGAAAGTGTTAAAATAAGACACAGAAATTGATGACCAATATTTATTATAGTATAATTAAAATCAATGTTTTAAATAAATATAAAATAATTCCATATCCTACTCTTATTATTATTATTATTATTATTATTATTATTATAATACAACAAGCAGCTGTTATTTTAATACTTCGTTAAAAGGAATACTGATAATTTCTGACAAATATTTTATCTTTAGAAATGATTTGATCAAATGTGACCAATAGCTAAAAATATCAATTAAACAGACAATAGTCTGCCGTTCCATAAATCAGTTGATGGTGTCCAACAAGTGTCAAGTTCAAACTAATATCATCCTTAATAGAACCAAGTTTTCATTATTACATCTACACTCATACAGACGACAATATTTACAAACAGATTTCTACACTAAAATGATAACTGTATCACAGATGTGGCAAGATGGCTTAGATGGATTGTGGAATACAATGAGCGAATTAGTGAAGACGGTGATTTAATTAGCAATGTAGATAACTGTATGCTTCTCGATAATTTCGATATCCTTCTCAAGTTGTTTCATTTCCGCTTCCATGCGCTCCTTGCGGTTCTTCTTTGGTGCGGTATCAGTCACCACAGACAATCCCTGGTACTCTCGATGGATTTCTTCCCAGTTTGTCTTCAAACCCTGTAAGTAAATTCAAACATTCAATGATTATACACCTAATAAATTGAGGTAATGCTGGGCTTGGATAGACTTGCGTGATTATGTGATTAAATCGAAAATCGCGATTATGTTTTAAATCGTGAATTTATATGATTAAATATTAAATAATCGAATAATCGTGAATATTTTCTATTGCATAAAATATTTCAAAACCTAACTGCCAACTACATTTTTAATGTGATCGGTCATGAAAAATTACATTTTGCTTAGTGAATGTATGCCAATTTGCAGGGCAAGAGAAGACTATTTTTGAAAATGTATTACTGGAATGCCTGGCTCGAGAATCGAGCCAGGCATTCCAGTGATACATTTTCAAAAATAGTCTTCTCTTCCCCTGCAAATGGACTCTTCTAAATACCATTGCCGTTTTCGTCATTGATATTCTTTTGTTGTTATGTCTTGGTAATTTGTATCCAAGCTGATTAATCGAGTAATCGCAATTATTTTTTAATAATTGATCGCGATCAATCAACTCAATAATCACACACGCCTAGGCTTGGAATTCTCTTCAGGTAATACTATTTTTGCTGAGCCCAACAAGAAGTAGAGGATGTCTTGATCTACTGATCAGAATGGTACCTGATGTACCAACTGTGAATAGATAGAATATTCATCCTTTAATGAGTAAGCCTGTCAAAACAGGCCATTGCAGTGGTCATGTCTCATTAAATAGACACTTGCACGAGATACCTGTTGATTTCTGTTCAATACATCCCGAATGCAATGCCCCGACTCCATATTTATTCAGCTTGTTTGAGAAATCCTGACCTGTACAGGCAATAGACTCAACGAATATGGCATCCAATAGTTATGAAGATTATGGAGTCGGGGTATTGCATGCTAGGTAGCATTGCACGCCGAGTAAATTGAACAGAAATAAATAGGCATCTCATATCTCATGCAAAAATGTCTCTATTTAATGGGACACAAGTACTTTAAAGAATGTCCATTTGCAGTCCAAGAGAAGACTACTCTTTACCACTTATCCCTGTAATGCTTGTCTTGATGGACACACGCCAATCATTCCAGGCATAAACTGTCAAAAATAGTCTTCTCTTGGGCTGAAAATGAATAATAACTAAGCACAAATATCAATTTTCTTTACCATTAAACGGTTAAAAATTAAGTTTTCAAAATACCCTGAAGACACGACATGGGCATGCTTTAACCCTTACCACTCTGATGACAAAATTATGTTTTTTATTGGATCAACAGCGAAGAATCTGGCAGAATCTATGACAGAACCATCTTCCACCAAATTTGTTGAAAAATGAACACCAGTTCATCTTTTAATTTAATTTGAAAATTTAAGTTTGACATCAGAGTGGTAAGAGTTAAAGTGGCATTATCAGAATTTAACTGAACAACACACGCTCATGGAGTCAGTCGTACACTTGACACTTCCAGCTTCATGACTAAGTATTCTCACTCAATTATTACAGTGATGTTAGCCTACATGTGGCATCATTGATTATGGCATCATACACTTGAGTGGCAGATCAGATTCCTTTATTTAATGCACACATACCTGTAGTATTGTTTGTCTTTCTGTCTCGCTCAGCTGTTTCATTGCACCTCTCCTGAAATGCTCGCTTACGTACGCATCATACTCCTCCTGCGCACGCTTAATCTGATCATTACGCATCTTCAGATAGCCGGGCGTCTCACCATAA
The DNA here is from genome assembly GCA_034401795.1 of Chaetoderma sp. LZ-2023a. Taxonomy (NCBI): domain Eukaryota; kingdom Metazoa; phylum Mollusca; class Caudofoveata; order Chaetodermatida; family Chaetodermatidae; genus Chaetoderma; species Chaetoderma sp. LZ-2023a. The sequence goes on along the minus strand of CM067365.1, from coordinate 30,017,168 downwards.
TCCTGAATTTATAAAGTTTAAATTAAGAATTTTTGTAAATTCAATATATTAATTTTTGTTGAGCGGTTATAAAGCAGTACTACTGGCATGAGTTTGAATTACACTGCTGGTCTGCTGGTGCCCAGGTTCGTATAATGATACCTGCTGAATATTTTGAAATTGGTTTGACTGTACATGAAAACAACGTTTGCGCGATTTTTGCTTTGAAACCGTGATCGATTTTGTAAAAAAAATTTTGATTTTCGATTAAATCCTAGGTTCAAATTGTATGGCTGGGTGGTTTAGCATAAAAGAAACTGGTGACAGTATCACTAATTAAACCGGTTTAACCGAAATACCAGTTTAAGGGACTAGAATGATCGAAAATAATTTGAAATATGAAAATATCTTGTTTTTATTATCTACAGTACATGTATTTTTGTGATTTAACAACTGACGTAAATTGCCACGAAATTAGAACAGTAACTAGGTAGACTGTTCACTTCGTCGCTATCTATCTCAAAATAGTACCGTTAAAATAAATAAAATTAAATTGATCCGTCGATGACGAGTCATCGTTCACATACCAAATTTGGTTGAATTTCGCACAATCGTGTCTTAGAGGAGTCGCATTACAATCAATTTCATGGCCTTTTGACCCCATCCCACACACCATGGGGGCAGGGCCAAATGTAAAGGTGCTCATCCACTCCACATTGATATGAGTAACTGACATACTAAATTTGGTTTAATTCCATCCAACAGCGTCAGAGGAGTTGCATTACAATCAATTTCATGACCTTTTGACCCCATCCTCCACCCCTGGGGGTGGGCCATTGCAAATGTACTCATCCACTCCACATTGATATTGGTAACTCAAACACCAAATTTGGTTGAATTCCATCCAATGGTTTCAGAGCAGATATCAAGTTTGCTTGAGTTCCGTTAAACGATTTCAGAGGAGTTGCATTACAATCAATTTCATGCCCTTTAGACCCCATCCCCACCCCCTGAATGGCATGGCCAAATGTAAACGTATTCATCCACTCCACATTGATATGGGTAACTGACATACTAAATTTGGTTTAATTCCATCCAGCAGTGTCAGAGGAGTTGCATTACAATCAATTTTTTAACCTTTTGACCCACCCCTAGGGGCGGGGCCAATGTAAATGTGCTCATGTACTCCACATTGACATGGGTAACGTACAGACCAAAATTGGTTGAATTCTGTACAACGATTTTGGAGGAGATGCATTACAATCATATTCCGCAGGTTAAAATTTGACCTTTTGACCCCCTCCCCACCCACCCCTGGGGGGTGGGGGTGGAGCCAAATCTAACTGGCCTGTTTGCACTCCGCAATCATATGGGTAACTCAGATATCAAATTTGGTTGAGATACGTCTAATGATTTCAGAGGAGTTACAACTGATTTGACCTTTTGACCCCTGCCACACTCCCCTGGGGGCAGAGCCAAATCTAAATATCATTTTGCAAAGCGGAATTATATGGGTAACCCCATACCAAATTTTATATAATTCCACCCAATGGTTTGGGAGGAGATAGCATGATGGACGGACGGACAGACAAGCGGACAGGCGATTACAATATCCCCAACGTTTTTTAAAACGTGGGGATAATAAATAGTCTGGTTCATGTGATGTCGTCAAATTAACACCATAACTATTAAAATGGTAATTTTCAACACGGTTATTAGGTCACTATTTTCGAAAGCATTGTAAAATCTAACGCATGAAAATAGGAACCCAATATGAGAGCGAGTTTAGACCCTTAGTAGAGTAGGGCCGGTACGGTTATAGTTTGTATAACCACCTACAGTATGATCTAGTCTAGTAAGTCACATGTTTGTATTCAAGTACTCAGTATTCAGTAATGCCTCTTCAATAAACTGTCGGGTGAATGTCATTCAGGACGTAACTAAAGGGTAGTCATTTCCCTGAAATCGCACCTCAAGAATTCTCACAAAAAGCTGTCTGACTATTTTTTGAGAACATATGCCATAATAAGGAGATTATGATAATTTGACAACATAAACGCAATGATACGCCCGAATCTAACGTAGATCTACTTAAAGCAATTGGGTCATTCCGTGTCAAGACAACCGATGGGTGTTGCTTGACCAATTCGGATTTCCAAGACTGTAGTGGTACAGTAGTATGTTTTAGGAAATGCTGCACAATTTCAGTACCCAAATCCCAATATTCTTGGAGATATGGACGCTAGAACAGCAAGGGGGTCTACCACATGTGACACAATTGTCATTTTGTAGCATTTTCAAGGCTTGGCAAATTCTTAATTTGATATCCAATTCCAATAAAACTTTCAGTGCTTGCTCACATGTAGGTACCCTCTTGAAATATGCAGGGCATAATAATTTTTGTGCTCATGTTGGTAACCTAGGTAACATTAAAAATTAAAATTTATTCAGTGACAAATTTTCAGACCCACTTGTGATTACAATTATGTTCAAACTATTAGAGTTACAAACTTAATACTTGATGGGTCAATTACATATATATTTGTTAGTTTATATATAAAATAAAGAAATATGTGGTTCTTAACAATTTTGAAAAATAGGCCCTTGAAATTGGTCCAACCTGAAAATGATCCCATATTCAACTGTCAGGATGACCATGTGGGATAGGTGGAAGAAATTTGTGCCTTACAGACAATAAAGCATGAGGTGTGCTCTATAACATATCCAAAATTCAATTTTCTTCCGTTCTTCCTTCCATCAAAATCTTTGGGACAAAATGGGGTATTTTTGCCATTTGTGAGTATATTTTTATGATATTACATGTTAATTATGTATGTATATCAGTTAATTTTTCCTGTCTGAAAGTGTCAGTCACAGCAATGTGAACAAATGATATTGTTATCCCCACATTTTAAAAAAATATTATGGATATTGTAATCTCCTCCATCTGTCTGTCCATCCATCCATCTGTCACGCTATCTCCTCCTAAATCATTGGGTGGAATTCATCAAAATTTGATATGTGGGTTACCCATACGTGGTTGTGTTCTGCGACGCAGCATCTATCTTCGGTGCCATGCCTGCCATGGGGGTCAAAGGAGCTGGGTCAAAAGGTTAAATATCCTAAAAACTGTCAGTCACTCAATTACCTCCTAAACCGTTGGATGGAATTCAACCGAATGTGTTAAATGTGAGTTACTGATATGATTACGGACTGTGAGATGACACTTATATTTGACTCCACCCCCTAGAATCAGGTCAAAAGGCCAAAGCTGGGAAATGTGGGGATTTGTGATTGGTTACAAAACATAACATAAAGTAGACTTTTAGAGGCTTAAATTGTTGGCCTTGATGAAATGAAATGAAATAAATCTTAACATATGATGATTTAATTCCGTATAAATTAAATTAATTTTTGAAGTTGTGAAATTGAATTAGAGGCACGAGTCCCTAATTCAATTTCGCAACTAATTTGTACGGAATGAAACCATCATATGTTAAGATTTATTTCGTTTCATTACATTTTAAGCTTCTCACGGTATAAAAATTAAATCTTTATTTTTACGCATTCTGGTATGAATGTGCTCCTTTAATTAGACACAACAACTGAATCAAAAGCATAAAATTATTACACCAGCTGACCTTGTTATTAATTGAAATTGCTAACTTTAGAATTAAAAAGAATTATGTTCACTGATTATTGCCTAACACTCTGCAACTAAGTATATACTTGGTATTTCACGACACTCAGGGTCTGCAGCGAAAGAAAGAAAATTATATACTGAGTAACTAGCTGGTTTTCTCAATGACAAAGGTGTTACCTCGCTAGTGTTAGCTCGTTTATCAACATAATGAACACAGGCATGAATCGATTATAATTGTACTCATGTACTGATAAAATGCGACAGAAAAAGTACACAGTTCAGTTTTTAAACAAACATGAAATCTTTGATAATTTTCAAATTTTTCCTCAATGGTAATTAAAATCGTGGTTTTTAAAACAAATCTAACCACCCCATTCTATTAAATTAGGTCTTGAAATCATTTAAAACTAGTTCTAAATTAATTTTCTATAATTAATATCAGTGAAATAAGCCAGATAATGCTTGAGATGTCACTTTAGGGTATAAAAATTTCATCATTTTATAGGAAGCTTGAGCAATGCACAATGAGCTCCTGGTTGTACTACTAAAAAATTTCCGCCACTACTTTCATCCTGTGTAGAACCCTGTATATGGGTAGGTCAGTTCCTGTAATTTTTACACACACACGCACGCACGCACACACACACTCTCTCCTACCCGAGTGTCACTTTACAAAACAGTACAAACCCTTTTCTGCACATAAACTGGTTCCAGTCCAGATGGGTCTAGTTTATGTCGATCACCCTTCTTAGTATCCACATATATCTTCTGTGGTTTTCGTGGCACTGATGTAATGTTCTCCACCGCATTTGTGTTGATGAAATTCTTGGTTGTTTTAAGTCCCATCAGGGGTTTATCCTCCTTGGTCGGTACAGCGGGACGTCGCCGATCCGTGTCAGGATATTGAAACTCCTCTTCTGTAAAACAAATATACAGAATAGAAAGTCATGGATCCATGTCTAGCTATAGCCCGGACATTTTATAGCTACATGTAAACTCCATTCAACATCTACATGTGGTGGAATGGCCCTCAGCAGTTTTACCTATGCCCCGCCCATCTCTATCTAAACTCCACTCCAGGGCTAGAAATAAATGAAAAAATCTAGTTGTCCCCCTTGGCAATGCCATTTCACTCATTTTCAGGTTGCCCGCCACAGGTTAAGGTTGCCCTTAAATAATATGCTAATAAAAACGACAAATAAAATGTCATGAGTATCATTTTTTAACATGTTAACGGTAATGTATCAAGAAACGACATCATGATTACTCAGAAACAGCAATGCTGCATTAACTTTGGCGAATTAGTATTTTTTAGCCCTCTCAATGACAAATCACTGAAAAAAAGAGATTCTTTGCAATGTATGGTACTATAGCATATGCTATTTCTATTGAATATTTTGAAGTTAATCTGACTGGATGTCATATCTTCCGAAGGCAGCAATGCTTTCCAGCCATATTACATTCAAAATATTTGATAGATGATTCATTGCAAAGAGTTTATGTTTTCAGAGATTTGTTGTTGAAAGGGTCATCAATGTGTGTACTGTAAATTATAGACTAGAGATATTCAGAAGTCAGAATTATTCAGAAACTAGACTGAAGTCAACCAAAGCGAAGTAAACTCATTATAGTGTTTGAATTTGAAAAGGACATTTTATTATTATTTCATGGTTATTGAAGCAGACGAATGTTTTACTCTAGCCCAAGACATTTCTCAATAGTGTCAATTCATTTATGACCCCTCTAGGGAATAATCGCGAAATGACACGGATCCGCCATCTTGTCTAAATTCTACAATTTGTCAAATTCTGATAGAGATTCACAGGGAAATCCCCTTTATCTCAGGAATAAAACGAGTACTCGATTGAGTGTAGTTTGGACTCAAAATTGATTTTTATTATTTAGCGTGATTTTGATAGTATACTGACCGTACTGAAGATTGCCCCATACATGATGCCTACGGTCGTCACTTCAACTAGTAAACAGCTAGAACGTGTACTCGGCAATATTCAGCCTTCGAATAGTACAGTTAAAAACACTATCTGACGTTTTCTTTTATCTCGCGGGAGTAGGGGTGAGACCATCGAGGCTGGCAGCAACAGCATCCAGCCAAATTATTTTTAAAATATTCAACAGCATGTTTATTAAATAGTACAGACATACGATTTGTATGTGTCGGACGACTAAGAGTTAAGACGGGTCCTATAGAATCATTTATGACATAATGATTAATTGATTATGACATCATCCTACAGTGCCAAGTCAAATTAGTTTCAGAATATTCGACAGAATGTTTATTAAATAGTAAAGACATACATTTCGTACAACGTGTCAGAGTATTAATCATTAAAGACGGACTATATCGAATCATTCATGACGTAATGATTATGATGTCATCATTATACACATCACTTAGTTAATTATGACGTCATATTATGTCAGATGATCGATGGATAAACTGGAAAGGTGAATTGATTTTTATGCTTTGAAACCTAACTTCCCAGAATCTAAATTTCAAAATAACTACATAGGTAAGCTGTTGAATATTTTAAAACTAATTTGACTGGGGGTGGGGGCTGTTGCTGTCCATGGCTGAAAATGTCAGATAATTGTTTCAAGATATTGATCAGAATGTTTAGTTTATGGTAAATTGATCAAAGACTTCCGTGACTGTCTTGTACAGGTAAATTAATATGAATTGTAATCAAGTTGTCTCGTGAAACCACCTACAGGTCTAACAGATTCCTAACAGCATAGAAAATCATGCATTCAAGTTTGGCTCCGATAGACTTAACCCTTTCATGGTCAAATTTGGTGAAGAAAATTTTAACTTTCTCTTAGAAAATGTTCAGTCATTCTAGTGTTAAATTTTCAAAAATGGTCTTCTCTTGGCCTGCAAATGGACATTTCACGATTATCGAGCCAGTCATTCTTGTGATAAATTAAAAACAAATAGTCTTGCTCTGAAAATTGACATTTTCTATGAGAAAATTTAAATTTTCTTGACTAAATTTGAGGGTGAAAGGTTTAAGAGGCCACCTGCCTAAGGCAACAACAGTTTTCAGTAAAATTAGTCTCAAAATATTCAACAGCTTTCCTGTATAACTGTCTTGAAATCGAGATACTACACTTTCATGGGTTATTGTTGTCACTGAGTGTGGCCATTTTGAATACCTATAAAATTATATAATCTTCTTGCCCTTACTGTTTGGTAGCAGTGGCTCGCCAGAATGCTTTTTGAGGTATTTCTCTGTTGTTGGAACATCAACTTTCGCTGGTCCCATTGTTTTGTATGGTGATTTATCCTTCTGCTCCTCAACTTTAACAGTGTCCTTAAACTTTGAAGTGTACCTGTTAAAACAAAAAGAAATATTTGCATACAGTACATGGAAAATTTTTTAATCACTTTCTTTTGGTGTAGACTACTCTTAAGCAGCATATATACACCTGTGCAAAAGTTAAGCACCAGCAAAAACAATAGAACATAGAAACATGATGGTACAACTAGGCTGCCATACTTTTTGTCCCCGCGTTAGCTGACATAATTCCAAGTACGAAATGCACATGCATGCATGACTTCACGCCGCTTGATGTCCGTGCATGGCGAGAAACAGCACACGTGTTCAGTTATGTAAAAGTCCAGTTTGAGGTGTAGAACATTACATACAGATTTAGGCGACAAGATTAGGAATTTTGTGTTCATGACCGTGGTTTATTTGTACAGAGAGAATTAGCTCTTGATTGTGAACCGCTATGGCAAGACGAAGGTTAAGTGATCGTGTGAAATGGCAAATCATAGGCATGCATACCACTGGTATGTCATGCAGAGAGATTGGCAGACAGCTGAACATTAACCATACTGTAATCAGTCGTTTGATTGCAAAACATGGGCAAACTAATGAGGTGAAGGACAGGCCTAGATCTGGAAGACCGAAGAAGACTACTGCCCATGATGATCGAGCCCTAGTACGCCTTGTTAGGAGATCTCCATTCACCAACAGCAGAGTGCTCAGCCAGCAATGGGAAACGCGCAATAGAGTGTCAATGTCTACCGTCAAAAGGAGACTGTATGCTGCTGGCATGAAAGCTAGGAGACCTGTCAGATGTCCTCTCCTCACTATACACCACAAAGAGGAGCGTCTGAGGTGGTGCAACGAAAGAAGACACTGGAACATGAGATCCTGGAGACGCGTACACTGGTCCGATGAAAGTCGGTTCCTGCTTCATGCCACAGATGGTCGAACTCGTGTATGGAGGTCCAGATGCACGGCGTACGACCAACGTAACATCATGGAAAAAGTTCCATTTGGTGGAGGTTCCGTTATGATATGGGGGTGCATCTCATTTGATTGTAAGCTGGATCTGTTGACTGTACCTGGAACACTAAATGGACAAAGATATCAAGATTCCATACTGGATAGAGTTGTGGTCCCTCATTTTGTAAATCATGCACCTGGAACCCACCCTATATTCATGGATGACAACGCCCGACCACATCGTGCTAGAGCTGTGCATGAATACCTCCGCCAGAATGCCATTGAAACCATACCATGGCCAGCAAGGAGCCCTGACATGACCCCATTGAGCATATCTGGGACATTCTGGGAAACATGGTGAGAAGGAGGGATCCTCCTGTGCAGAACCTACAGGAATTAACAGACGCACTCCATCTTGAATGGCAACGAATACCACAATGGCGTATCAGTCGGTTGGTGACCAGCATGAGACGTCGTGTCCAGGCCGTCATCCAGGCACAAGGTGGATATACCCGGTATTAATAATGACAGTCTCAAACTCGTGCACAGATGTTAAACTTCGTTTTCAGACACCATTAATGACAATCTAGCCACGTGTGTCAACTGTAGGGCAATAGTTGTCAGTTGTGTCAACGTAACCATATTCAGGCCTCGTTTTCAAGTTCAAACAAAAACATACAGTGTTTCCCCACTATCATAATCAGCATTCCTCTAGTTGCATTATTACCTCTTGCACTAAGATGGATGGGTACATAAATGTTTATGCTATTGCTTTCTTCATAGCACATGAATATACCCTCGCATGTGCATAAAAATAGGGTGGTGCTTAACTTTTGCACAGGTGTATAGATCAAATCTGTGAAGTTTTCTTCAAACTGGATAACCCCATGTTGCCTAAATTGTCATTTGCAAAAAGCTTAACCACAGCATAATACATATAACCTGGATACAAATCAGCCCTAAAATAATCAAGCTTCAGACGCTGTAAAAGTATGGAAAGATTTGAAACCAATTTGAAATTATTTTAATGTGGACTAGACCTAAGCATCATACGGAAACATTTGAAAAAGGTTTAGACGCAGGAAAAACCTTAATCTGGCCCCAGAAGTTCAGACACAGTAAAAAGTATGGATAAATCTAAAAAATCAATATAATTTTGATGAAGACTAGTCCCAAGCGTAATTATTATATAACAAATCTGTCAAGTTTGATTTAAATTGGATAACCCCTTGTTGATTTAAATATCATTTGAAAAAGGCTCCCAAAATCTTTTCACTTTGTGATGGCAAGATAAATATGGGCCAATCATAATTCTGAATGGAAGTTCTGAAGCAAATCACCGAAAGGGATAACCGAAATCAGTGATCCTATTTTAATCTCGCATGATACATAGGTAGGCCCTATCATTTTTCCAATGATGACAACGATAGCATGTAACAATGTTAGGTTTCTCTTTCATAGCACAGCTCAGAAATAACTTAAAACGTTTCTAAAACAAAATAACACGTACGTTGTACTGTTAAATAAAGTTATATAATAGAAGCAAGATTACATTGAGATGGGCTACATGTACTTGATCCTCGACAACAAGGGTGGTCTGGATCTGGATCCAGGCACACACATAGTTATGCAAATATTGGTAAAACATAATTTAACAACCACTTAATGGTCCATATTTATCTCTGATTGTTTCGTCACAAGGATGGGTTTATTTAGCTTAACCTGGGACAATTCATCTGCACTCTCTCTCTTGTCGGCGCATGTGATCAATCACTATAATTATTATCAAAACAGTTGGGGCCAATAAACGGTGAATTATTCCCCATTCATCTCTCAGCATGCGTATGCAATCTTGTTTTGAAATGATTTGCGCTCAATAATCAAAGCAAGTGGTGAGATAAACGATCACTAATGAGCTTACATCAATCCATTTGATCAATCAATATTTACGCGATAATCATAGCATGTCAATTTCAACGCAACCAGAAAAAATATGCAAATTATATTTTGAAACTAATGTAACTGGGCGCTGTTGTGCTATCTACACGTCGGGTTTTTTTTAATTTGAATCGTTAAATTTATTCACGAAAAATTAAATTTTCTCATAGAAAATGAAGGGAATTACAATTTCCCTTTCTCCGAGATCTACCAATACTGACCATTCTATTACTTCTGATACAAGCTATCCCGGATAGCTTGGCCCTAGGACTATAGACTTAGTAAGCTTTACCGACTCCTGGAACCGGGTACTTGGCTCCCAACTGCCGAGTACCCATTTGCCATGAAGCTCATATTGTTTGCATAGCCACCAAACAAGAGATACCCATGGCTTGCCTCCGTGGGGCTGGGAGGCTGGGTCCGTAATAGAATGGTGAGTATTGTTAGATCTCGGAGAAAGGGAAATTGTAATTCCCTTCATCTCTTTCGATCAATACTCACCATTCTATTACTTCTGATATATACCAGATTTAGACAGCAACCTGGTGGGAAGGGGCAAGCCATCAATTGCTACTTTTGCCCCTTGGAGAAAGAGCTTACACTTAAACTTGGCAAATGGAGACCTAAAAGGACCATCAAGTTAAAGGGACCGAATCACATTCGCATCACTGCCCCCCCCCCCACCCTTTTTTCTCCTAAGAAAAGGGAGAGAACTCACGAACATGCATCTCGCCTGAAACACAAATATGCCAAGAGGGTTAACTGTTCTTTGCATATATTAGCCTGGGAATGAGCATGAATATGTAAGATGAATGAACATGATATATAGACATAATACAAAAACTCTCAATCTTGAATTACCTCATGATATTTGGATTTCAGACGTGGAGCCTCCAACCATTCACTTGTCTGGCCATCAGTGACACAATCTGGTTGACATCCTCTCGCTCAACCATGTCTGCTTCTTAATTCTTTCTTACAAATGCCAAAAAAGGGAGAAGAGCCGTGTGGTCGTATACCGGTAACTATCGTTTCAAAACAGCTAAAGCGAGTGGATTGGTGGAGTCTGACACATCCCTCATATAGTAATCCGTGAAAGAGGACTCACAGTGCCATTGTGCAACAGCCATGACGTCCTTTAACGGAACACCATTGTAAAGGGCGGTCGAGGCGGCTATTCCTCTAACATCGTGTGGCCTTGCGCATTGCACCTGGTGCCCAGTCGCAATCTCATGGGGAGTAGTCTGAATGCATTCGACCACCCAACGAGAGATAGAATCCATTGATGCGGCGCCATATGGCTTCTTATGGCAGATCCACAGATGTCTATCATTCGACCGTAACGAGGCTGTCCATTTTTTGTACTTAGTCAAAGCATGGACTGGGCACCAGACACTGGCATCATGATCAAACCTAGTTAGTTTCGGTATAATGATCAGTTTGCCGGGATATTTCAAAGATTGATTCTTTGACATAAACTCTTGGCAGTAGACACAGACCCTCTTCGGAGACAATAAATCGGTCCCTCTCTGCTGAAAGCACATGGATCTCACTGCGCCTTCTTGCTGAGGAAGCTGCCAATAGAAAAACCTCCTTTAGAGTCAAATGCTTTAGACTTGCGGAACGCAACAGTTCGAAAGGGTGCTTGGCCAGTACATTAAGCACTAAAGATAGTCTCCAGGCTGGAATGACTACCGATTGTCTCGGTCGGAGATTGCTCATTCCCGTCACCATGACATTTAACTGGGCCACCTCTGGACTATCCCTGTTGGCTAGACAAGGGATAACTGATGCCAAAGCTGACTTGTATCCAGCAATTGTGAGAGGAGCTAGTTCTGAAAAGAACAGCTCACAGAGAAAGTCTTATTTGCTGAATAGTGGATTGAAAGGTATCAATACCCTTTCCTTCACACCAGTCTGCAAATTTGTTAACCTTGTTGTTATATGACTTGAAGGTTGACCTTCTTCGCAGCTGCGATGAAATTCGCAGCTTGTCGAGAAAACCCTTCCGACGTTTGATAACATCCATGCAGTCAATTGGAAAATTTCGGGACGCTCGTGTAGGAAGCGTCCCTTGGCCTGGGAGATTATGTTCGGAATCTCGGGTAACTGCACTGGATTGTCCACCAGCAGATCCAGAAGATCCGTGAACCATGCCCTGCTGGGCCAATATGGCGCTATTAGCCAGACCAGACACAGCTCCTCCCTGATCTTCACCAAGATCTTCAGCATGCATCCCTCTCCAGCTTATCGCCAGAGCGTCTGTATCGACGGCATTTGGATCGGGAATCGGCGAGACATAAGTCATGATTTGAGCATTTTCCTTTGTGGCGAACAAGTCCACATTTGGTTTGCCCCAATGCTCGAAGATCCTTTGAAGAACTGGAGGGCTGAGAGACCATTCTGTTGGCAGAATTCTCTGTCTGCGAGACAAAGCATCCACCAGAATGTTCAATCGGCTAGGAATGTGAGCTGCTTTCAAAACAACTGAGTAATTCCTGCACCATTGAATCAAGTGCCACACTTTCATACATAGTGTGGGTGACTTGGTCCTGCCTTGGCAATTTATGTATGATACTACTGTCGAGTTGTCCGACCATATCAATATCGCCTTGCCCCTGACTTTTGGAAGAAATCTTTCCAACGCCAGTTCCACTGCCATCATTTATAACAGATTGATATGCAGCTGACTCGCTTGGAGAGTCCATGTGCCCGAAACCTGGTGTTCTCCCAGACAGGCCCCCCCCCACCCCTCCAATGATGCCAACGATGCATCCATGTACACAGACAGCTGGGGGTGGGATAGGTGAAGCGAAACTCTTACTAGGAGATTCTGACGCTCCTTCCACCATACAAGATGCGCCCCTTCCACCATACAAGATGCGCCATTATTGGCTCCAAAACTGGTACCAGCTTTGACAGGGGTTCTGTTCCCTGCTTCCAGAGACATCAGATACAACTGGATAGGTCTTCGCATTAGAGCAGCATATGGGATTACCTGCTCCATGGAGACCATCATGCCCACCATCTGAAGAAACCTCCTCACCTGAATGTGGTTTCCCAATGGCACCCCATGTGTGGCCGCTGGACCAGGCGAGATAGGTGAGTACCATGCCTGGCCAGCCACACCCGTCACTGTGTCGGTTGTGGCAAACCAACCAGCACTGGACGGGTGTCCGGTACCGGTGTGGCCTCAACCACGGGCGGAGTGGATGCCATGACTTGCGACAAGTCAGAGAAATGGAGAATGGTTCCGTCCAGGATGGAATCGACCTCCATGCACTCCACCCGCGGTATCTCAGGCCGCAATCTCTCCTCTTCGGCCTCCTCATCCTCAGACCCCGAAGAGCCATCACAAGATGAAGAGACACGGGAGCCGTCTTGGTGGATGGCTCCCATGCCAGATGAACTGGCTACCGCTACTGGACCACCCGGAGGTGGCCGCAGAGAAGCAGTACCCACCAGGCCAGAGCCCAACGGGACTGCCAGGGGGGCATCTTGTCCAGAACCATGTCCAAGGACAGGGTCTGAACCAGACACGGTGAGGTTGCACCACAGTCTTTGGTATCATAGACGACACCAGCGTGGGAAGGGCGCTATGCAAGATGCCTTGCACAGCGGGCCCAAACCACGCAGGGGTGTCATCTCTGAACCCTCCAACTGCGGATGAGGAGCAACCCCAGGGGCCGAAACAGATGCTCCTCGATTTCTTTTCGGTCTGCCTGACCCCGTGTCAGACCCTGCCAATTCCTTCTGGGCAAGGAACTTGACCACCAATTCGACGGGCCACACTGCACAGACACTACACCGATCATCAACATTATACTTGGCACAACGATAACAGACATGGTCCTTGAAGGCGACCTTTATGAACTTGTGACACTCTGGACATGATGGCGGGGTAGGCTTGGCCTGAAAACAAGCACAAAACCTAAATAAACAAGCGGAACGAAATAGGAATGGAAGGCAGACAAATAATTTTGAAATAGTTAGACAATAAATTATAAGTTAACCCTCCGGCACCCAACACCTGCAATGTTCCAACCAAGATCGCGTAAGCTGGCGACAAGAATGAGAGCGGGCCAATAATACACCCATAAATTGATCCTGCAGGATGTATAAAAAGGAACCAGGAACCACATCGGATACATTCGCGGTATATTTAAGAATTAATTTCAAAATTATACTACTCAAACGAATGCCAAACGATACGAGAAGGAACAACAAAATGAATTAACACTACTGCTGTAGAACACGGTAAAGCCTCAGAACACACATTTTAATCAAGAATTTTGAAATCATCGATCAATGCAAACAGATCATGATTACATGAAAAACTTGACATAACTCAAAAGTTTCTGGTACAAAAACGCACGCAGCTACCAAGAATAAGATGCATGAATTAATGAAGCATTTGCTTCACCAAATAATCCGAGCAATAAAAGGGTGTGACATCACCCGCTTGGATCACACGGTTGAACGACGTAAGCCGATTTTAGTGTTAAAAAACCATAGACAAACGCCCAAGTTTCATATTACTGCCTGATCGCCATTGGGATTTAAAGGAGGCGATCTTATCTGGCATATTTCGTTGTAACCACACGTTCCAGTTCCAGAAAATGGGGTATGCAACACACACAAGATTTCAGAGACATAAGTCTCCATGTGACTAGAGAAATAAAATGAAAGAATACAACCTGAGGTCCAGTACCTTCTTCCATAATTAATCAAGTAATATAGAAACAGCAGAAAGGACAGGGAAAAAACACAAAGAAAACTAAGATTTCTCCAAGACAAAAAAGCTTATATTCTCTTGCTATGCAAACAAGAATCGGCGGCTCTGGCAGGCAGGTACCTTACCCGGTTGTTGGGAACCGGGTATCCAGTTCCAGGAGCCGGTAGAGCTTTCTAAATCTAGATTCCTAGAGCACAGCTTCAGGGTAGCTGTATAATCAATAAGTAATGTAATGGTAAATACTGATCGAAGGAGAAATCATCCTCCTTCCCCCCCCCCCACCCCCAAATGGTATTATAATCGGCTCTATGCCCATGTCTGTGTGTATATACATGTATGCGTGCGTGAGAGTGAACATTATTCTCATAGAAATAAAAAAGCATGAATTATGTGAGAGGGTTTGCCCCTCAGGTTTTCCGAGCCAGTCATTCCAGTGGCCAATTTTCAAAAATAGTCTTATAAAAAGACTTTCCTCCAAGACCACTTTGGATACATTTTTAAAATATTTTAGAAAATTTGCATGACACGGTTTTTGATCCATGCAGTTATTCCTGTGGCCAGGTTTCAAATATAGTCTTGTCATGGCCCACAAATGGACATTCCTCAAGACCACTGGATAATTTTGTCGTAATCGTACTACCATTGAATCCTTGAATACCGTCCGAAAATAATTACAAGAGAGATCTGACAAAAACGTGGCTTTGATGGGAGGCCATGATGGGTGGTCATGCCAGTCCACAAATATGCCTGTCTGAGAGAAATATTTACAATTCCAATAAATAGAAGGCATATACAGGTATATATATTTGCCTATGTCCGCCCGTAGATTTAGCCACCTCCGCCCAAAGCATGGCCTTTTCCGCCTGGGCGGAAATGGCCGGGTGGAGATAACCAAAAGCGGAGATCAACAGACGCAGTTACATTCTCTAAATCTCCCCACACTCACATACAGATGTCTGAGAGGAGACAGGGTTGAAACATATATGGTTTTGAATACCTATGATCCAGACACTTACCAATATTAAAATTTGCTTCAAGAAATAGTAACAGGGGTCATAGTAAACAATTGTTTATCCAGAGAGCTAAATACAATATATCCAAGTTTTCATTGTATTACAGAATGGCAAAAGTATGGAATAGCCTAACTGACCATATCGTTAATGACCATTCAAAGCTTTGAAAACCGACTGGATAAACAATGGGACAATGCACAATTTAAATTTAACTTCAAGGCACCTTCACCCTGAAGTACTGATTTCAAAACCCAACGTCACTCATGCACCTGAATACAGAGTCTTGTACCGCATGTGTTCAGTATTATCGATAATAATAATAATAAATAAACGAGTAGACATATTTAAAAACAAAGTGTACATGGGAAATGGATTAAATTGTTCGGGTCAAAATCTAATTTTCTGGGCAAAAGGAGTTGTTGTTATCTTCTTGACACTTGTGAGTTGTGTTGTGAACGGTGAAACTGGGCGAAACGAAAACTGGTAACACATTATAATTACCTCTTTTCTTTACATGCTCTCACTTCCTCTCTTGGGATTAGATTGTAGATACTTTCAGTCGCCATGTCTGGAGATTGAGTATGTGCCGATATAATATTTCTATATGAAATTCGCTTTTAAAACTAAAGGATGCATAGAAATAAAAGAAAGAAAAAGGTTTCAAGCGGTTTCTATAACAACCAAAAACCCCGGATGTAACGTGAAATTTAAGAGTGGCATAGTGGAGTTGTAGGTTAAATCGCTGTGCCGCGTATACCTCCATACATGCTAACATTCTTACTATGTGAAGTAACGTGACGCTGATGGGTTGGAGGCAGCCAATCAGAGTTCTGCCTACTTCAATCTAGCTATCTTCTGCCATTTAGTAGCCACCATCAACAGGTTGATTATTATGCTACTGTAGTAGTATCAATTTAAAAATAGAGGCGTGCTTTCTTGCCCGTATCGATAGAGAGCTCACGAGACATGAATGTCAAGCAATATGATTGGGCATATATTAGTAGGAGGAAAATAAGCAGGCAATTTTATTAGGTGGTAGTTGACTGACCTAATCTATGAGGTTTCGTGAACTTATCGCAAACATCAAAAGCGTGCAAGCACGGGACTCGATACGAGAGGATTAGTGGGAGGGAGAGACCATGCGATAGGACGATGACATTCTCCAGGGGATAATTAAAAGAAATGAGAATAAATTACAATGCTCTCCAAACACAGGGACCCGCCTTGCCTTCCATAGGGAGTGCAAAAACTAGTTTCAGTAGGTCCGCTCTGTTAGAGCGCTCTGGAAAACCCTATTCTATATGGAACGATAATATTTGCTAAGAAAACTGTATCCCAACATCATTTGCATTATCATTTGGAAAAAGCGACCATGCAAAACTGATTTTAGACATACATGTGTATTACGAACCTACAAGAAGCATCCCTAGATATAATTACTACAGAGGAGATTATGAGGGCGATGAACAGGAGATGAAATTAGCAATAAAGGGCAGCATTCCCATATCCAAAATATCCAATCACTCTAAGCCACAATAGATGAACGGAGATACAGCAAGTGTTATCCAAAATAAGCATAAAACCGGGAACCATTACCAAAAACGGGTTTTGCAGATGATTACGAGGAATATGTTAAAGCAAGGAATAAATCGTTTTTTGAAAATAAGATAGCAAGAGAGTTTCGGCAGAATCCTAAAAATTTCTGGATGTACACAAAATCAAATTTGAATGCAAGATCTTGAGTTTCTGAGGTAGTGACAGAGAATGGAGAAAGAGCAGTTTCAGATCAAGAAAAGGCAGCAACACTGAATACATTTTTGGTTTAGTTTTCATGACAGAAAGAACAGAGGACATCCCGACGCTACGTGATAGACCGTATAAAGATGAAATCAGTGAATTAGAGCTCAAGCTGACAGTATTTTAAAGATTATAAACAGACTTACACCAAACAAATTAGCCGGTCCTGATGATCTGCACTCAAATGTGTTGGTGGAGGTGAACACGAAGATTGTTACTACACTGTAGACAATTCCTAAGAACTCTATGAGACATGCAGGTTACCAGACAAATGCCTGCAAGAAAATGTGGTGCCATTATTCAAGAAAGGAGTGCGTGAGTAACCCAGTTACTACAGACCTGTAAGCCTGACTGTTATCACTTGCAAGATAATGGAAACCATCATACATGACCAGATAGTGAAGCACAAGGACAAATGATTACGAGGAGTATGTCGACTCAGTTATGTAAAAACATCTTATTGTCAAATAATAGCGTTCTGCTATTTCAAAACATGTTAGGAGGTGACTCGCGAAAAGAAAAACATGTTTTCAATCTGTGATGTAATTGCGCACGAAACAATGTCTTACGTCACAGAGACATATATTATTTCATAAGCGCGTCACTACCTTGGGTTCTACCTTGGGTGTGGGGTTGCTAAACTTCTAGCTTGTTAACCCATCGTTTCTTCTGCCAATAATCTTCTTCATTCGCATGCGCTGGTGGTTCTATATAACCAAAATCATATTTTACTGGATGTTTCTGCCAACACTTTTCTAATACGGATTTGAACTTGTTGATTGATGTGGCAGTTATGATAGTTCCTGGGGGGTGGGGGTTGGGGGGGTGGCGTATTCGAATCATTGACTATCCTGTTTGAAAGAACATTCTCGTGAAGTACACTGCTGAACATTTGCTTGATTATGCTGTGTTTATGTCCTCTACATGTTGTATTCCTTTTAATAAAGAATTTGTCTATATCCAGTTTGTCGATTTTCTTAACTATCCTGTATACTTGTAGAGTCTCCGATCAACGTTAAAATCTGGAACTACTTATTCCCATGGAAGCTCACATTGTAATTAGTGTGAAGCGGTTTTTCGGATTGTATGCTTATAAACTCGCCTGTTTAAATTTCAGGCTGGAATGCCCGAGGAGGTGTGGGAGAGCGCAATGACATCAGCGGCCGTGACCCCGACCCACTACCTCTCGCCTCCTCCATCATGCTGTGGCAGATATGCATTGAGCTGTTCTTTTGTTTATAGCCTTTGATCCAATTTACTGGAAATTAAAAGTGCTGATCACGTGATTCTTGTTTTGGAAAGCACATGGTTGATCGGAAACTTAGGCAATCTGTATGTAATGGCAGAGTGTTGATGCTGCCGATTATGTGTAGTTGATGTGAAAAATGGAATACATGTTTTTAATTTTCTGTTCCTCAGAACAGCGTCCCTGTATATGTGTGCGATCTTATACATGCGCCGCCTCTTGTCTGTAGTTGTATTATTCCAGCCCGTATTGATTGGTGATTGGAATATGTAGGTAAGATAATATTTGGAATTCTCCATAATGTTATACTGTCGAAGTTTTGATGCTGCTTCATCAGCCCATGCGCTAATGATTTGCATACGTGGTAGAACAGATTTTCTTAATCAAAATTAGGACAGTATAGCTGACTGTAATTTATTGTTTGGTTTAAACAGCTCCATGTCTTGCGGAAACCAAGTCTACTGATCCTGCGAAGCTGGACCGTGATTTCCGGGTGGGTGGCCTGCCAAGCATCCTCCTCTGTGGGTAGGACTAGTCGCATCCCTACCTAGACCAAACTTAATTATCACAGTACAGCTCGGAAAATGCATGCATCAGTTTTACAATTACAATACCAACGTATGGAGATTGTTAGTACAGTCATCCTGAGTGTCTGTGTCTCTGCGATGTTGGTGAATTTAACTGATACGCGTGGCTGCTTATCTGCGGATGAGTCTTGCGCTGTTGTGAAGTGCGACTTTTTAGGGCAGCGGGGTGGGGTAGCTGCAGGTGTGTGGTGTCAACTTTATCGGACATGATGTATTTTGCTCTGCAATGGTCGAGTCCGAAGATGGGACAGAGTTACTTTAGAGCGTGGGTGACCAATAAGGGTGCTGTCGTAACTTGAGTCAATCCATTATCGAATTTCCGTTCGGTAGCAAAATCCTACTTGATACGGTCGACAGACTGCGGGCATCTTGCTCTCTTAATAATATTGATGGTTATTACGTGTGATTGGAGTGTGTAAGTTTAGCTATTTATGCACGACGATTTCGGGGGTGGGGAGAGTGGGTGAATCCCCTGTGGCACGTACTGTAGATGGCTGCTGTGCTGTTCCTCTTTTCCATATGATCAGTTTTCCGTAAACCGGACAAGAAGGTGTTTGCAGAAAATGTTGACTCGTGTTGGTGATGGTGGTGTTTTGTTGTAGGGAAGTCTGGATTGTTGTGTGATGCTGGCATAATGTGAATTGGGAATAGCCAGGTTTCCAAGTTGGGGAATGCCGAGTTCACGGGTGGTGGGGGAGGGGCTCGGGGATGGGGGGCTTGATAGGGCGGTTGTGGTCAGGGATGCCCTTTGGATGGAGAGGGTCATCTCCCATTACATGACGGTTGGTACTCTCTCATAATTTTTACGTACCTGGAATATTCGAGCCGAGAGTCTGCTGAACAGGCTGCTTCCCTGCCCACCACCAGTGGGGGTAGGGTGTGTGTGTGTTACTGTGGTGCGGGGCACCACCTCCTCTGCAGCAGCGGACTCGCTCATATCTGAAGAGTGACAGTCAACAACGACGAGCGGAGTGTGAAATGGACAGGACCGATGATGTCCGAACTTGGTGCATGGATGAGAGACGTGAGTTAGAGTGGGGGTGGTCGTGCTATAGGATGGCTGCACCTTGGGATGGGGTGGTCTCACGATTTACGGATATGGAGGGGTACACTGAGTTGTGCAGTTTTGCTGTTCTTCAAAACAAGCCAAGGCTTCATCAAGCCTCTTCTCTTCCATGCTATTTATTACATGTTCCACCCCACAAGAAGCATGGCCCGGGGCAGGCTCAGCCTCCATTTGTGGCAACTCTATAATTGGTGGAATAGTATGAAGTGGGTGGGAGTGGGAAGAGGTCAGTGGAACAAGTTTTCCGTCTTTCCCTTGGACATCGCAAACGAGAAAGTCTTCAGATACGACTTTCCAGATCTTGTAGACCCACTCTGAGGAGGGAGAAGGCGAGTATGTATCTTGTCATTGTCCTCAGCATTAGTCATACGTTCACTGGACTCTTGGCTTGGTAGGAGAGGGGTCGAACTGGCACCATGGTGCTCGGGACTAACGTTGGGAATACTTGTTCCCGGAGAGACATCTGTCTGGGTAACAGTGTCACATGGAACGCCCAACCCGAGCTCCGGCACTGGGTCATCACTGACACAAGGTTTAAGTCAATCGAAGTGGATGACTGAGGTCAGGCCATCTGAGGTGCGGAAACAGTAGGTCACGTCCATCTTCTCACCTACTACCACATTGGGGCCTTTTCACTGATAACTCAGCTTACTCGGCACATTTGCAGAATGTCGCGAATCATGTGCCCAAACCATCTTTCCCACCTCATATGGATCTCCATGCACTCGCCGGTCAAGCCACGGTTTCTGACGCCGGTGTGCAGTGGATAATGTTGCTGTTACTAGCTCATGGGTCTGTTCTATCAACTGCCGCATGAGCTCTATGTAGAAAGATGGTGAATTTTTCTCTCCTGGAATCCTGGGCATGGCCAGATCCAGGGGTAAGGCTAATTCATGGCCTAACATTAACCGAGCAAAGGGTATAACCCGTGCTGGAATGTACTGAAGTGTGGTATGCCATGAGCACATATGGGAGATGTAAATCCCAATCTCGACAACCAAAGCGTATTTCTTATGTCAACATTTCCGTTAAGGTGCGGTTGAACCTTTCCACCATTCCATCACTGTGCAGATGGTAAGGCGTTGTGCATGTTTTGACTATATGAAACAATTTGCAGAGCTCGGAGATCAGCCAGCTCTCAAAATTACTTCCTTGGTCAGAATGCAGTTCATAAGGCAAACCGAATCGGCAGAACACATTGCTTGTCAGAACCTCCGCTACTGTGGATGCCTCTTGGTCTGGCAAAGCAAATGCTTCTACCCACTTCGTAAGATAATCTTGCAATACGAGGATGTACTTGTTTCCTTCATCCATCGTATTCAAGAGTCCGAGCACATCAATAGCCACTCGCTCCCACAGTGCACCAACAATTTTAACTTGTAGAGGTGCGGAATGGTGCTGGCCAACAGCACGTCATTGACATGGGACACATTTGGCGATCAATGCCTTCATACTATCGTGTATCCTGATCCAGTGGAATCTCTGTTTTATCCATGTGGTGGTTCTCTCAACAGCTAGGTGTCCAGGGCTGTCATGTAGTTGTTCCAGTATAGTTTTACGATAACGCTCAGTGATCACTATCCGGTTATTTATGTACAGAAAGGTGTTCTTTTATGTCACATTCTTCAAACCGCTGATAGTAGTATTTTGCCGTTGCGGAAAGTGGTGTAACAGATTCCTTAGGAGGACATACCCCTCCTAGATCCACGCGTATATGTTTCATGTATGCGCATCTGTTGCTTGTTCGTGAGCGACGGTCTCCACTCTGCGCACCGCAATTCGGAGAACACTGGAGATGGCTGTGTAGTATGTTTCACGGTGGTGGCCACTTCCTGTTCATCCGTAAGCCCGATTCTGCTCAAGGCATTGGTATTTCCACGCAGTTTGCCGGGTCTATGAACAACATTGAAGTTAAAGCACTGCAGGGACTCCTGCCACCTCGTTACCTGGCCCTCCAGATTTTGTAGGTTTCTGAGCCAGCGTAGTGAGGCATGATCTGTGCGCAGGGTAAATGGGCACCCATACAGAAAGTGTTTATAATACTTGATGAAATACACCACAGCTAACAATTCCCTTTTAGTGGCCACATAACATTTCTCCGTTTTGTTCAGAGTACGCGAACCATAACCCAATACCTGCTCCGTTCCATCTTCTGTGACCTGAGATAGAGCTGCGCCAATGGCATCAACCGACGCATCAGTGTGTAAGATGAAATCGAGGTTAGGGTTAGGATGAGCAAGAATTGTGGCAGTCATCAAGAGGTCCTTCTGCGCCCTGAAGGAACCTTCAAACTCACTCATCCACTCGAATGGTCGATCTTTCTCGGTGATCCTGAATAAAGGTGATGCAATCTCACTAAAATGACA
This sequence comes from Chaetoderma sp. LZ-2023a, assembly GCA_034401795.1. NCBI lineage: Eukaryota > Metazoa > Mollusca > Caudofoveata > Chaetodermatida > Chaetodermatidae > Chaetoderma > Chaetoderma sp. LZ-2023a. The sequence continues at coordinate 29,994,542 of CM067365.1, read as the reverse complement.
GATGTATCGACGTTAGTACTGGCAAAAACCAAGGAGACTGGTCTGCCACTTCGCCACCGCTTGTGTTTTTGAAGGTTGTGTGGCCACTCCATCTCCGGATATGATGTGTCCCAGGAACTCGACGCTCTGTCTAAAAAGATGACACTTTTTCGGTTTGAGCTTTAGATTTGCCGTATTAAACTGCATTAAAGCTTTGTCCAGGTTGGACAAGGTTTGCTCAAACGAAGAGCTAAAGATGATTACGTCGTCGATGTAACAGAGACAGATCTCCCCTTGCAGGGTAGTTAATACTGTAGCGCATATCGACCAGGCAGGTACTGGCTGTCCCAGCCAAGCTGGGTACGGGCCACCCGTCCTCGATTCGTTCCCGAAAGCGCACCCCCACCCCCTGGGTAGAGCAGTAAGCGTGTATAAGCCTATACAAGAGACATTTCGTTGTGAAAACGTCTAAGTTAGTTAGAATGCCTGGTGCGCATGCGCGCACTCTGACACTTCCTCGACAACACGTATGTTGAGATTGGGAGTGAGTGTGTACCTATAGTGGAAATACTTATAATTCATTTATTCTCGTCGTTCTTAATATTGTTAAAGACCAGAATTTGACGAGCTTTCCAAAACTGTAAACCATTTTAAAATCGGTCTAGAAATGGCCGAGTTATCATCGAAGCTTCCAGTCAAAATATACTTAAAAATATTGCTATAACGTCATAATCGCGTGTGTGTGTATATACATTGTACACGTCGCAGTAATCTAGAATGCTGATTGGCTGGTACATCGGCCGCTGATTAGTCCAGGCAGCCAGTTCTGACGTCCCAGCAAGTATAAAAGGGGGTGAAATTCGATGATCAGGAGCATCGTCGGCGTGGAAGCTGAAGAGTCGAGAGCTGACTGGAGGTGTGGATTAGACGAGTTGACCGGAATACCTGCAGATAAGAAAGATACAGAACATCCCCCATGGTTCCTTACATGTCTGAGATCACCCACACGTAAAAGCAGTTCTCAGCTAACCCGCAATATGGAATTTTGGATGCTCCCGGACAGCCATCCAGGAGCAGTAATAAATTAAAAGTTATGGTTCTCATTTCCGAACACCTATAAGAGGAACTTTTGCGGGAGAGCCCTTGTGGCTCAGTATGTAAATTCTACATAATGTAGAGCAGCGATGTTTCTTGGTGGATGACTCGCCGGATCTGCCAACCACGCAAAAGTGGACTTCAACCACCGCACTGCATGTCGTGTGAGATACCTTTATAACTTTTTAACCGCAGTTGAATAGACTTTGCCTGGTGCACCACAAGAGCTATACGACGCACCCCGCACCGTGTGCTTCAATATGTACATGCATTAATTACGTTTTTATAAGCAACCCTCTTTGTTAATGGGTTATGCTTAACTTTCATACTTCCATCGCCAGGCGGAGAACTTTCTCACCACCGTATAAATTATGATTTAGTTATAGAGATGATCTAGTAGACATTACTTCATTGCTCTGTTTTACTGTTCGGAGTTTGTACCGTATCTACCCCGGAGTCGGCATGCTGAGACCCTTCCATGGAAACCAGCTGCGGAGATCTGCATGTGGAAACCTTCCACCCTCAGAGAACATGTCAACTCGTGCTACAAATGTGTTAGCGCCTCAATTTCAGTAACATAATGGTGTAGCACGGATCGACCAGTCGGGTACTGGCCGTACCAGCTAAGCTGGGTATGGGCCACCCATCCTGGATTTGTTCCTATAAGCGTACCGCTCTGGGTAGAGCAATAAGCGTGTATAAGCATATACGAGAGGAATAGTCGCAGTGTGCGACCTTGACGAACTACCCAGAACACCAAAGACCGATACATACATCATCTCGGTTCCTGCAGGTTTTCAGTTCAGCTCGCACCATAGCAGTTTTTGGCTCACCGCACCTTCAATTTTGTAAGCTCTCGTACGGCCGTCCGGGGGCAAATATAAGAACTAAAATATTGTTCCTCCTTAATTAATATCTACAAAGGAACAGTTATGCAGTGAACCTCTTTGCGGGCCCGAAATGTAATTCTACGTGATGTAGAGCAGCAATGTTCCTTAGTGGATGACTCACCGGATCTGCCAACCATGCCAAAAAGTGAACTTCAACCACATTCATGTATGTCATGTGTGTTCTTTATAACGTTTTGACCGCAGCCAAGTAAACTTTTCCCGGTGCGCCACAAGTGCTGTTTGACATACCCCTCACCGTTAAGCTTTAATATGTACATGTATTAGTTACAATTATATAAGTAACCCTCTTTGTTCATGGGTTATGATTAACTTTCTAAAAAACTACCATCGTCGGATGGAAACTTTTCGTCAATACAGCATTTATTATGTATGACTTACAAACTATCTGGTAGACATTACTTGTTACTGTGTTTTACTGTCCTGAGTTCATACCGTTTACAACTGGGAGCCAGCATGCGGGAACACTGTTTGCGGAGATCTACATGCGGAGATGTATCCAGCTTTAGAGAATGTGTCAAGTCAAGTCACAAGAATAGTGACGTCTCAATTTCAGTAACATAGTATCCCAGTATGTAAGAGTGGCTACTGAGTATTCAAGTAACTATACATGTATGGTATCTTTAATTATACAATATTATTTCTGTAAAAGGTACTGATGACAAATAGGTACCATACCGGTCTTCGGACCGCATCTTCTTCTTCTTTTCGATCGCTGGTATCACACTTGGAGAGCCGTTCTCAAGATGAAATCTGTGGTTTTCTGCAGTTCTTCCACAGGCCATACAGCTTTTCAAGAAAAGAGGTTGACAAAGGCCAGATCTCTTCTCTCAGCAGCTGATACGTACTGCAATATTGAAGTATGTGCTCTGTGGTCTGTTCTGCTTCTCCACAAGGACAAGCAGGCGATGTCGTAAGGTGGAACCAACTGTACATGTGTTGGTTTAGTCTGTTATGTCCAGTTCTGAGACGAAAAATGGTCACTTGCTCTGACCTCGAGAGATGATGGTAGGCATCTTCTGATTGAGGTGTTCTATAGAGTGACTTGATGATAGTCATCATCTCTGTATGCGTAACCATGTTTTCTGTCTAATTCTCTTCTGCACCCACCTTTGCCATCTTGTCTGCTTCCTCATTTCCTTAGACTCCAGTGTGAGGGGATGCACTGCAATGCTATCCGAAAGCATTTGATGGTTTGTAGTGCTTCTTCAAGTTGTGGCAGCTTACCTTTGGTGATAGCCTCAAGGACGGAGCGGGCATCAGATAAAAAGACAATCTGTGCAATAGGGTCTGCTGTTCTGCTGATGGTATTAGCTGCATGGACCAGTGCTTCGAATTCAGCTCTGTAGTGTGTGCAGTGTTTGCCTGTCGGTATTGCAGCTGACTCATCTTGTCCGTTTGGATACTGTATGTGCAGTCCAGTACCTCCGCTCCTAATTGCATCTTTGGCTGATCCATCTGTGTAGATCCTTGTCCATGTCTCCTGAGGGTACATTTCTTCCAGCATGGCTAGGGTCAGGGCCTTCTTGCTCACATCACTGTGTTCATCTTTGGTTGTGAGATGAGGTACTGTGGTGCGAATAGCTATGCTCTCTAGTTTGTTTTCCCAGGGTGGAGGGTCAAGGGTGTGGTTTGGGTCTTCTATTTGTGCTGGCAACATTTCTGGGTGTTTCCTTTGAAGTGCTTTTGTCTCTTTCACAAAACTTGATCTTTTAAGTCTTCCTGATGACAGCTGTGCTTGCCTGATCTTCATCAGGTGGTTGTTGAACGATTTGAACTTTGCAGCTTGGATCAGTGCTTTGCATTCCCTTCCTTTACTAAGTGGGGGGATGCCTGCTGTCTGCTACATTTTTTCTATTGGTGTTGATCTCATTCAACCAGTGATGATGCGCGGTGCCTGGTTTTGTACTCTGTCGAGGTTCTGTTGATGAGATTTAGCTGCTGTCATCCATGAGCTGGATCCATACTCAAGGTGTGGTCGTACGGTACCTAGGTAGATGGTCTTGAGGATCCTTTCATTGGCACCCCACCCCCCCCCCCCCCACTTTGTTCCTGCCAGCTTCCTCATGATGTTTAGCTTTCTTCTGGCCTTTGCCTCTGCGTTCTGGATGTGCTCCTTCCATGTTAATCTTCTGTCATAGGTGACTCCCAGGTATGTCTGCTGGTCCTCGTACTCGAGTGGAGTACCGCCCAGTGTCAGATTGCCAACCTTGGTTTTGGTGGACAGTGAGAATAGCATGGCTGATGATTTTTCTTTGTTGATGGTAATACACCAGCGATTGGCCCAAGCTGTAATTCTATCCAAGGCGAGTTGCATTCTGTATGTGGCAGTCGTTGTGTACTCCTCGGTGCACAAGAGTACGAGGTCATCTGCATAGAGGGCTGCTTGGATCCCATTGGGCAGCTCTGCTACAATGTCATTAATGAAGAATATGAACAGAGTTGGTGATAATACTCCGCTTTGTGGTACCCCTTGTCTCAGCAATACATTCTGTCCAGATTGTCCATCCACCAGCACCCTAGCTCTGCGATTGTGTAGGTGTGACTTGGTCCATCGGAACATGTTGCCACCGATGCCTGTGCGCCGGAGCTTCACGAGGAGGCCATCCTTCCACACCTTGTCAAATGCCTTCTGCAGATCGATAAAGGCAGCTAGCATCACCTTTTTGGCTTGAAAAGTGTCCTCTATGACCCGTGCAAGATGTGTTATTTGATCTTCTGTGCTCCTGTATCTTCTGAAGCCAGCCTGCTCTGAAACTATAATGTTCTCCGACTCCAGGTACCACTGCAACCGCTGGTTGATGATGCGCTCCATGGTCTTGCATATGCAGCTTGTAAGACTGATAGGACGGTAGCTCAGCACTTTCGTCTTGTTCTTCCCTTTTTTCAGAATAGGAGTCATTCTGGCTTCCTTCCAGCACTGAGGAACCTCTCCATTGGTCCAACTGAGATTAAAGATGTCTAGCAACTTGCGGAGAGATGCATTACCAAGGTGTTGGATCATTTCATTCGTAATGCCATCTGGCCCGGGAGATTTCTCGGATGGCTTTCTTCAGTTTTGCTAAATTAATGTCAACTTTCATTGCATCGTGAGTGTTGGTGTCTGTTCTTTCCTTTTGCTCTTTTCTAACCTCTTTTTTACGCATTCGTGGTATAGAAATGTTGCTTTCTTTTGCATATGCCTTCGCAAAGGCATCTGCAGCCATCTTTCCTGACAGTGTTTGTCCATCTTCTTCAAGAGTAATCTTCTCTCCCCTGACACCCTCATCATTCAGTGCTTTAGTCAGTCTCCATAGCTTTGTGGTGTCTCTCTCTAAATTAAACCCTGCCGTCTTTTCCCTCCAGCTTCTTCTTTAGATACCTGGCTTTAGTTTGTTGTAGCAGGAAGTGGTTTTCATGACAGGGATTACCCTCTGCATCTTCTCTGGCCTTGTCTAGTTTATCGTGTGCTGCTTGCAGTTCTGTTGTCCATTAGGGGCGGTAATTTTTCCTGAACCCTCGAGGAATCGCTTCGTTGGCAGCCTTGAGGAGACTTGAATTAAATTCGTTGACCGCATTGTTGATGTTTCTCCCTTCTACTGCTATATTTTGGGTAAGCTCATTGGAACGAATGCCGAACAGACTCCAATTTGCCTTTTTGTAGTTCCACCTTGGATGTTGAGGTGAACTTGTCGAAATACTTCCAGAAAGAGAGAGGAGGACTGGGCGGTGGTCGCTTCCTCCTAACTGCGATCCGACCACTCTACTGAGGTTCTGTGAATGTCTTCTGTACAAAATGCCAAGTCCGGCGTTGTTGTCGAGTGCCACTGGCGCGAGTAGAAGGTGGGCTGATCTGTGGGATCCTTGACAAGTAAAAGGTGCTTTTCATCTTGCCATGCTTCAATGTCTTCTCCTCGTTTATCAAGTGTTCTGTATCCCCAGCTCTGAGACTGGCTATTAAAGTCTCCCGCAATGAGGAAGTGGCAGTCCGGGACCTGGATTGTGTCAAGTGACAGATTCTTGTCATTAGGGCAGTAATAATTGGCAATGTCAATCACAGAGTTGCTGGTTGTTACCTTGATCTTGATATATTCTGCCTCTTCCATAAAGGTTTTGATCTGGCTGGCGTTCATGCTGTTTCGGACCAAGGCGATCACCCCGCCTTTCTTTCTTCCTCTTCGATCACACCAGAAGATCTGTTAACCTCTGATCTTAAATGGTTTTCCTTCTTGCAGGTGTGTCTCTTGGATGCAGCAGATATCAATGTTGTTTTCGTACAGGAACTGTTCGAGCTCTGATTTCTTGTTGGTAACCCTTTCTGCGTTCCAGTGCATGATGTTGATACTGGGGTTCTCTTTGGGTTTGGTCTTCTCTTTCGGTTGGCCAGTAGCTCTCCATCCTCGTCCCCTGGCTCCACAAGACGAGTTGATGGGACCTCCAGTAGCTGAGGGTGGGCTCCTTCGAGGCGTGGATCCCGGCGCTGCACCTGCCTGGCGGATCCTCACAGGGCGAGCACCATTTCGGTTGATTCGATCTCCAAGTGTCATTCATTAGCGTTGTGCACAATGCTCTGGTTAGCCCCTCCAAATGTCTGGATTGACACCCAGTGGGTTACACCCCTGCACCACGTTGAGGCCGAGAATTTAGTCTTAAACAGGGGGGACCGAATCTTATAATTTCATTATATTACTGTTTATAATTATCCTTGTTTATTGTAAGGTGTTTGGACTAACCACACCGTATTAGGTCCATCAACCTGTATTAACACTGTTCTAATCAATTCGTATACCGTCATTATTCTGTACGTGGTTAGTTAGGTATATCGACAGAGACCATCTTGTTGATATGTTTTGCTTATTTTAGAAAACTTAGGACTGCAGTGCATCAGGAAATACTATACAGTAACATTTATATATGCATCACTCTTCCCCTCCACCAACAATTTTTCACTGAGGTCGCTGCCCGTGCTATAACTCTGTTTAGCCTGGCATGCTACCAACTAAACCAGACTATTTAGCTCAATAGGATAGGTTTAATGTAATTAGAGACAATTTCTTCACTAGGAGACATATAGTGTATGCCTCTTTTCCGGTCGTTGCGGTAATCTAGCCCCGCACTCCGACAAGGTTGCGTAAAATTGGCCAACTTACCCATAGGGCCTCATATCTATAAAGTCATTGTCTCTTTCATGTTCCACTAAGCCTTATGCCTTCTTAATTGTTTGGATGTCCCTATCTGCACCATGGACTGCTCCGACTCTGGGAAACTATCGAAGGTTTCCGAGCGGTGATGGCCAAGATGCGGTATCACATACACCTTCAGATACTTAGTAGTTAGTTACCCTTGCAAATGAAGGAAGCACTGCGAACACATTATTATTATTTGATAGATTGTTAAAAAGTATATTTCTCCCGCACCGTAGTGCATATTGGGCAATTTGAATGTAAACCTAATGGCAGGTCAATACTCAGCTCCACAGGACTTGTTGACGGATGAGATGCGCATCTCCACCCAAATCATTGAAATGTCTGGGCAAGATGTTGGAATCTGCCACGCCCTCACGGGAAGGACATTTGCGGTGGATATTCGTCTGGCTACCCCCACTGTAATGATAGGTCAGTCATTAAAATCTGCTTATGTTAAAGGTAGCCATTGTCCTGTGATGTTTTATGTGATTACAGAGCAAGGCATCCGGATTCTCACCAAGCTCGGGTGTCTTGCAAAGTAACATGTACGCATGCTGTCCTTGGACCCATCGGACAGCCATATCAAAAGATAGGTAGGACCCCTGCCATTTGCGGCCTAAACTAGTTTTTGCTTCTAACACCAAACTGGTAGGTTAGTCATAGCCCGCACAAATAAAAGCGGCACCTACTAATACAGTATCTTGGAACTACATAAGACGGTGACTTGGGAATCATTCACTAGGATGGTCTTTTTCACAGCACTTTTGGTTGAATAAAAGAATGGCCCTTTTTGCCAACTGTTTTCCTCTGCTTTGGCGTTGAAGGCATTTCCCTGTGATGGAGGCCCGCGCGAGGCACTTGCCTCTCGCAAGATATCCAGTGATAGTGGCCCGCGCGAGGCTACTACTTCTCACAATGACAAGTAGCATCGAGGAATAATGCCCGCATGAGGCACAATGCCTCTCGCCACTCTAGGAGTTTCTTTTCCTTTTTCAGCATAAGGATATAATAGCTTATATTAAGTTAATTAGTGATCTCGTATGCGGGGGCCTCTCTTGCGGGGATACCTCTGCAGACCCACGAGTCTGTGTGATACCTCCGGTGTCACCATGTTTAAAGTGCATCAGCTGTCTCTATGTCATGTATTATTTCATGCTCACTATTATCGACCAAACTCTATGCTTTGGTTAGGTTATATTTTTATTTTTATTACTTTAGTACTTTGTCACAAATCCTTGTAAGTCCATAGTTCTAAATAACTATGGACAGGCATACCGGTGACACAAACTCATGGGCGGACACCATTCAATTCAATGTTAGCGGCGATGGTCGCATGGCCCCACTGAAACACTTGAGTCCCACCGGCCTTAGGAGCCGGTCTCTGTATCATGTGGAACAGCATCGCACGGGATCTGGAACCCCGAGACTAGGAGCTAGCCAGCCCTCTCGTTTGTCATGCACATGCCGTGCCGCGACTGAGCAGCACGTACCAGAATGACCCGACGTTACCCTGTAAGCTACAATTTCATGTTCTGTCCAAGTAATTACTAGGTACTCAAGTAACTATACATATTATTGCCATAATTTACGTCCGCATAAGGTACTGATGACTAATAGGTACTGCACCGGTCTTCGGACTGCAATTTATGATTTCTTTATTACTGTCTATATTATCCTTGTTTACTGTAGGTGTTTGACTAACCACACCATTTAGGTTATTAACCTATTATATACTTACTACCTCACTTAATCATTATGTAAAGACTGTGATATTGTTCTATTGCATTGGTTAGTTATGTATATGGCAGTTAGCCATCCAGTTGATATGTTTTGTTTATTTGTAAAAACTCTGGACCGCAGTATGCTAGGAAATACTTAACAGCAACAATATATGCATCACTTATTCCCGCCATCAACGATTTTACACTGAGGTTGATGACCATGCCCTAAATAGTCGAGCCCCGCATGCTATTGACTAACCGTACTATTTAGCCTGATATGATAGGTTAAAGTGGTTAGGAACAATTTCTTCATTAGGAGACATATAGTGTACACCTCTTTTCCGGCTGTTGTGGTAATCTAGCCCCGCACTCCGGAAAGGTTGTGTAAAACTGGCCAAATACGATCCACTAAGCCGTAAGGCTTCTTAATTGTTTGGATACCCCACCCGCACATTGGACTGATCCAACTCTGGGAAACTATCGGAGGTTTTCAAGTGGTGATGTCCAAAGTGCGGGTTCACATACATCTCCCCCATATCCTCAGATACTTGATAGTTAGATACTTTGCCAAACAAGGAAAGCACTGCGAAAACATATAGTTATTATTGTAGGATGATATTTTATTCACGGCCCGCAATGCATATTGAGCATATTGGAATATAAACCTAACGTCAGATCAAAGATTAGGTCCATAGGACTGGTGATGGATGAGACGCGCATCTCCACCCAACTCATTGTGGTGTCTGGGCAGGATCTTGGAATCTGCCACGCCCTCACGGGAAGGACACTCGCGGTGGATATTCGTCTCTCTAACCCCACTGTAGCGATAAGCCAGTCATTAAATTTGCTTTTGGAAAATGTAGCCATCGTCCAGTGATGCTTTATGTGGTTACGGAGCAAGGTATCCAGATTCTCACCCAGCTCTGATATGTTGCGAATTAACATGTATGCTTGCTATCCATGGAGGTAGATGCTTTCCAAAGCAACCTATGGGAAGTGGGGCATCTGCACCCATTGGATGGCCATATCTAATGATAGGTGGGAATCTCTGCCACCTGTGGCCAAATCTAGTTCCTGTTTCTAACACCTAAATGTAGGTCAGGATTAGCAGAAGGCCCGCATAAATAAAGGCGGCACCCACCAATACAGTATCTTAGAATAACATAAGACAGGGACCTGTGAATCCTTCAGGAATCGCTCGCCCCGTCTTCACGTAAACCAGTATGCATCACGTTAATTATATTTTCACTATGATGGTCTTTTTCCCTAGCATTTTTGTTGAATAAAAGAGTGGCCCTTTTTGCCAGCTCTTTTCCTCTGCTTCGGCGTCGAAGGCATTTTCCTGGACGGAGGCCCGCGCGAGGCTACTACTTCTCGCACCATGAGGAAAACATCTAGGTGAAGGAGGCCCACACGAGGCACTTCTCTCTCACAACCTCAGGAATCTCTTTAATTGTATAATGAAGGTATAATAGCTTATATTAAGTTAAACAGTGACCTCGTTGTGCGGATGCTTCCCTTTTTGCCAACTGTTTTCCTCTGCTTCGGCGTTGAAGGCATTTTCCTGTGATGGAGGCCCGTGCGAGGCACTTGCCTCTCGCAAGATATCCAGTGATAGAGGTATCCCCACAAAGGAGGCTCCCGTACACGAGATTTAACTATTCAACTTAATCTAAGTTATTATACCCCTAAGCTGAAAGGAAGAAGGTTATCTCGGACCAAAAGTGATGTGCCTCACATGGGCACCACTCCTAGTGCAATTTTTGGGTGAGGAGTATTATCCTGTCATGGACCGTCGTCGCTGAATCCTTGCGAGAGGCAAGTGCCTTGTGCGGGCCTCCAGCTCGGGAAGGTGTCGCCACTGCTTAAAGCGGAAGAAGAATAGTAGGCAAAAATGGGCCTACTTTAATATTTCAATCAAAAATGCTTTAGAAAGAAAAGACCATACCCAGTGAGATTATGACTATAGGGGTGCGTACCGTTTTACGTGAAGATGGGACGGGGCATTCCCAATGGATTCTCTTGTTACCGTCTTATGTAGTTCTTGGTTTTGCTGTATTAGTAGTTGCCGCTTTATTTCTGCGGGCCTTCTGCTTCGCTTAATTAGCTGTTAGTTGTTTTCAGAACAAGAATTAGTTTAGGCCGCAACTGGCTGATATCTACCTAGCTATTAGACATGGCGGTCGCGGAGAACAGATGCCCCAAAGACACCAATACTAGTGACAGCGCTCATACATCTCCGAACTGGATAAGAATCCGGACATCCCACCCCGCAACCACATAAAACATTACAAGACATGGGTTACATTTCACGGAAGCATTATTAGACCATTTCTCGGATCGTTATGGTGGGGGTAAGAGAGATGAATACCCACCGTAAATGTCCTTCCCACAAGGGCGTGGCAGATTTAAATATCATGCCCAGACATTTTAATAGAATTCGGTGGGAATGCGCATCTCGCCCATCACCGGGTCCTATGGAGCCAAGCATTTTACCTGTCATTAGGTTTATATACAAGTTGCCAGTTTTGCACTGTGGTGCGGGAGGATTGTCAGTAAATAAGATAATAATTAATACATGTGTTTTCGCAGTGCTTTCCTACATTGGCTTAAAGTGCCAACTACTAAGTATCCAAAGATACAAGGGAAATGTATGTGACACCACACCCTGGCCATCACCGCTCGGAAACCCCAATAGTTTCCCAGAGTCGGATTAGCCCAATGTGTGGATGGGGACATCCAGACAAGTAAGAAGCCACAAGGCTGAGTGGAACACGAAGAGAGACAAAATCTTACTTATGAGTCTTACCGGAGTGCGGGGCTAGATTATCGCACTACCGGAAGAGAAGAGTATATTAAAACAGTATGTAATGAAGAAAGTGTCTCTAATCATTTCGAACCTATCCTATTGAGCTGAATAGAAAAGGTTTAGTCGGTAGCATGCTGGGCTAAACAGAGTTATAGCACGGACAGCGACCTCAGTGAAAAATTGTTGGTGGCGGGAAAAAGTGCTGCATATATAAGTGTTGCTGTATAGTGTTTCCTACGTACACTGCAGTCCTATATTTTCTATGAATAAACAAAACATATGAACGGATGGCCACTGGCCATATATATACAAAATCTAACCAGAACAAACAATACGGTGTCGAATAATCAAGATATATATATATATATATATATATATATATATATATATATATATATCAGTACAGGTTAACGAACCTACTATGGTGCGGTTATCAACACCTTGAGGAAAATGAGAATAATTATCAACAAATACAGAAATTATAACTAGCGGTCCTAGGACTGTTACGGTTCCTTTTAGTCATCGGGACGGTTTTTGCGGATACAATATAATTAACAAAACCTATATAGAGAAATAATTAAACTGTGAAGTATAGTTACTTGAATACTTTCTAGTCATTCCTAAGTTAAGCTACCGTGTTACTGAAATTGATACGTCGATGCAAAGTCAGCGTGAGATGATGCGCTCTCCGGAAACTGGAAAGTTCCTGCAGGTTGGTTCCTGCAAGCTGTTTTCCGCAAACAAGACTTCCGCAAGAACACTCATGGTGGGAGTGCATCACTTAGTGCTGTATGCCTAATAGAATGTCTAATGAGCAGTCAGTAAAAGATACGATAGTACTACATGGTGAAGAAAGCTCCCGTACACCGATGGCATGGATGGAAGGTGTAAACAACCTGTCACTAGCGGGGGTGTCAGAGGCAAACGAGGATACAAAACAAAGCTTCACTGTGCTGGGTATGTCAGCCAGCTTTGTAAACGCACTGGGCAGAGTTTACTTGCTGCGGTCGAAAGTCGAAAGAACCGACACGATTGAAATACCAGTTTTAGGTGTGGCCGGCAGATCCGGTGAGTCATCAATCAAGGAACATCCCGTCTCTACATCTGTAGACTCACATATTCAGGCCGTAAAGGCCTCACCACAAATTTGTGTTCCGAATGTAGCTGTTAGTATTCTCAATTATCAGAAGTTCCAAATTATTCCCGCAAATGGAGAGTTACAAAATTGTTTTAGTGTGGTGGGTTGGAGAACTGCACGCTGCGGGATAAAAACCTGACACATAGCGAAGGAGGACGCATATTGTCTGTCGCGCTTGTTAGTAGCTGGTACAGATCCAACCTGTTCGGCCCCCGGGCCGAGGAGGCTCTCGGTCTCTTCTCCTTTTATACTCCTCATGACATCACAGGCGCAGGCTCCATCCAATCATAGTTTGAGCAAGAGCCAATCAGCGTGCAGCTAATAATAGCGCAGTCGAACGTTCTAGAACATTCTAGAAGCTTTGCGTCCACGTGGTTATGACGTCACAGCAATATTTTGACGATAATCATGAAGAGTTTCCCCTGAATAACTCAGCCATTTCTCAACCGATTTTGAAATGGTTTACAGGTTTGAAAAGTTTGAATTCTGGTCTTGATTAATGCCAGATTTAACGAGAATAGGCAATCAATAAGGATTACAGGGTACCATCTTGGTACACTAAAAGCGCCATCCTATCTAGGTCGTAACTACGTGATCCATATAAACAGCGTCCTGGTGCGTGCATGCGCATAAGCCGTTTTAACGAACTTAGTCATTTTTTCGACACGCTATCTCCCATAGGCCTATATACGCTTATGGCTCTACCCAGAGGGGCATGTTCAGGAAACGAATCCAGGATGGGCAGCGCGTACTCAGCTCAGCTGGTACGGCCGGTATCCGACCGGTCGATCCGAACTACAATTCCAGGGGCATTGCACAAACCGTAGGGAATCATGCAGAACTGGAAAAGACTGTCTCTACACACAAACGCGGTCTTTTCCATATCAGCCTCATCCATGGCTACCTGCCAGTATCCAATAGCTAAATCAAGTGTACAGAACCACTTGGCTCCGGACAAGGAATATAAGGCCTGATCTATCTGAGGAAGTGGATAGGCGTCTTTTATGCTAAGATCATTAAGGCAGCGGTAGTCAATACAAAACCACAAAGATCCACCCTTCTTGCCTGCTAGTACTATGGGACTGGCCCAGGGGGTGTTGATGGCTCTATCATGCCTGCCCGCAACATGTCATTCACGTGTTGGTGTGCTTCCACCTCCTTGTGAATGGGAAGATGTTGAATGGGTTGTCGAACAGGTCAGTTGTTTCCAGTGTCGATGGAGTTTCACACGAGATGAGTTTCTCCGAGGTCCATGTCTCCGGCCGAGAAACCATCGCAATATTTGTATAAGATTTTCCATATATATCTTGTTTGTGGGATTGCATCAACCCAACTGGCATGCAGATATATGTCATGTAAATGTTCCAGCAAATCATCAGAAGTTGTTGCCCGTGTAGGTGTGGTAGTGGGTGGCTCCAGTGATATCACATCCACCAAATGGCCACAACGAATTCCTGGTTCAAGAGTTATTGGGTCCGTTGTGCCATTGAATATGCAAAGCAGTATATGATCCTTATTGGTGTTGTCCACGATCATTCGGCGAGTATATACTCAGGGTCGGGTTCCAGCATGGCTATGTGTGTGTTGCTTCCTAACTGAGGTGCAGTGGCCCATAAAATTTTCTCCTGTCCCGGCTCAACTGTGGCTGTAGAAGCTAAAATCACTGCACATGTGTCCTACAGTGATGATTCCGGTCCAAGGGGTATACATCCGCCATGTATATCTAGTTCCTGTTGTCTGCAATGTATGATGGCTTCGCTGGCACTGAGGAAAGCAGAACCAAGCAGGACATCATTTTGAATAGAGGCAATGACAACTCGCTGGATGAATTGCATCTCCTCTATCTGTATCACGAGATTTATAGTACCAGCCACGGGAACATCGGCTCCCGTAGTTGTTTGCAAAAATATGTTTGTGGGTTTAAGGGGTGACTTTTTATGAGGTGGGATGCTCTCATACAAGTGCTTGTTAAAAACGGTGATGGAAGCTCCAGTGTCAACAGTGGCACTGATGGAAAGACCGCTAAACAGACAAGCACACTGGTGTAGTTCGGATCGACCGGTCAGGTACCGGCCATACCAGCTAAGCTGGGCACGTGCCGTCCGTCCTGGATTCGTTCCCTGAACACGCCACCCTGGGTAGAGCTATAAGCGTATATGGGCCTATGAGAGAAATCACGTTGTAAAAACGACTAAGTTCGTTAAAGCGCATGGCGTGCATGCGCGCGCTTAATACTATTTTTGACAGAGAACGTATTTTACGACCAAGATAGGATGACGCTTTTAGTGTACCGAGAAGGTACAATGTAATCCTCTTTAATTACTTGTTCCTGCCGAATCTTGCATTAATCAAGACTAGAATTCGACGGGCTTTCCAAATTTGTAAACCATTTCAAAATCGGTTAAGAAATGGCTGAGTTACCCACGGAAAACCCCTTTTAATTATCTTCAAGGTATTGCCGTGACGTCATAACCACGTGTACGCAGAACTTCTAGAATGTTATAGAACATGCGACTGCGTTATTATTAGCTACGCGCTGATTGGCTGTTGCTAGACCAATGATTGGTTGGAGCCTGCGCCTATGACGTCACGTGTAGCATAAAAGGAGACGAAATCCAGAACTCGAGAGAATCCTCGGCCAGGGGCCGAATAGGTTGGAACTGTGTCAGCTACAATCACAAGACAGTCATTAGGCAGATGACTTCGGTCTCGAAGGTTTCTCTCCCGTAGCCAGCAGCAACCCAACCCACCGCACTAAATCAATTTTGTATCTCCAGTTTGTGCGGGAGTAATTTTTTAACTTTAGAATATTGTTCACGAATACATCAAGAACTAAGTCGGAACACGAACTTGCCTTGAGGCCTTTTCCGGCCTAAAAATGTGATTATACAGATGTAGAGGCAGCGATGTTCTTTGGTGGATGACTCGCCGGATCTGCTGGCCACGCCAAAAAGTGGTTATTCAGCCATCCCCACACTGATGTCGTGCAAGTTTATCTAAACTTTTTGACCGCAGCAAAGTAAACTTTGCCCAGTACGTCTTCAGAGCTGGCTGACGTACCCCGCACCGTTAAGCTTAGTGATGTATCTTCATCCGCATTCAATAACCCCCGCTTATGATCAGGTTGTTAGCAACTTCCATCCGTACCATCAGTGGACAGGAACTTTCGTCATAGCAGTAATGTTATTGTATCTCTTGCTGACTACTCATTAGACATTCTATATTGTGATTACAGTCCTGAGTTCGATCTGCTCCCGTCATGGACTGCTTGCGGGAATCCTGTTTGCGGAAACAGGCATGCGGGAACTTTCCAGCTTCCAGGGAACGCATCAACTCACGTCAAAGCAAGGATGACGTATCAATTTCAGTAACACGATAGCCCAGGCTTAAGAATGGCTACCGATTATTCAAGTAACTATACTTGACATTTTAATTATCCCGTTAATTACATCTTTGATAATTATATCGTATCTGTATAAATGGTCCGATGACTAAAAGGCACCGTAACGGTCTTAGGACCGCTAGTTATAATTTCGGTATCTGTTTATAGTTATTCTTATTTTCTGTAAGGTGTTTTTGCTAACCGCACCATAGTAGGTCCCTCAACCTGTACTATATATATATTATTCTGAACATTTCACATTGCATTGATTGTTCTGGTTAGTTTATATATGGCAAGTGGCCATCAGTTTATATGTTTTGTTTATTTGTAGAAAAATATAGGACTGCAGTGCACGTAGGAAACACTATACAGCAACATTTATATATGCAGCACTTTCTCCCGCCACCAACAATTTTTCACTGAGGTCGCTGTCTGTGCTATAACTCTGTTTAGCCGGCATGCTTCCGACTAAAAACCTTTTCTATTCAGCTCGATAGGATAGGTTTAATATGATTAGAGACAATCTCTTCGTTAGGAGACGCGTAGTGTACGCCTCTTTTCCGGTAGTTGTGATAATTTAGAGTTAAGATTGGCCAGCATACATAAAGGGCCTCATATTTCTAAGTTATTGTCTCTCTTCATGTTCCACTAGGCATTATGGCTTCTCAATTGTTTGGATGTCCCTATCCGCACCATGGACTGATCCGACCCTGGGAAACTATTGGGGTTTCCGAGCGGTGATGGCCAGGGTGTGGTGTTACACACATTCCACGCTTATCTTCGGATACTCAGTAGTTAGTTACCTTTGCCAATCTAGGAAAGCACTGCTAAAACATATCTTAATTATTATTTCCTTTAATCTGCTGAACAATCCTGCCGCACCGCAGTACTTAACTGGGCAACTTGTGTTTAAACCTAACGCCAGGTTAAAAAGTTAGTTGCGTAGGACCTGGTGACGGGTGAGATGTGCAATCCCCCCCCCCAATTCCATAAGAATGTCTGGGCATGATATTAAGATCTGCCACGCCTTCACGGGAAGGACGTTCACAGTGGGTATTCATCTCTCTTACCCCCACCATAACGATAGATCAGTTACGTAAAAATGCTTTTGTGGAAAGTAACCAATGTCCTGTGACATTTTATGTGGTTACGGAGCGAGATGTCCAGATTCTTACCCAGTTCGGAGGTGTTGCAAGGTAACAGGTTTTGCACGCTGTCTTCAGTATTAATGTCTTAGGGCAGCCATTCACAATGACGGCCGTATCTAAAAAGTTAGGTAGTCATCAACCATTTGCGGCCTAAAATAGTTCCTGTCTCTAAAAATTAAATATTAGGTTAGGCATAGAAGAAGGCCCGCATAAATAAAAGTGGCAACTACTAATTCAGCATATTGAGAATTACATAGGACGGTGACGTGGGAATTCTTCAGGAATCGCTCATCACGTCTTCACGTAAAACAGTACGCAACATTATGGTCATAATTTCACTAGGTATGGTCTTTTCTTTACAGCATTTTGGTTGAATATTAGAGTAGGCCCTTTCGGCCAATATTCTCCTCCCGCTTTAAGCGATGACGACATCTTCCTGTGACAGAGGCCCGCACGAGGCACTTACCTCTCCCAAGGATTCAGTAATGACGGCCCGCACAAGGTACAATAGCTTATATTAAGTTAATTAGTTATCTCATGTGCGGGAGCCTCCCTTACGAGGATGCCTCTGCGGACCTACGAGTCTGTGTGGTACCTCCGGGAGCCCCACGTTTAGAAGCTCATCAGGCTGTCCCTATGTCTTGTTTTTTCGTATGCTCATTATATTTATCTAGCATACTTGATGGTCTGTTTAGGTAAAAATATTGTATAGCTTTATGTTAATTAGGTCACCAAATCAAATCTTGTCTGTCCATAGATCACAAAATTGCTATGGACAGGCATACTAGTGACACAAACTCTTGGGATGAGACTGTAGTGTTTAATGTTCGCGACGATTGTCGCGTGGCCCCACTGGAACGATTGAGTTCCACTGGCCTTAGGAAGTGGTCTTTGTTACCCGTAGGGCAGTATCGTACAGGATCCGTCACCCCGAGACCGGAAGCTAACTAGCATCATCAGTCGTTGTGCACTTGTGGCGTGGTGAGTTGACACCAGACACAGGAACGGCCCAACACTACCCCGCGAGCTACACTTATATATTACTTTGTGGTGTGCCTGCGGAAGAGTTTCCAATGATACCGTTTGAGGGAGTGCTTTTGGTGAGGTATCATCCTGTATATGATAGCTTCTGTGAGTGCAATTGGTGGCTGAGCGTGGAAAGGGCCAACCCGCCGCCGCTGCTGCTGTGATTTCTTAGGCGCTGACGGAGCTGGTGGTAGCAATGGTGATGGTGTTGATGCTGTCTTTGTGTGTTTAGAGTTGGTGTATACAGCAATGCGGATAGGATTGTCACGGTCGCGGATGAGGGCTACCTGTGTGAGCCACTTTTGACAATGTATCATGGGATGGTTAGTGGGTGCACAGAAGAAGCAATGACGGCATGGAATTTTTCCGTCCTTTGTACGACGCTCCTTCTTGCGGGTCCATGATGCTGAATGTTGACTCCCAGTCAAATCACTGCTGCTACTGTTGTTGCTGTTGCTGTTGCTGCTGCTGCTGCTGTTGCTGCTGCTGCTGCTGCTGCTGTTGGATGTAGTAGATGATGCTGTAAGGACTTGTGAGTTGCAAACCACCAAGGGACACTGTGTGTTAAGTGCCTTGGCGGCGGGTCGTGGTGCTTGCATGAACGTTGTTTCAGCAGAGGTGCTACAACCTACCACTGCCATTTTACATAGAAAAGAAGATTTGTTATTTGCGGAAATTGCGGGGTCACAATTTCCATCAGGGGGAGATGACAGTGATGTGGATGCGGTATGCATCATTGGTACCGACATATTAGAAGCCTGATGCGAGTGTGTCCGGAAATTATAGTGGTTGCTGGGCAGCCTGGTCTGGTTGACTGCATCACTTGTACCCTTCGGCCTTCCCGGTGTGTTTACCTGTCCCTGCCATGCCGGACAGACACCCAGTTCTCCACAAAGGATGCAGCCTAGACTAGGTACCTCTCCGTATATGTCTGAGATAAAGACCTGTCCAAGTTAGCAGATCATAATCCGGGACAGAGTCAAGGCGCGCCCTGCCGACTCCCGACCTGAGTGGACTCAGTACTGGACACCAATTAAGAGGTCGTCTTAGCGAGGGCCATAGCCCAGCTGGACCATACCATGGAGGCAATGCCCACTAGACGTCATTTTAGCTAAGATTTCCACGTAGATAGTTCTTGGACATCATTTCAGTAAGAGGCCCCACATAGATTGTACTCGCAAGGCCATTCACCCCGCAGGTACTTGGGATTACAGACCACTCCACCCATCCTGCAAGTGACAGGTTACACCGTCTCACGCACATACCCTCCGGCTTCCCAAAGAATCACTTTTCATGACCTCTGATCACATGAGACATGACTCGCAATATGAACGCTTGCCATGGCCTGACTGTACATGGAGCCATCTTGACCACTCATAGCTAAGAACGGGTTGATGAACTGACATGATCAACCGACGACTCCATCGATAGCGATCACCATCTGAGCCCACGCTCAGAGACAACTGACGGTCTGATCCATATCTATCGGCCAACAGTATACGAACTTTGACCATTTTCCCCGGCCTTGCCTGCAGGCCATCTCTAGCAAACACAGCGAATGTATGGTCTGCTAAAGATGTCCTGGGTGTGGACTATCATCCACGTACCACATATGTCCACTTACTATTACCAAGTTCAGCAGCCTGAACAATGCGCCGACTAGACGGCACCACAGTAGGATGTTGATTCATCCTTTGTTAGACATGGAGGCCTTCAGTATCGCCTCTGCACTATACAGTACGTTGTTGGTTTACGTGTCTCTGGACCCTCACGGGCCCACTGCCGCCTCTTGTAGCAAACCATTCGAGGAGCCTATCCCCCTTGGTTCGCTACTGTTGTACTGAGGGTGGTGACCACATTAGTGAGTGCTGAGATTTGCTTTGTGATCTCTTCTAACCTATCATGCATGTTTTGCCTATTGTTATTGTTGTGCTGGTTCCCGTATCCCGGGCGTTGTTGTGGGCACGCACGCACGCACGCACGCACGCACGCACGCACGCACGCACGCACGCACGCACGCACGCACGCACGCACGCACGCACGCACGCACGCACGCACGCACGCACGCACGCACGCACGCACGCACGCACGCACACACACACCATCCTCTAGACGCATGATTCTGACTGGTGGGTTGATCAGTTTGTGTCTGCGGGTCCGAAGCTGGTGCTTGTGCTGATGCAGTGCTGTTGTCGGTAGTGGTGGCGAGATTTACATCGTTCACTTCGTTAATGGGGTGCAGTTGCTGGCGATTGTTCTTTTCCTGCTCTAAAAAGTTCTCAATACGAACCGCGGTGGCCGTTAGTTGTTGAAGACTACCATGCTCCATAAGGAATAATTTTTCTTTTAGGGCGGGTTCAACGCTCAACGCGTCAATGAGTGTCTGGATGTAAATGTGTGACGCCATCGTGATTTGTACTTGGGTATGCATCGGTAACCAGTCGCCGGATATGACTAGCTAGCTCCAGTAGTGTTTCTCCTGAAGGTTGACGCAATTTCTTTAGTTGCATCTGACTTTGTTTCCCTGAGGGGTGTGTCGCCGAATCTTTCCGACAACGCGCTCTCCAACTCCATGTATGTTGGTGTGTAACCTGTACCCAAATCTGCCAGGACTTGTAATGCTTTCCCAGACAGCTTTGCGGCCAGATACTCTCACATTTGTCGATTTGTCCACCGGTTCATTTGACTTATTATTTCAAATTGCACTTTGTAGTTTGCCCAATCATTCTCCCCACTAAATTCGAGGAGGGGAGTGAATGATCCGGGCATGTCCACGAGGTGAAGTGATTGGCACGAATCCAGGTGGTGGTGCTTGGGAGACTGATGAAAGCGCAGATGCTGGTCTGCATCTTGGTGGTGGTGTTGGTGGTGTTGGTGGTGTTTCCCGCCGATGTCCCTGTTGATGATGATTATGATGTCGTGTCCATGAGGGCGATTCTCATCGGTGGTGCTGTGCACGATATCTAGGATCCACGGATTACCGCCCTGATGCGGGTTCATAGACAGGTATTGGTCTATAGACGAGTGGAGGCGTGCTATGTAGATGACATGGACGCTCTACAGGTGTGTGTGACGGATGTTGCTCATATGATGGCAGTGCAGGTGACTGACGGGGATGGTGTGTGCCGTGTGATGGTCTTCTGGTGTATTGCTGGAAGGGTGTTGCCACATCCTCTGGCTCATATCGTGGCTCCGCGTGATAATATGGTGATGACGTACGAAGCCGCCACTGGTCTCCCTCTGATGATGTTGGCGAACATAATGGTCGTGAGGAGAGTTATGCCACCCCATCCACCACCTTCCCCCAACCCACACCCCCACCCACACATCCCTTTGTGTAAAGGTGGTGCTGGGAGTTCTGCATGACATTGTCGGTGAGCACGGAGCAGTTCGTCTGTCATATGATGCTACGTCCATGTCTAGGGAGAGCTGACTGTCTGACAAAGGAGACTTAAACTTGCGTGTGTTGAGAGTTGGCATGGGTTCGCTTCTCATTCGAGGCCCACATCGAGCGCCACTTGTAGCTCGTGGGGGTACACGCTGGTCTGCCATATCACTCCACTCCACCACACCGCATGTACAGGATGCGCGGGAGGGATGGTTAGCTGCGGTTCTGGGGGTTGCAGATCATGTATCGCGTCTCTTCAGAAGGTACCAAGACAGGCCTCTAGAGCCTGTGGAACATTCACGATCCAGTGGGGCCGTGCAATCATTTCCGCCGAGATTGAACCTCACGGTCTCATCCCAACTGTTGGTGTCACTGGTATGACGGTCCATTACTAATTTGGAAGTCTGGACAAGATGGTATAATTAAACAGTCACAAATAATTCACTCTACAAACAATATTACTCGTTGGACAATAATGAGCAAATAATACAGTACATAGAGCTATCCGGTATTCTTTCTACGTGGTTTCGCCAAAGTTACCAAACAGATCCTTAAATCCGCAGAGGTATCCCCGCAAGGGAGCATCGCAACGAGGCCACTTGGTAGCTTAATATAAACTAAATACACCCCTAACACACAAAACATTGCTGTTGTGAGAGGAAAGTGCCTCGTGCGGGCCTCCGTCACAGGAAAATGCCTTCAATGCCAAAGCGGAGGAAAAGAGCTGGCAAAAAGGGCCACACCTTTGTTCAAACAAAAAGCTAAGTGCTGGTCAATCCTAGTGAAGCCATAATTAATGTGATGCACACTGGTTTACGTGAAGATGGGACGAATGATTTCCGAAGAATTCACAAGCCACTGTCTTAAGTAGGTCCAAAGATACTGTATTGGTAGTTGCCGCTTTATTTATGCGGGCCTTCTGCTACATTCTAACCTACCATCTGGTTATTAGATACGATTCCAAGCTTTGGTCGCAAGTGGCAGGGATTCCTACCTATCTTTAGACACATACATCTAACTGGCGAAGATGCCCAGCTTCCCAAAGGTCACCCCACCTAGCATCTACCTCAGAAAGATAGCATGCGTACACGTTAGAGAGCGCTAGCTCCCGAATCATATGATGATCCGGTCACCACCACCCCACAACCACATATAACATCACTAGGACAAGTTTATAGTTCACAAGAGCAATTTAGAAATCTTTTATGGTGGGGAGAGAGAGAGAGACGGATATCCATCGCCAGTGTCCTTCCCGTGAGGGCATGGTGGGTTCTAAGACCTCACCCAGACACCACAACGAATTGGATGGAGATCCGCATCTCATCCATCACCCGTGTGCTAATGGAGCTAACATTGTACCTGTCCTGAAGGTTAAGTTTCCAGAATGCCCATAGATGCACTGCAGGCCGGTGTCACAATATAATTAATTTCTTTTCGCAGTGCTTCCTACATTGGCGGGGGAGTCTAACTAACTAGTATCCGAAGATACAGGGGGATGTGTATGTATATCGACGCTTTAGTTATCACCGCTCAGAAACAGCCGATGGTTTCCGAGAGTCAGATCTGGCTAACACGTAGATGGGGAATCCAAACAATTATTACGCCTTGCGGCTGGTGGATCGTGGAAAGAGACAATAACTCGATATTGTTAAGAGGCCCTAAGGGAATTGGCCAATTTACACAACCTAGCCGGTGTGTGCTTTTACATATCCACTACATCCGGAAAAGAGGCATACACTATCTTGGGGAGAAATTGCCCCTAACCACTTTAAACCTATGTTATTGAGCTAAATAGCCAGGTTTAGTCGGTAACAAGTCAGGCTCGAGCAATTAGAGCATGAACAGCGACCTCAGTGTAAAATTGATGCTGGGGGAAATATAGTGATGTGGATATAATGTTGCTGTATAGCAGTATAAACAGAAAGTATAAAATTGCGGTCGGGAAGACAAGGAAAATACCTATTAGTCATCAGTACCATTTGCGGAAATAATGAAATGTACAATAGTATAGCTACTTGAATACCTATTGGTCATCAGTATGGTGAGAGTTCATAAGTCACTGAAATTGAGGCGTTAATATTAAATAGCGTGAGATGCAGGCAGATTTCCACTGGCAGACTGTTGATATGACACACTCTCAGGACGGTGACGAAGAATAGGTGATGAGATGTCCATTAGATAGTCATTTTAACTGATACATGATTTAAACAGTTTGTTGTAAAGTTTCCATCCAGCGACGGTAGTTGGAAAATTGAAAGTTGCCCATTAACAGAGAGGGCTACAGTTATCATAAATTATGCCGGTACAATAACTGGGTACACGGTGCAGGATATGTCGCATATCTCTTGCAGCGCACCAAGCAAAGTCCCACCAGACTGTGGTCTAAAAGTTAATTAACACAAGCGACATGCAACGCGGAAATTTGAATCCACTTTTCAGCATGGTCAGAAGATCTGGTTAGTTATCCACCAAGAATCACCGTCAGCTCTACATCCCATAGAATCACATCGGGCCACAAGGCCCTTTCCGCAGGAAAGCTCCCCTAGGAAAGTTCAGATGTGGGAGTTCTTACTTTAATTTATTTTTGCTCCCGGATGGCTGTCTGGGAGCATCCAAAAGTCGAAGACTGCCCACCGGTGCAGGAGATCTCAATTCTGAGAGGCACCACAGTGATAATGGAATCACCGTCGGTTTGCAGTTGTCCCGCGTCTAGCACTGCGCTGGTCCAGCAGTCCTCCTGACGGGTCGGCTTCCATGCCGATGATGCTCAGTTTTTCGTCCCTTTTATACTACTCGTGACATCAGAGGCAGGTGCTTCAGCCAATCAGTGGCCGAGCATTAGCCAATCAGCTTGCAGCTAGAAGAGGTGCATACACACGATTACGACATCAAAGCAATATTTTGAAGATAATATAACCGGGTGTTTTAAAGATAACTCGGCCCTTTCTGGTCCGATTTTAACCAAATAAAATGTTCTGAGATCCTCGTTTCATTTTGGTCCTGATCCGTACCAAGAACGACTAGAAAGGTGCGATTTGAGAAAATCACCTGTACCAACTCGGTACACTAAAAGCATACGCTCTCTCCCAGTCCTGACACGGGTTGTCAGGGAAGCTCTGATGCGCTTTTACGGACTTAGCCATTTTTAACGAAAACCTCTCTCATAGGGCTTTATACATGCGCATTACCCTACTCAGGGGGTGGGGGCATGCTTGGAGCGAATCTGGAACGGTGTCCCGCACCCAGCCCATCTGGTTGATCCGTGCTACAGATACGTCATTAGCAGCAGTTAATTTCAACCATGTCCCCAGGTCCATGAGGCGATTGCTGGCGAAGAGAGAGAGAGAGAGAGAGAGAGAGAGAGAGAGAGAGAGAGAGAGAGAGAGAGAGAGAGAGAGAGAGAGAGAGAATGGAAGAAGTCAAGCATTTTGCGTATTTTAAGTCCATGTTAATGTATAGGCTTATATCATCCTACACAAGGGTATGCTTTGAAGGCATTTACTGTTTTTGCTCTTATCACGTTTTCAGGTAGTTTGTTCCTTTCATTTACAACTCTGTAACTGAAAAGCATTGCCTGATCTGTGTTCGACACCGATGTTTGAAAAGCTTTAGGCTATGACCTCGCTGTCCAGATCGTTCTGCCAATGTGAAAACTTTTTCTGGGTTAATGTTTTCTTTTCGTTTGATAATTTTTTGTGTTTCTATAAGGTTTCCCCTGCCATGACGTTGTTTAGGGATAGTAGACCAAGTGATTTGAGTCGTTCTTCATATGTTTTATTTCGTAAACCTACGACTAATTTGGTGCATCAGTGCTGTACCTGTCCTAAGTGGTTGATGTCTTTGACAAAGTATGGTGATCATGCTTGAACACAATATTCCAAATGTGGGCAGACATACGTCTTGTATAAAATAAGGAATGTTTCTCGGTCGAAATGATTGAATGCTCATTTGATTTGTCTCATGATATACATGGCTTTATTTGCTGCTTTTAAAGACTGCATAGATGGTTTGAGGTTATTTTTATCCATATTCCTAAATCTTTTTCTGCAGTTGTTATCTGCCATGTATGTGTTTCGCTTTTGTCTTTTGTAGCGCAGATCGACCAGTTGGGTATGAACTAACGGGGTATGGAACAGCCGGATCTGGGACATTCCGAGTTCGCTAATCACGTGGTCAGCACCTATACCTTGTATATGGCGCGTGCATTGAGTGGTTGAGTCGCGCTGGTGTGACGTCACCAGTTAGTATAAAAGGAGCTCCAAGATTCCAATCGACAGACGGTTGGAGTGTGGGTCTGCTAGAGACAAGACGTGTAATACTGCTTACTGCATAGCATCGGTGGTCTGGTCTTGCTAATCAAACATAGTGCTATTCGGTTTTGAGTTTAGAGTCTCTGGAGAAAACATACCACACCGCGAGTTAAGTTTTTGGATGCTCCCGGATGATATCACCGGGCGCAAAAATCTAATTTGAAGACAGATTCCCCACTACCAACCACTTCAGAGGGACCTTCTTGCGGTGCAGCTCTTTGGCAGAAAGTACCATCTAAAACCAGTATGTAGAACATGGGGTGTTCGATGATATCTCGTCAGATCTGCCGTACCACACTGGAAAAGTGGTAGATCAATCTTTGCACAAGTCTAGTGCTCCAAATTAATGTTTTAGACTGCAGTCCAGATGAGGACATTGCTTTGTGCACCACACAAGCTATGCGATATGTATCGTCTTGTGCGGCAAGATATCTATGCGGTATTATTATAAAACACTTCATTTAGCCTTCATACTAGGGGAGGCATCTTTTATCCTCATCAGTATGGAACTGCTCACCTCCGCATAATTAAAACTTCATAATCGGTTCATGACTATCTACCAGCCATCAAGAGTGAGTTCTTCTTCACCAGTCCTGAGTATGAGGCGCATCAGTTAGATCATCTGCCGTTATCCACCAACGACTATAGAATCATGCCAGCTCACGCCACACTTTTGTGATGCTTCAACAACAGTGACGTTTTAGAACATTAGTACCAATGACTAATAGGTGCTCCACATTTGTATTTAACTGTTTTCAGTTAGGTACCGATGACTAATAGGTTGTTTAAGACCTTTACTGTTATATTCTTTTATGTATCATTTTCACTTTAAAGGTGCTAATGACTAACAAGCACGGCAAGTTCGGATGTGACCTTTATTATCAGTTTACTGTATATACTTATTTTATTTCTAATGTGCTGATGACTGACAGGCACCGCAAGGTCGGATGTGACCCCTCTATTTTACTGTTCTATATAATGTTGTAATATGGCAGTTGCCATTCAAGTTACCACTTTTTGTTTAGTTAGTTACTTATATTACTACAAAAATACTTGGACCACACTTCGCTTAAGTTACATTATACACAAACAACAAACGCGCCACCTTGTTTCTCCCCGACAGTAACAATTTTTCACTAGGGTCGCTGTTCATGTTTTCACTACACCAATGAAAAAAACTGGTCCTGCCACTAAGTGCTGCCGCTAACTAGCCACTAGTTAGCCGCAAACTAGCCACTAAGTAGCGGTTGGTTAACATTTTACCATGCAAATTAGTTAGCCGCTAAGTAGTGACAACTTAAAATCTGATTGGTTAAGAAGGATTCAGTCTGCCGTTAACCAGCCATTCAGTTTGCCACTAACCAGCCACTCAGTTTGCCACTAATCAGTCGATCAGTTTGCCTCTAACCAGCCGCTCAGTTTGCCACTAACTAGCCACTCAGTTTGCCGCTAACCAGCCGCTCAGTTTGCCGTTCAGTTTGCACTACCTTTACCCTGTTTGAAGAAGAAAATGGCTACCATTCATGCCATTACCTCTTCCCTTTAAACTAGGTCAATATATATGCATGTATATTCATTCTAAAGCACATACAGAACTGTGATAACTTACTAGTGGTTCAAAGCTTTATCTTCCAGGTCCTTATGCTACAACCATATGTAGTATTCAGTCTTCATATCATTGATTGACAATGGGTTTCTAAATGTGTCAATTAAATTATGTCCAATATGACAGATGTATAGCTAGTATACATGATAAAATAATCAACTTTGCTGTCAGAAACTTGTTCAAGAAAGATCTGCATGCATTGCAGCACAGCAACTTGCGACATGTGTCTATTCACTTATTCTACACCAATATATACTTACTAACCACATTGTTCACTTAAACAAGCTTGAGATCAAAATATATTTACACAAAACTACCTCAACAAGAAAAGCAGATACTCTGTCAGAATGAGGCTTTGACATTTCTCTCAAATTTAGGCGGGAAATATATAGTCTTTGTGAGAAACAGAGACTCATGTTAACCAGCCGCTCAGTTTGTGAGAAACAGAGTCCTTCATGTTAAGCAGCTGTTCAGTTTGTGAGAAACAGAGTCCTTTGTGTTAACCAGCCACTCAGTTTGTGAGAAACAGAGTTCTTCATGTTAACCAGCCGCTCAGTTTTGAGAAACAGAGTCCTTCATGTTAAGCAGCCACTCGGTTTGTGGCAAATTACATACTCTGCTGCAAACCAGCCAGTCAGTTTTAATTATGTCACCACTTAGCGGCAGGTTAACATCTAGCCCCTAGGCCATGTTAAGTCATGTTGCTCAGTTTTTCCTTTGCCGCAAACTAGTCGCTAACTAGCGGTTAGTTATCCGCAAAGTAAACTTTTTCATAGGGGTATAGTGAACATGCAGCCACTAAACCTAACTATGATAGCTCGCTAGGATAGGTTTAAAAGTAGCTAGGAACGGCTCTCTAAAGGTTTGTGTAAAGCCTCTTTTCCGAATGCAGTGGCTCCATTACTTTATGCGCACCGGCAAGTTTTCATAATTGGCCATTAACCTTAGGGCCTCCTAAATTCAATATGTTGAGTAGCTGTCTCTTCCTGTAGATGGTTCTCCGGCCACCTGGCCTATTAATTGCCTGGACTCCCAATGCCATGTTGATTAAGACTGATTTAAGAAACTATTGGGGATTCTTGGCGGTCAGAATCAAAGTGTCGATAACCACACACTTCCCCCTGTATCTTTGGATACTTAATTATTAGCTAAGCCTTATTGCCAAAGTAGGAATCACTGCAAAAATATAATTATGATAGCCTGACCCAGCAGTGCATACTTTTGTGCAACTTCGCGTAATCCTAAAGCAGATAAATATTAGCTCCAGGGAACGAATCTCACATGGTCTGCTCTCGAAATGCTAGGTGACGGATAAAGGCACAGATCTCCGTCTAACTCAACAGTGATTGGGTGCGGCCTTCGAGCCCTCCACGCCTTCACACGAGGTTAACATAGTTGGATATCTGTGACATTTCTCCACACTGCAAATAAATTTGTGCTTTCTAAACGCTTGTGTAATGTGTCTTGTCTTTGTCTTGTTATTTGTGGTCATGCTGCAGTATGCGAAGGGATCACTTTTCGATTCTGAAACTACCACCAGACAACACGTTTGCTGTCGTTTTGAGGGGAGATGCTCCATGGCGGTACACGAGGTGTGTGTTGCGCATCCTCGCCAGGAAGGCTTTCTCGTTAATGTTAAGTAAGCTCTAAGCCACTTGCAGCCTAAACCTTAAATGTTTGGAACTAACAACTAAATGATAGATTAGATAAGCCGGCCCGCAGAAATAAAGTTCAACAATATATGAACGTAAATGACGACTGAGTCAATAGTGGCATAGGTGACTAAAGATGTCGCTCAGACACAAGGACTAAATGCCTTGCCCACCTATAATAACTAACTGTAGTATTAGAACAGATCAGAACAAAGTCACACGAAAAACCAATGTAATAACAGACAAAGTCATCTATGTCCAGTAATCAAAGTTACAAAATGGCTGAATCAAAATGTGGTCTCCTAATAATTTGTTTGAATCATAAATGGTCTCGGATTACAATCTGTTACGATCAAATGGTCTGGGTCACACTCTGTTATGACCAAATAGTCTCGGTTACAATATGTTACAATCAAACAGTCTCGGTTTTAATCTGTTTCCGTCTGCACCAAAACACTTGCCGACCTCTACTGAAACCCGGAAAACACACTGTAGGTTTTGGAAAATTATTATCATTCCCGGACTACACACCCTGGACACCATAGCATTTAATAATATTTACAGAAACACAGAATTAATGTAATATCGGCTACCTACACTAGTTGGTAATCCCATATCCTCACAAATGGCAAAGCAAACCAATTGATAAACAGCTTCCTAAGTGACAGAACACATACACTCTGTAGTTATAGATTGTGCTCTTACAATTATGTCCCTGTTATATATGGCATCCCACAAAGCTCTGTACTAGGACCATGTCTATTCTTATACTTTATAAATGGCATAGCTAATAATCTTAGCTCTACCATATTTTTATTCGCCGATGACACCATGATCTTCCTCGCTGTACAGAATTACAATGATGCTAGACTACTTCAAAGAGGTCTTGACCTACTCGTAAACTGGAAAAAATCATGAGATCAGGTTCCATCCTGACAAATATGAGATTGTTAGCATCACCTGGAAAATAAAGATCATTGATTACCCATACCAGATCCATGGCCACAGACTCAAACACTCAGACTACATAAAGTACTTGGGTGTTAAGATCTCACACGACCTCCGTTGGGACAAGCACATCAAGAACATCGCAGCCAAAGCCAACAACTACCTGAATTTCCTACTGCGTAATATCAAAGTCAATAATCCCCCAAGTCACAGAATGTGCCCACAAAACTCTTGTCAAATCATCCCTTGAGTACAGCCAACCTCCCTGCATATATGGTACCCATATATCAACAATCTCACCACGAGGAGCTTGAATTGGTCCAAATGTGAGTTGCTCATTACACTCTATAAATAGATACTGATGGGCATCTATAGTGTTGAGAACATAATAAACCAACTCAACTGGCAGCCGATTGTTGGCTGAAAGATGCCGAACAGCCAGACTACTAATGTTTTACAAGACCCATAACCATCTCGTAACCAGTGTGCCTCTGACTCCAAAACACCACCATATGCTGCTACGCGCACAGAAAACTTCCAGTCCTGCATACCAAATTCCTATGTCAACTAGTGATGAGATTGTTGATATATGGGTACCATATATGCAAAGAGGTTGGCTGAACTCAAGGGATGATCCGACAAGAGTACATAAGCTGGTTGGCTTTTCATTGTCCCGGCAGTATTAAGTTATAAATTACTGCAATTGCTTAAAGAGAGGAGTGGTATCATTGGTAAATTATATGTTCATGTCTATGTAATTTACAATTTGTACAAATTCCACTGGCGCGGATTCCACACGCAGTCATTTAATTTATGCTTCATTTAGCTACTATGTACAATATGTGGAGACATCCCTACCCATATACACATATATACACACATGCGTACATACATACATACCCACATATATACTTATATATACATATACATACATACATGTATATACCTACATACATATACATATACATACATATACACATAACACATACATGTACACATATACAACACATATACATATATTCATACATACACACACCTATACACATACATACATAATTGCATACGTAAACTTAAACATACATATGGACTGGCGCGGTTACCACACCCTGTCAACACTATTACAATGCAATTGAGACTGGGATTAACTCCTAGTATAATTAAAGCATGGGACGGCGCGGATGCAACCCCAAGTCCACTGATCAACATTAAACATTTGTGTACATACATACACACACACATACATATATATATACCTGTGCAAAAGTTAAGCACCACCCTATTTTTACGCACATGCGAGGGTATATTCATGTGCTATGAAGAAAGCAATAGCATAAACATTTATGTACCCATCCATCTTAGTGCAAGAGGTAATAATGCAACTAGAGGAATGCTGATTATGATGGTGGGGAAACACTGTATGTTTTTGTTTGAACTTGAAAACGAGGCCTGAATATGGTTACGTTGACACAACTGACAACTATTGCCCTACAGTTGACACACGTGGCTAGATTGTCATTAATGGTGTCTGAAAACGAAGTTTAACATCTGTGCACGAGTTTGAGACTGTCATTATTAATACCGGGTATATCCACCTTGTGCCTGGATGACGGCCTGGACACGACGTCTCATGCTGGTCACCAACCGACTGATACGCCATTGTGGTATTCGTTGCCATTCAAGATGGAGTGCGTCTGTTAATTCCTGTAGGTCCTGCACAGGAGGATCCCTCCTTCTCACCATGTTTCCCAGAATGTCCCAGATATGCTCAATAGGGTTCATGTCAGGGCTCCTTGCTGGCCATGGTAGGGTTTCGATGGCATTCTGGCGGAGGTATTCATGCACAGCTCTAGCACGATGAGGTCGGGCGTTGTCATCCATGAATATAGGGTGGGTTCCAGGTGCATGATTTACAAAATGAGGGACCACAACTCTATCCAGTATGGAATCTTGATATCTTTGTCCATTTAGTGTTCCAGGTACAGTCAACAGATCCAGCTTACAATCAAATGAGATGCACCCCCATATCATAACGGAACCTCCACCAAATGGAACTTCTTCCATGATGTTACGTTGGCCGTACGCCGTGCGTCTGGACCTCCATACACGAGTTCGACCATCTGTGGCATGAAGCAGGAACCGACTTTCATCGGACCAGTGTACCCGTCTCCAGGATCTCATGTTCCAGTGTCTTCTTTCGTTGCACCACCTCAGACGCTCCTCTTTGTGGTGTGCAGTGAGGAGAGGACGTCTGGCAGGTCTCCTAGCTTTCATGCCAGCAGCATACAGTCTCCTTTTGACGGTAGACATTGACACTCTATTGCGCGTTTCCCATTGCTGGCTGAGCACGCTGCTGTTGGTGAATGGAGATCTCCTAACAAGGCGTACTAGGGCTCGATCATCACGGGCAGTAGTCTTCTTCGGTCTTCCAGATCTAGGCCTGTTCTTCACCGCGTTAGTTTGCCCATGTTTTGCAATCAAACGACTGATTACAGTATGGTTAATGTTCAGCTGTCTGCCAATCTCTCTGCATGACATACCAGTGGTATGCATGCCTATGATTTGCCATTTCACACGATCACTTAACCTTCGTCTTGCCATAGCGGTTCACAATCAAGAGCTAAGACTCTCTGTACAAATAAACCACGGTCATGAACACAAAATTCCTAATCTTGTCGCCTAAATCTGTATGTAATGTTCTACACCTCAAACTGGACTTTTACATAACTGAACATGTGTGCTGTTTCCCGCCACGCACGGACATCAAGCGGCGTGAAGTCATGCATGCATGTGCATTTCGTACTTGGAATTATGTCAGCTAACGCGGGGACAAAAAGTATGGCAGCCTAGTTGTACCATCATGTTCCTACGTTCTATTGTTTTTGCTGGTGCTTAACTTTTGCACAGGTGTATATATATATCATACATATATACACATATAGTCATATACACATATCAACAAATAGACCAATGGGCGCTATACTGTCTGTGGGACAAGCACTCGAAACCGAAGCCGCACACATATGGAGTGGCACGGTTACCACACCATGTCAACACTATTACAATGCATCTGGGATTGGGATTTGACCCTATATTAATTAATGCATGGGACGGCGCGGATACCACACCAAGTTCACTGACCAACATCAAACTATTTTCCTATGTACTGTACATGTAATTTTTATACAACGGCAGTTAGCCCCTACCACTCTGGAGTCCGTAATCCAACTTATACTGTGGGAATAGCAAAGAATAGCAAAGAACCGGTGTACATTCTTCAACAACCCTGGTTAAAGATGTTACTGCCTGCGACAGCACCATCTCCACCCCCCCCCCCCACCCCCCCCCCACCCCGAGTATGCTGAAGAGTGAACACCGGTTCATCTTTTAATTTAGTTTGAAAATTAAAAGCGTTGACACCAGGGTGGCAAGGGTTAACAGTGAGCGCTTTTGTACATCTTTGCATATGTGGTATTCTCACGCAGGGTTATCCTCTTACAATACCTACATGTTACATAATGTGCTAGACGTGTAACAACACATATGCATGCCTGTAAAGTGTCATGGAACGGCGCAGATGCCACACCAAATCCAATGACAAACATCAAACCAACGATTAATATGTACGAGTCCTATCTATTAATATTATTAAATTGCTATATTCCTTATTTAAATTCAATATTATAAAATTTGTACATATGGCAGTCTGGCGCAAATTCCACACCTAGAGCCAATGCAACCTTATCTTGTAAATGTATGTGATACATGTGTCTTAGGTTAATCAAAGTTGTACCTTAATTCCGCACAGATGTGTGTCTAGTTTTGACTTAAATCGGAGATGTGTTTTGCTTCAACCACGTGTTCTGGTAGTGCATTCCACTGTGGCGCGATTCTTTTGGTGAAGAAGAATTTCCGTATGTTCTTGCTACAGTGGTCTACTCTTATTCTGGAATTGTGTCCCCGTGTTATGTTGGAGCTAGGTTCTCTAAAGAAAATGGATTGGTCTAGGTTGTACATGTTGTTCTTCAGTTCGTATACTTCGATTAAGTCCCCACGAGTTCTCCGGTATTTAAGAGAAAATAACCCACGTTCTCGTAGTCTGTCCTCGTGCTGCAGACCTTTCATTGTAGGAATTAGTCGTGTAGCTCGGTGCTGTACTGCTTCTATAGTTCTTGACTGTCTCATGAGGTGTGGTGACCAGACCGAGTTACAATATTCTGCAATGGGCCTCACTAGTGTCTTGTATAGAAGAAGAAAGGTGGTCTTATCCATGCGGCTAAAGGTTCTTTGCATGATTCCTAATATACAGTTAGCTTTTGTTGTGATGGTGTTAATATGAGTGTCGAAATTAAGTTTGTCATCGATATAGGTGCCTAGATCCTTTTCACAGTGTGTAGGGGTTCTAGGTGGGTGCGTTTCAGTATCTGTCATAATGTATTGGATATCAGGATTGTTATTTCCTAACTGCAGAACGTGTATTTTAGCTGAATTAAATCTCAACTGCCAACCCAATGACCATTTGCATGCCATGTCAACATTTCTCTGGATATCAGAGTTTTCCGGATTACCAATTAGTTTAGTACCGTCCGCAAATATTTTGCAAATACATTCTATGTTATCAGGTAGATCGTTTATAAACAGTATAAAAAGAGCCGGCCCTAGGACACTGCCTTGTGGCACTCCACTTGTGACATTCTTGTATTCTGACTTTGAGGTGTTTACTTGTACTCGTTGTTGTCTATTTGTTAGGAAGCTTTCAATCCACTTGGCTAGTTTCTCACTAATTCCGTAGGCTCGTATTTTTTTCAGTAGTCTTACATGTGGTACCGTATCAAAAGCTTTTCTGAAGTCTAAATAAATTACATCAATTGGCTCACTTGTGTCTAAGAGTTGCGTTACTACTTCAAGATATTCTAGCAGCTGTGTTTTACAAGATCTTTTTTACCTAAATCCATGCTGACAATCAGATATGAGATCGCTTTGTTCTAAATGATCCATGATACCGTCTCGTACATATGATTCAAGTACTTTACATAAAATGCATGTTAGACTGACAGGTCTGTAATTACCAGGATCACATTTTGGTCCTTTCTTGTAGATACATGTTACATCAGCAGATTTCCATATATCCGGAACTACCCCTTCGTCTAGTGTAGTGATTTATTGAATAGTATGCTCATTGGAATACTCAATTCTTTGGCCATCTCTGACAGGATTCTTGGGTGTATGTCATCTGGTCCTTTACTTTTGCCCACTTTCAATTGTTGGAGTTTCTTTTCCACTGACATAGGTGTAATCTTAATATCAGCCAAGAATTTCCCATCATTTGTTGATTGAAATTCTGGGATTATATCCAGTTCCTCTTTTGTAAAAACACTTGAGAAAAAGTCATTGAGTATATTTGCTTTATCCATGTCAGTTGTGGCAGTCTCATTGCTTTCTGGGCATTTTAGATTTCCGATATTTTCCTTTATTGTTGACTTACTCTTTACATTGTTCCAGAAAGCATTCGGGTTTGTGGTACTTTCAGTAGCTATTTTCTTTTCAAATTGATGCCTGGTTTCTCTAATCTGTGCTGTAGCTGTATTTCTTGCCTGTTGGTATTTCATGTAATCTCGACCTGTTATCTTTAGTCTTTTTGTATTTCCCATACGCTTTATGCTTTTCTCTGACTGGGTCATGAACATGTGTGTTTATCCATATATGTTTTTCTTCATCCTGGGTTTAGCACAAGGTTTTGACATTGGGATATTTTGAGATATTGTGTCAGATAATTTCTGATACAGGAACATAGCAGCATCTTCTGTCTTAAGGTCGACCATTATGCTCCAGTCAATTTGGCCAAGGGCTTGTCTCATGTTGTCGTAGGTTCCTTTATTGAGCAGAAGCCGTGGGGTTTCCGGGGTTTTGCTATTGCTGGTGAGCTCTAGGTTTAAGATGATTTTTAGCATGTTGTGGTGGCTTTTGCCAAGTGGTGCTTCATGTGAGATAGCAGTGACTGTAGCAGGGCTATTTGTAATTGCCAAATCTAGTGTGTTTGCTTTCTGATTTCCCCTATGATGTGTTGGGTTGGTTACTAACTGTATTAGGAAGTTATCTTGCAATGTATTTATAAAGCCTTCACTTGTTTGGTCAGCTGCTGTTCCTGTTGTCCAGTCAATGCTAGGCATGTTAAAATCCCCTGTTATTAGGACATGTGTTCTTGACGGAGGTCGTGTGAGATCTTAACACCCAAGTACGTTATGTAGTCTGAGTGTTTGAGTCTGTGGCCATGGATCTGGTATGGGTAACCAATGATCTTTATTTTCCAGGTGATGCTAACAATCTCATATTTGTCAGGATGGAACCCGATCATCATGATTTTTTTTCCAGTTTACGAGTAGGTCAAGACCTCTGAAGTAGTCTAGCATCATTTTAATTCTGTAAAGCGAGGAAGATCATGGTGTCATCGGCGTCAGTTTGTATATATATCACCATCTGTCCTAATTCTTCATGTGCAGAGCTCCGGGTTGGAAAACCTTTCCAGAGCAAACTGTGGCAGCAATATCATTAGATGCCATCAGAAGTGCACTAGCAGCGCCCCTGGCTTGAGGATCCTGGAGCACTATAGGCGTCTTTTATCTGCTTTTAATCATGTTCTGAATTTTTTTCTTATTATGTTCTGAATTGTTTTAACTACACGTACGCATACTCAACTGCATGTACACTACACTCAGCGCCAGAGTCTTCAATTGAATGAGGTTGGCGCTTACAATGAAGAAGTAGTAGAAGGGTGGGATATTGTCCGGGTGGGAATCTGTCGGTGGGATTTTGTCCAGGCGAGCTTTTGTCCAGTGGGATTTTGTCCAGGTGGGATTTTGTTCAGTGGGATTATGCCCGGTGGGACTTTGTCCAGGTTGGGTTTTGTCCAGCGGGATTATACGTACATGCCCACTCATTTGTTTGTTCGATTATATATAATTATGTGTGTGTGCGCTCAAATTGTTACACACATATATAGCATATCTTTACTGTATATGTATTGATAAATAAATTGAAAATTGAAATTGAGAACATGTCTGGTGGAATATGCCCAGTGGGATTATGCCATGTGTGATTTTGTCCAGTGAGAGTATGCCCGGTGGGATTTTGTCCGGTGGGATTATGCCCTGGATTCATATCATATATGTCCACAGTTAGAGTCAATAGTATTCCGTACTACCAGGTAATATTATGACTTTTAAATTTTCATAATTATGTTTTCACGGGTTTTAGGAACATTTACTTCAACGTTATCAAGTTTATATAAATCAACCCGTTATGTTGGAATTTATGATGGAACTATCCAATGTTTTGGCTAGTTATATTTAGCCATTCTTCAGTCTCCCTTGATTTATCCCATAATCCTTTTTCGTCAATAATAGTAATTTCGTCCCGATCACATTTCGTACCTTTTCCACCATTTCGTTTCGCTATTCAAGATTCAAGTTTATGTATGTTTTGCACAAAGATAGTATTGCTTTACAAATATATAATGCGTTATCCACCTGAGGCAATCCTATTACTTCGTTTGGGACCTTACGAATAATATTGAAAATAATAGATATCGAATCGTTCCGTCACCTGTTTCGGAGTGTCACCTGATTTCGCGAATCATCTTGACGGAGATCTCGTGCATTTTGTTGACGTCACCAATATGTTGCTATTTTACATGCTGCCTTCATAAATCTTATCACGATGCGACAAAAACAAGTAAGTTAATAACATCTGCAACTTTGTGTCGTTTTCTGAAAGGGTTTACCGTTTTAAATTTAAAAATAATTGTAGTGTAGAAGTAAAGTTAAAAGTAGACAGAGACCATTTCATTTCGTACTTTGGTTACCCATATTTATAGAATGGGAGGCGTGGTACATAACACAAAACTGTATTCTGTTCAGGATCAGATTGGGCAAAGCTGGTTAAAGATATTGTGTCACAATAAAATGATCAAATTTTAATCAAACTCATGAACGTGGCTGGAAGGACCACAGGCAGTAGGCCCTAGGGTTTAATCTTTCATCATCATCATAATTTTTACGAGCCATAAGCCATTGGCTTGTTATTGCCTCAGAGGTTTTTTTGTTGTAGTACGGCTTGTTCAGTCTAATTCAAAAGTTCTTTCCTTGAAGTCGATTTCTAGTTCAATGTTCTTGAATGATTTGACTGGTGTTGCTTAAAGGTCATATATGGAGAGTGTATTTTAAGACATTATAATATATCCAGTCCTTCCAAATCATATAGCTGTTATCAATTTGCTAATACATGGCATATCTTTATATTTATTCCCGATAAAGTACATAGCTTTAGAATATCGCATCATGAATTACCTCCCTTGAATTCCAAGCGGCTGTGACGTCATAGTGGAACAACCGCTAAGCAAAGCTAATACAGGCAACACTGTTTAACCAGGATAACTTTTTCATTCTATTGTATTTAGCAATGAAGTTTGAAATAGGCAATGGTCTCAATGATATTTCCGGTAGACATTAGTCAGAAGTTTATAAAAGCGGCGATGCCATATTTAAATATGAATATCTCGGGCACGAAAACCCCCTTTTTAGATGAGATCTGCTTCGAGAAAATATCTCAGTGTGATTCTGTAGATACTGTATTTTTACGACTTCTCATAGGCTACGTGATTAACTTACTTAAGCAAGCAAATAACACTGCATTCGGTTGCAAAAATTATGCCAAAGATTCCTGTGGTCGGGCCCACACATTGCCACATGTTTCCTGTCATTCTAAACATAGGTCTACACATGCATGCGTGTCCTATATGTATGTGGGTGAGGAGGTAAATTGGGGGTATATATCTATCATTTCTTTGAATGTAATGTAGCTAACTTATAAATTTACGCATAACGACACTCACTCTCACACACCTTTACTGGAGTAATGGAGTAACTTGTAGGTTTACGTACTAGAGACAAATGATGGCTCTGAGTGTGTACAATTGTTGTGTATACTGAAAAAGCACATATATGAGTGAAGATGCGCAAAAAAAATGTGACAATAATAATTTATAACAGGTGGGTAAGATGGACTAAATTGTCATATTTAGATAGGCCTACGTTTATTAACAGTGCACAAATTTACGTTAGATAGCTTATGCGTCGAAGACTGTCAAAATCGTTTGTTTACTATAAGCTTTCATTGACGTCAGCATGAACTGAAAGAGAGACGATCATAGCGTTATCTATACTAGCTCTATGGAGACGATCGATAACCGATATGGCAGTCTTCCTATGAATTCGTTCATCTGCTACTATTTATGTGCTTCCATAACACGGAATGCTTGTTTTATCGCCCAGTAATTTCTCAAAATAATATGCTTTGCATCAACGTGAAAATATACAGGCCCGTCGATTCCCCAACTGGCAGCCCCTCTCCACCCCACCCGCCCCAACCCCACCATCCAATCATTGCTACGGTCATGTAATATCGATTATTTTTCTTCGCATATTCAACCGTAATCACTAGTGACACACGCCTGTGCATGTTAGGTAAAACCAGAAGGGTTTCTGATAAAACCTACAAACAGTTGGTCTCGGAAATGATGAGTATTACTAAGCTTTAAAAACTCACACACTTGTACATTAAATGATCTTGTCATTTACAGGCTAATTTTGTTCACGCACATTTCTATCGAGCCAAAATCGCCATTGAAGCAATCATGTTTTCAATCAATAAAACCGAGAAAAATCTGCTGCATTGATTTTTCATACCCGTTGCCGTTTTTGCGTGATTCTAACTACACACCCACCCTCTAGGTCTAAACTATGTAGCCTACATAGTTGCAGCAAAAATGTCACAATTAAAGAAAATGCATTGAGATCTCATACAATTTTTGTTTTAGACAGATAAGAAAGATCTAGCTGACTTACGTGTGTCTGTTTTATGTATGCGCATGTATTTAATTCAGCATCAAAAAACTGTCATTCCGCTATGTAGGCTATATTATGTATGTTGAGTAAGAGCACACATTAGATTCGATGGTCAGTTGTTTATTTAGGGTTAAAATCAATCAACATATAACTTTCTATTATTTTTATTTATATCTTTGCTTGATCGGGAAAATGTAACCAAACCGTATTTATTTCCTGCTGAAGTTGAATGAAGCTGCCTGTATTCAACGTTACGGTATAATAGTTTGTTCCATTATTACGTCATTATTGACGCTGAAGAGCTAAAAATCAAGGGAGGTGAGTCATCACATAATTTGGTGTATTCGATCATACGCCGACTTCGCGGCTTAATATTAGCTATTTGGTGAATGTTAGACACATACAGCTGGTTTGTTAATTTTACTATACAATAATACCTTAAATACTTGCAAAATTGTACATAAAAGGGATTTCTCCAAATATGACCGTTAATTAAGTCTCCTCGAAACCATTAGATTTTAGACTTTGACCCTTACCACTTTGATGTCAATATTCTATCTTTTGCTGTGTTAATAACAAAGAAACTGGTGTACACTTTCCAACAATTCGGTTGATGATGTTGCTGTCTATAACAGCAACATCATCCACCAAATTTGCCGAAAAATGAACACAGTTCATCTCTTAATTTAACTTGAAGTTTAAAATTCTGACATCAGAGTGGCAAAGGTTTATATTGATTTGTGGAAATATTGTGGTGCGGACAGGTTTTCCCTGCATTAGCTGCGGTGTGCCGCCTACACTCATGGTTACACCTTGCTGCACCTAGCATTTGTTTGTATGCTGTCTTGTAGAGGCCGTGGTTTGTCTTATTGCTGTTGTTTTCATTTTCTGTGTTCATCGCTATCCGAGTCTCCTCTACGTCTCTTCATGCAACCACAAAAGTGTGGACGTGAAAGCTGAGATGAATCTACTGGTAATTGGAATTGCTACCGAGCATGTTCCTTTATATACACAGGCTACTCCTAGACCAGTCCACTGTATTTGCGAAATTGCAGTATGACTGTGATGGTTTGGTATACGTATGGCCTGTTCAGTCAAATTCAAATGTTCTTTCTTTGAAGTAGGTATCAACTGTTGTTGCTTCGGCTATCGTAGCTGGCAGTGAATTCCACTGTGGTACCACTCTATTGGTGAAAAGGTGCTTGCGAATATCTTTGTTGCTGCATTTTATGTTGAGCTTGAACCTATAACCTCTGGCCTGTGTAATACGGGATGGTTCGAAAAAGTAGTCCTTATCAGTAGTATATAAATCTCTGATGAGTTTGAATGTTTCAGTTAAATCTCGAAACCGTCTATATTTCAGTGACATTAGATTTAGGGCTTCAAGTCTTTCCGTGTAGCTATACTCTCTGATTTGCGGGACGAGTTTTGTTGCTCAGCGTTGAACTCTTTCTCATAGCTGTGATTGCCTATTCAATCTTGGTGACCATGCCGAGTTGCAGTATTCTAGGATAGGTCTCACTAGAGACTTGTGCAGTATTCTAGGATAGGTCTCACTAGAGACGTATGTCTTTAGCCTTGTTAAGATGTTAACTGTTAGCCCATGGAATTTCTGCAGACTACATCTTCCACGGGGTTTAACTCAGAATAGGTTGAATATTTTGAAAACAATTTGACTAAAAGTTGTTGGTGGCTAAAAACATTCAGCAGGTTAAGAGTTATTGCCCATTGAAACCATTCTGTAGTGGCTTGCAGAAGTCATACAGTTAACACAGCCTCTCACCTATGGAGAGTCTGTAAATGCTTAATGTGTTTATACAAACATCTATGTTTGGCCGAATAAGTTATTGACAATGGGATTCTTTGACCCTTTAAGCCTCGAATTCGAAACAAGAAAATTTTAATTTTTTCACTAAAAATTCCAATTTGTAGTTTAAGAGAAGACTATTTTTGAAAATTTACCAGTGGAATGATTGGCTCAGTTATCGGGACAGTCATTCTAATTAAAAATTTACAAAAATAGTCTTCTCTTGGTCTGCAAATGGACATTTCACAAGACCACTGCAAAAGCTGTTTTTAGCTGAGATGAATGTTAAAGAGTTAAATACCATATGGCAATATTACGATGCCTGCTAGCTGTATCCATAGCTCTGATTGGCTGATGTCTTGCGACAATTGAATTCCTTACCATGGCAATATGACGTCACACCCTTTAACAATCAAGTTGACCAAAAATGGCTTACGTTCTGTACTGGTTTTGATGAATTTGCAGGTAATTCCCCTCTAGAATTGTAAATATTTGTAATAGTTTACCTGCAAACGTAATAACAGCACCAAGTCTAGCGTTTAAAATAAATTAGATAAATTTTTTATTTGTTTTATTTGATTCTACTGGAAGTTATTTAGTTGTTAGGGAGTCAGATTAAGAGGATGTGGTTATAGTAGACTAGTCTTGCGACCACTCAACATCTAGTAATTAAGTAAACTATTTTCAAAAATATACCATTAGAATGACTGGTTCAATAACTGAGCCAGTCATTCCAGTGGTAACTTTTAAAAAAAAAATTTCTCTGGGTCTGCAAATGACCATTTTCTAGAAGAAAATTTTAATTCTCTTTAAAAGATTTAGGTGCTAATATTATTACTACTATTATGAAGTTGCATTTATTTCACACGCAGAACCCAACTGCGCAGTGTCAATGGATAGATCCCATCTGTCACTCAAGTATATGACGTCAGTCGTCATAGTCAACTAGATTGCTCGGTCCACACGATCACCGTTTTGACTTTTTGACCCGCACACCACCCAATGGCGTGAAGCCAAATGTTTTGCACAAAGATGTCAGTCATTGACATTCACAAGAGCCTGGGAACCAAACTGTCTGGTCTCCGATATGGAGTCTGCGTAACATTCTATAGGATTTAGATCTAGAATGCAAAAATTGGATTTGTCAGCTTTTTTGGGGCCATCTTGGATTTCTTTAAATTGGAAACAATAAATAAGACTACTCCTTAATAAATATATCAAATGAGAATTTTGATTGGTTAATTTTGTTGACAGCCATCCTGGATTTTCTGAAAATTATCTGGAAATTCTTTAAAATGTATCTCCTATTAAACTGGTTTGTGGATTTTAATACGATCCTATGGCCGAACACTCCAGAACTTATATTCAAAATTTTGATTTGTCTATATTTTTCTTGTGGCCATCTTGTTCTTTCTGAACATTTCCTATTTTCCCAGAAACCTTTAAATAGCTACTACTACTACTACTACTACTACTACTACTACTACTACTACTACTACTACTACTACTACTACTACTAAACCAACAGCTCAATTTATGGGACAATTGGGAGGAATGATCCGATGGCTGTAGGCTTTGAAAATTATCAGAAAATCCTTTAAATTCTCTCCTAAACCGCTTTGCAGATTTCATTCAAATTTGGCTGGAATGATCTTATGGCCTTTGGCTCCAGAACATCTAATCAGAATTTTAATTGGTAGATCCTGTGGGCATCTTGGATTTTCCGAATATTTTCCAGAAAGGTTTACAATGCTACTAAACTACTTAATTAATGGCTCGATTTTAATGAAACTTCTATGGCACTAGGCTTCAGTATTGAACAAGAATTTTGATTGTTCAATTTTTTGGCAGCCATCTTCAATTTTCCGAAAATTATCCAGAAATCCTTTAAAATATATACATGTATATCCTCCTAAACCACTTTGCAGATTTTAATCAAATTCTGATGGAACAATCCTTTTGCTCTAGGCTCCTGAACTTTTATTCAGAGTTTTGATTGGTCTATTTTTGGTTTATGACATCAGGTACTTGAGTGAGCAAAGGCTACATGACTGTAATGGTGAATCGGTATGTACCGGTACACATGCTACATGTATTTCTTACCAATACCAATTCAGTCAGAAATGTAATTTCTGAAATGGTGTACATGCAATATCTGCTAACTACTGTAATGCTGCACACTCCATCATGGGGAACATAGCTTCCCAGTCTTTCTGGAAGCTATGGATTCGTAGATCAAAGATGCCCTTGACAGAAAGACTACGTTTGTACAATGCAACCTGCGTATCCTTGATGCTGTATAACTGTAACAGTTGGGCAGCTCCAAAGCCAGCTCTAGACAAACTTGATGCTGCCACTGCAAACACATACGCACCATCACTGGACACC
Source organism: Chaetoderma sp. LZ-2023a (assembly GCA_034401795.1). Classification (NCBI taxonomy): domain Eukaryota; kingdom Metazoa; phylum Mollusca; class Caudofoveata; order Chaetodermatida; family Chaetodermatidae; genus Chaetoderma; species Chaetoderma sp. LZ-2023a. The sequence goes on along the minus strand of CM067365.1, from coordinate 29,950,173 downwards.
GATGATCAGACAGCATAATTTCCAATGATGCACTATACAAGATGTGTAATACGTCGCCGCTGTCTGTAAAAGTCGCCCAGCAAAGATGGTCCATGTTTGGCCATGTGCTAAGAATGGCAGACAAGACACCAGCACAGAGAGCCCTGGAATTTGCCCTACTCGGAGCCAGCAAATACAAAGGCAGGAGAGGACGTCATTGCATAAATCTGCTAAGTGTGCTACGAGGTGACCTCAAGAAAGCAGGACTCGGTACAGTCAAGTCAAGAATGGACCTGAGGAGGCTAAGGATTTTGGCTGAGAACAAGACGCAGTGGGCAAAAGCGAAGAAGGACTGATTACTGCTGTTGGATGTTTCTACTACTACAGCCGCAGAATACAGTAATCATACACAGAGTAATCTGCCACATATATATGTACATGTATATACAGTATTTGCTAGGACTTAACTATTTAACCCTTTCCTTTAACACTCATATCTGACAAAAATGGCTTCTGCGGTGGTCTTGGGAAATGTCCATTTGCAGACCAATAGAGACTATTTTTGAAAATTTACCACTGGAATGACTGGCTCGATAACCGAGCCAGTCATTCCAATGGTAAGTTTTCAAAACTAGTCTTCCCCCAAAATTGAAATTTTCATGAACAAATTAGATTGTTAAAAGTGCTGGTATTAGCAAATTGACTTGAAATTGCCTAAATTTTACAAACATCTGTGAGAATCTTTTTATTTTCACGAGATTTTTATTACCGGAACGTCAAAAGTATGTAAAGTCATAATCACTGAACTTTTAATCCTAGATATCTATTGAAATGTTAGTGTCTCAATTTCAAAATAAATATACAGCTGTTTAGTATTTTGAAACTAATTTAACTGGAACCTGTCAGCAACAGAGCTCTTCCAGTCAAGTCTGTTTCAGACGATTCAATGTCAAAATATTCCTTACATCATGAAGAATGTGTCATCTCTGGCATGTAACGGTTAATAGTCAAGATAGTTTAACTCTTTAGTGATGAAATTTATTCCTGAAATTATAAATATTTGCTTTTTCAATGTCCATTTGCAGGCCAAGAGAAGATTAATTTTGAACATTTACAACTGGAATGAGTGGCCCGGTTATCGGGCCAGTCATTCCAGTTGTAAATTTTCAAAAAGTAGTCTTCTCTTGGTCTGCAAATGGGCATTCCTGGAGGCCGGTTTTGGCCGGTATCATCACTTAAATTAAATCATTTAATGGTCAAATTGGTCAAGAAAATCTAAATATTTACTTATTATTATACAAAGTATGTCCATTCACAGGCCAAGAGAGGACTATTTTATTACTATATTTATCGAGCCAGGCATTTCAGTGGTACATTTTCAAAAATAATCTTCTTGACCAGCAAACGGGCATAAACTCTTCAGGACCACTGCAGAGGCCAGTTTTGGCCAGCTTGATCATTAAATTATTTTTGAAATGTTATCACTGGAATGACTGGCTGAGTTATCAAGCGAGTCATTCGTGATTCCAGTGGAATCCATGATCTTGCATACAATTTGCTGTGCATGAATATGCTGTGAGAAGATCTGTCATGCGAACCCTTACCATGCAGCCAAGACAGTCATTCCAGTAGTAGATTTTTATGTTTTTCGAAGAAAATTCGGGATTATGTCATCCCGCCACCCATATGATTGTGGAGTGCAGGAGGACATTTACATGTGGCTCTCCCACCAGGGTCGGGGTGGGGGGGGGGGGGGATGGGGTTAGCGGGTGGGTCAAAAGGTCAAAGCAGTGAACTTATAGAAATTGGTTGTAGCGCAACTCCTTCAAAGCTGCCGTTGGGCAGAATTTAACCAAATTCGGATGGGTCTTACCTATATGCATGGAAGAGGATATGTACATTTGTCTCCGCTGCAGGCAGGTGCCAGGGCTGAAAAGGTCAAAATGGTGGAAGTGGGGATTTGCGATGACGAGCAATTGACCGTCCAATCTAATCAAAATAGTATCCCTTTGCCAAGATCACTACAAAAGCTGATCGTGGCTTGAATTTGACCAATAAAGTGTTGATGAATGTTGATAAATGAATATACTGAACAGTTAAAAAATAACTTAAAATATTTCCAAGACAAAATAAAACATAGTGTTGAATATTTAGAACACAATTGGATTGAAAGACAACAATTGACTTCCAATCTAATTGTGTTCAAAGTATTTAACAGAACATTTCTCACATTGTTATCAAAATTGTACTAACTGAGTTAAAACGTTTCCAAAACAAAAACAGAAACATGTTAGATAAACCAGCATGTTTCTGTTTTTGTTTCGGAAACATTTTAGCTTATTTTTTATCTGGACTGTAGTTTGAAGCACAGTACATAAACTATAATTATATTTCTCATTCCTTATTATAAAAATTCTTTGTTTATCATGTTTGTATTGTATTGTTTTTCTAGGTTGTGCCTAAGAAGACTAGTAACAAATACAGACCCTATTCGCCAACATCCCTGAATTTTGCCTATCTCGCTGTACTAGAGGATGGTTTACCAGTCACCGCAGCTGCAGACCGGTACAATGTCCCCGCATCAACGCTGCGTGAACGAGTAGTTGGCAATGTGGATATTGAAACAACAACATCTGGACCACCCCCTCTTCTGTCCTTTGAGGAGGAAACACTGCTAACTGATCATTTAAAGGTGATGGCTAATCTCGGCTATGGCTACACGAGGTTCGAAATTGTCAAGATCGCGTCTGACCTTGCAATCAGCGTTGGAAAGCGAAAGAAACGCTTATCACTGAGGTGGTTTTATGGGCTTATGAGCCGGTGGCCAAGGCTAGACATATTGAAGACCAGAACACGGTTGGCAGACCGACCTAAAGCAACATCTCCAGACACTGTAGCAAAATATTTCAAGGAACTTAAATTAATCCTTGAAAAGAATAACCTACTAGACAAGCCGCAGTGTATCTACAATGTGGATGAAATAGAAATAAAGAATGAACATCCTCCGCCTGACGTCGTACCAAGCAGAGCAGGATACCAGACAACCATCATTGGATGTGGAAATGCACTTGGTACCCATATTCCTCCCTACTTTGTCTTTGCTGGTAAAAGTATGCAGCCTGACCTGCTCATAGGGACATCACCTGGAGCAGATGGAACTGTATCGGATACAGGTTCATCAAACATCGACATCTTTGAAGCATACTTAAAGAATCACTTCCTCAAATTCGTCCAGAGCAGGGATCCTGAGGAATCTATTCTGATAATGTATACTGGACATGCCTCTCATGTTTCATTGTCACTGGTCACCTGGGCACGCGAGAACAAGATCGTCCTTTTTATATTTCCTGCCAACACCAGCCATTGTCTACAACCTTTAAATAATATAGCCTGCTATGGTTCGTTTGAAGCGAGTTATAGATCAGAGCGTCAGAGGTTTCAATGCCAAAGCCCAGATGCGACAATCAACAGCTGTATTGTTAGTAACCTTGCTTGTACAGCTTACAGCCAAGCTCTCTCAGCAAGCAACCTGACATTGGCCTTTCAGCGTACTGGGATCGTCCCATTCAACCCAGATGCTGTTGATACTGAAACATTAATAGTACCTTCAGTGGAATCCTCATTGACCAGACCAGTTTCAAGTTCTAACCATGAAGATCAGACTAATGGTGAACAGGAAATTGTGCAAACTGAAACGGGACATGACAATACCCAGTCTACCTCAGTGATTGATAAAGAACAAGACGCCTTTGAATTACAGGGAAAATTACTTCTTAAAAAATCGCTTAAGAGCATTCATATTGTTTCCGGAGGGTCAGCCTCTGAGCATGATACTTGTGGCCAAATAAAAAATCCTCGACCAAAACAACGCAATTTGTCTGGAAAACGAAAGACTACTGGTAAATCAACAACAAAGTCTCCAAAAAAGACATATAGCATGTATAGTGATGACATGCTAGGTTTCAAACCCGGACCGTCATTTCTGAAAGGGGGGGACAATGAGTTAAGCAACTCAAATAATGATATGGATGACGAAAACTGCTGTGTTTGTGGCTTGTTTCAGCCAGTAGAACTACAAGACTGTATTTCGTTAGTGTTCACAAAATGGGCCCAATGTGATTACAAAGGATGTAATCACTGGACACACCTGAAATACTGCTGTAACACAACCATGATCCGACGTAATGATAAATTTGTGTGTCCTCATCATAATTCCATGGACATGGATTTAGTATTGCAAGACAAACAAACTTAGACTGTATTTAATATATGATTTCATTTAATAATTCATTTAAGAAATTTTACGACTATTTGTTCCACTTTGCAAACAATTTGTGAGTGTTTTATATTTTATTTTATTTACTCTTGCAAACCAGAAACAAGAAATTGTTTGTGATGTATGGAATATATTTTTAATATTTTGAAAGTAACTTGACGGGGAGCTGTTGCTGGTGTGATAGATATGCTGGATATTCTCGGGTCAAGGTTATTGAAATGAGGCGAATGTCAATTCAATGTCATGACCTCAATGATATTAAAGGTTTTGATAGTATGTCTAGGGGAATTGGCTATTCAGCAAACCTATCGTCGTCAAATGAATTAACTAATTTAGGTGACCTAATAACCCCAAATTCTCTGGTAATGCAATTACCAAGTTTGGATAATTTTGGTTCAAGAGTTTGTCACTGGTAATCAGCTCATAATCCAAGAAGGAACTAGATCTTGAATAAATAATTATTTTGTAGAACTAACAGGCATGTTGAATAAGTTCAATGCCTCAATGGTTGAACTCAGATTTTTAAGATTGTTGAAATTTAAGAAGGGTGATAACAACGTACTGGGTCTGTTTGCTTATGGTGTGCATGTCGGCCCAGGGGAGGCGGTGACCCCTACCCTGCTTGGTTGATGCCTGTCGGCTCCATTGTGTGGAGCTGGTGGATCCAGTGGCATTCCTTCTGTCTTCTCCATTTGGTGGATACTTCATCTCCGGGGTCCGAAGAAAGGACCTGGATTATTCTGAACTGCATGTTAATTCTAGAATGCCTGGGTCTATTGAAATGCCTTGAGACTGGAGTGTCATACCTCTCGTGTTTGTAGAGGTTGGTGACCGAGCGAAGGTGCTCCTGGATGCGGATTTTAAAAGTGCGTAGTGTCTCTCCTACATACTGTTTTTTACAGACTGAACATGTCAGCAGGTAGACTATGTTTCTTGTCTGGCAGTTGCCGATGATTTTGGACCTGTAGGAGAGACCTGTATGAGAACTAGAGAAGAATCTATTCTTCTGCATTGTGTTGCAGATATTACAATTTTTTGTGGTGCAATTTGCGAATGGGTTTCTATGGGGTAGAGTTCTGTCCCCAGCCGGTAGCTTAGCTCTGACTATTGTGTCCTTTATGGTTTTGTTTCTTCTAAAACCGAACAGTGGCGGTTCGGGGAAGGCCAATCTGCATCTGTGGCTTGCTTCCAGGATGGGCCAGTATTTCTTGATGGCGGATTTAAGGAAAATGCCTGTGCGGTTGAAATCACAAACGAAGACTGGTTTGGATGGGAAGGTGTTCTTTGATTTTGTGGGTGGGTGTAGGAGGTCGTTCCTGTTCTGTGTGCGGGCTCTGTGTCTAGCTTTGTCTAGAATAGCGCGCGGGTATCCTCTGTTTTCGAAATAGCCTAAGAGGGCTAGGCTATTTGTGTCGAAATTTAAGAAGGAGCGATTTAATTTAATTGATAAAGTAATACATTTATTGCGTAGGCATTACATATACAACAAGGTTGAATAAAAAACGATTAATGATATGATTCAATGATATATGATAGGATGAAATGATAACAAAGAATGGATGAACAATAATATGTTAAGACATAGTTTGCGCCAATTTTATATTCAAAATGGCGACAACCTTGAAAACCCTTAATTTTTAAATGATGTAATAATTATCTCAAGGCCCGAACTTACTCATAGCTGTTAATGGTATGAAAGCTACTGGCGCTGCTGCCTCAAAAACCTCTTCTACAGCGATGGATGAAGATGACGGTCTATTTGTCTTAAAGAAAGTTCTTATTAATGAACGGACTATGGTCGCCACGTTCATAAGTTCGTATTTCACTGGACACAGAGATGATGAATCCAATCTCAAGACAAATTTTAGGGATCTACTCCGTTCATCTCTCCTCTCATCTCAACCGTTTAAAGATGGCCAACACGTAATGATGATGGCGGCAAAATATGCCACAACAGGTACTGTTCAATCAGACATAGAACATACTGTATATACAACGTTGCATGGACACCTACTACAACATGATGAATTCAAGCTATTCTGAATCTCACATGGCTTGAATTAAAACGGTTTACTGACAACTAACAATACTTAAAATAAAGCACTTGTTGTCAGGAGCCTAGGTCGCCATGATGTTCACAGGTAGCAAAACACTGCTATCTGCACCGCGTAATATCATAGACTGAATTCTACACATGCTCAATTCACTAACCAGACCACATATCACGTGACCAGGTGATGCGCTATTACTGTGAACCAATATTTTATTACTAATATGAGCACGGTAACCTGTCAAATAATTAAATTCTTAATTATCAATGAATATGATACATAATGATTTGATGGAATATCATAAACATATGGTCGACATTTAATGCCATACATGAGTCTAGCGAACTCAACATATGTCAATCAACAATAGCAAGTGCAAAACTAATTAGCATATAAATGCTGGAAATGTTTTTTGTCAAACTGACTGTTGACATTCCACTGTATATACGCATCGAGGTGGGGTGGGGGATAAAATGTGTACAAGATTGTATGACATCACTATTAATATATGACGACACCTCACACTGCCAGTCACATTAATTTCAAAATATTCAACAGTTTTTCTGTATAGTTGTCTTGAAACAAGCCTGTGCTATAATATTTCCTATTGTAACCTGTTACAGGTCACCTTATAACTCTTTAACATTTACCACGCTGATATTAAAATTTTCAAATTAATGCTATTGGTGCAGTAAAAGACAGAATATTGACATCAGAGTGGTACATGTAGGGGTTGAACGAAAGCAAACTCATGGAGACCCATTGCAACAGGTCGCCATAACAGCACCGACCTGTTGAAATTGAGACACTGATATGTCGAGAGTTAAAGGGTTAATAATTGCAATACAGCATTTGCATTCGCTTACAAATGATGTTCTATGCATAAATTAGGCTACATGTAATTTGTTATAACTTTCAAACTTTCAGTAGCATTTAAATTTACCAGTTGAATACTGAAACTGTGTCTTTATTTGAAAGACAGCATCAACAACGCAAAGCAACATCGTTTTCAAAATCAAAAACTAAGTTATCACGCAGAATACAATTATTTTGATCCAGTTAGTACTGTTGCTACCGAATTCATCTACAGTGTTTATATCAAAGATGTCATTGATGCCATACCACCACATTAGAAATTAGTGATTACCACCATCAGCAGATATAGGCGACATAGTATGTCTGCAGAAACTCTTGATAGACTCGGCAGCAGATACCAGCCATAAGTGCCTGTAATTACAACAAATTGGCCTGACATTGCGATATAAATGGCATACGACACCCAATCTAAGAACTAGATAGAATGTTAATATTTTAGTTGCAGCCCACAACTATTATAAGTCTGTTTGTCAGTTGGTCTGTCAAATTTTTAGCAATTTTGGTAAGGCTGTCGATGTTGCAACTGTAGCGCGTTCTCACTTGTTCAGAGACGCCACATGCATTTCCAGGTCTAGTCATGTTAATGCAGGGAAACTTTGAATGATGCTTGTTACTTTCTAAATAGACATTATTTAATAACCCTTTCACCGATGAATTCCCTATATCTCATTTTCAAGACAACAATACAGGAAAACTGTTGAATATTTTGAAATTAATTTGACTAGAAGCCATTGCTGTCGAAGGCAGCAATGGCTTCCAATCAAATTCCTTTCAAAATATTCAACAGAATAAGTTTTATATCGTAAATGATTTTACTTTTTCAGCGACTTGTCAGTGAAAGGGTTAATAACAGGTGTGAATGCACTATAGGTGTGACTTACGCAGGTTCCTCCGAAATTATATATACAAATTTTGACTGACCGGCGGACAGGGGGCGGTGCAAGCACTCTATGGTTACGACTTATGTGGCCTTCTCAGAATTGTCAAAATTTTGACATGTCACAGACTAACAGAGTGACTTATACTAGTCTAGTTGGAAGGTACAAAGTAAGTTTACTTTTATCTTCTCACCCTGTAGGGAAAGATAGACAATTGGGTTACCTATTCAGACATGGTGCCATGTTTAATCTAAGTTAAAGTTGTTGTACCGGTAATACACAAGATCTCAAGTCCTATACAATTGAACAGCATAACATTTTGCTAAAATATTTCCTTTGAGGGGCCCAAAGAGGAATATCCGTCTATATAGGTCAAGATGTCAAAGGTTAACAGTTTGAGGAATTGATGTCCAAGATTGTGTAAAGTTTGGATTAAAGCTTTTCATTGCGCTTATTGTGCAACATTGCATATTCAGATTTCAGTGCAGCTACAGAAGTGTTCTACAATACAGGGATGGCAACTACATCTTTAGCCATGTTAGCGGTGTTAGCACTTAGCAGCATACATTTTTGGGGATTTCTCAGTTTTTAGCTCACCTGAATAGCCAAGTGAGCTTATGCCATGGCGATCGTCTGTCGTCATCCATCTGTCAAATTTGTCTTTAAATGACTTCTCAAGAATGACTGGGCCGATTTTAATTATATTTTATATTATCAGGAAGCATCCTTAAGGCATAGGGATCCACGTTTTTCAAACAGAGCTGAGCGGCCAATTTGGCCGGTGGCCATCTCGGATTTCGGATCATTTTTAGAAACGTCTTTAAAAATCTTCTCTGAAACCGCTTGAGGGATCAATTCAGATCTTATGAAATATCATCTAGGGTAAGAGCTGAAGGGAACTTGATTGGCCAAATAGTGTGGCGGCTATCTTTAATGACCTAGTTTTCGCGAAAACAACTTCTTCCCCGGAACCTCTGGATGAATTAGGCCCAAATTTGGGAGATATCATTAGAGCCTAAGGACTAATAAATTTGTTTAAGGGAAGTAAAAAAAACATGGCCACCGTGGGCCAATCAAAATATAGCGTGTTAGGTGGCCATATTGGATTTTTTTTATGTGATGGATTTTGAGGCATACTAAAGCAATGGGAAATTTTTAATGTCTTCTTGAGAACCACTGGACCGATTTCAAGTATATTTGACAGAAATCATTTGTAGGGCATAGAGATCCATCTTGGATTTTGGCCGATTTTTATAAACGTCTAAAAAATTTCTCCAAAACCGTTTGGTGGATTGATGCCATCTTAGATGACCTAGTTTTCACGAAAACGACCTCTAGAATCGCTGAACGGGACGGAACAAAATTTGGGAGATATGATTATGGACACAAGGCCATTAGAGTTTGTTCCATGGAGATATGTCAAACAGCATGTCCGCCATGAATCAATCAAAATTTAGCTTTTTTGGTGGACATCTAATAATTTCTGCAAATTTTTGAGAAAATCATAAAAAGACAACTTATTAACTGGACTAAACCGGCCAATTACTAAAACTTGGCTAAACCTTCTTCACAGAGTTTTGATTGGTAAGTTTTTCCAGTCGACATCTCGTTCTGTTCAGTTTTGCCAGTGGCCAATAATTGCTGGTGAGTGATACAGGCCCCTAAGTTTTTCATGGGCATTATTAGTCACCAATTCGTCTTCGGATTTTAATGAAACTTAACCATTTAACCCTTACCACTCTGTTGACAAAATCTTTAATTTTGAAACTAAATTAAAAGATGACCGTGTGTTAAATTTTCACCAAATTTGGTGGAAGATGTCGCTGTCATAGACAGCAACATCGTCCACCAAAGTTGGTGAAAAATGTACACCGGTTACTTTGCTATTGACACAGTAAAAGATAGAATATTGACATCAGAGTGGTAATGGTTAATACTCATATCAGCCAAAAGCAGTGGTCTTGAGAAATGTACATTTGCAGATCGAGCAAGAGAAGACTAATTTTGTCTTGCCTGTGAAGCAGTTTTGGTTAAGGTTTTTTAATCAACTTATTTTTCAATACTGGCGCATCCGATCTCAATGAAACTTTACAGAAGCGATCTATACTATACAAGGATCTGATCTACATAACAACACATTTAATTTTGGGTTTTTTTAACTTTTTTTTTGGTGGTTTTGGACTTGGACTTTTTTCATGTATTTTGCCTGTGCTGTTTTGGTTAAGGTTTTTTAAAACGACCTTTGCACCCACAAGGGGTTATCAGATTTCAGTAAAACTTAACAAATTTGTTCTATACCATGCTTATGACTAGCCCACATTCGCCCTGTAGGTGGGGCTTAGAATACACCTTCCGTATCCTCTGCGTGTCGTAAGAGGCGACCAAAGGAGGTAAGGGTGATGTAACCCTGACAGAAACCTCGAGTGCTGAAGACGGAGGTTCCAGGCCACACGGCGCACTCTAATAAACCATGGATCCACGCACTTAACGCTTATGATCATGTCGATAGTCACTTACAGGACTGGCGGTATGATCAGCGAACGAAAAGAAGAAGAAGAAGACTAGCCCACATCAAAACAAAATTGATTTTCAAATTTTTCAATATTTTTTGGGGTGTTTAGACTTTGATCATTTTAGGCCTGATTTGCATCCAGGTTATACCCATTATGTTTTGTTTAAGGTGTTTTCAAATGACAATTTAATCAGCAAAGACTTGCTTTTGAAACTTGAAACCTTGGGGATGATTATACATATGGACAGGGATGTGCATGACACTTGAAATATTGGCATGACTGCCCTGGAGGTGGCAAATGTGGGGTTAAAAATTAAATTTTTCCAAAGGTTGTCATGTCGCATATCATTTTCAAGCCAATGATAAGTAGTCTACAGTACAAGGAATTATTTTGATCTTGGGTCAAACTGAGGGTAGGGGGCGTGGTCAAAAGTTCAAAAGTGGGCACCAATCGATTGTAATGCAGCAACTCCTAGACCATTTCATATAGAAACTTGAAACTTTGGCGATGATTGCACATATCGCCAGGGATGTGCTTGACATTTTTGGGGTATTGGCCATGGGGGTGGGAAATGTGGTGTAAAAAATTAAATCTTTCCAAAGCTTGTCATGTCGCATATCATTTTCAAGCCAATGATGAGTAGACTACAGTACAGGGAATTATTTTGATCTTGGGTCAAACTGAGGGTGAGGGGCGGGGTCAAAGGTGGGCACCAATCGATTGTAACACAACTCCTAGACCATTTCACATAGAAACTTGAAACTTTCGGTATGATTACACATATGGCCAGGGATGTGCATGGCACTTTTGAAATTTTGTTATGACCCCCAGGGGGTGGGGACTGTGGGTAAAAAATTTAATTTATCCAAAGGTGGTCATGTCACATACCATTTTCAAGCCAATGATAAGTAGACTACAGTACAAGGAATTATTTTGATCATGGGTCAAACTGAGAGTAGGGTCGGGGTCAAAGTGGGCACCAATCGATTGTAAAGCAACTCCTAGATCATTTCACATAGAAACTTTAAACTTTCGGTATGATTACACATATAGCCAGGGATATGATTTTGGGCAATTTTTACTACTTTTTTCACGATTTTGGACTTTACAGGTTTGTTTTGTAGTTTTTTATGGATCACTCATTTTCAACAGTGGCTCACCAGATATCAACAAAATCTTACAGCAGAATTATATACTATGCAAGAGTACTATCTGCATCATACTGGTTTCATTTGGAAAACAATTTCAAGATCAGACTATCCGCAGTTTGGTAAAAAATGTCGATGTTCGATTGGTTTACACTTGTTTGTTGGTGCATTACTGAATATATGTATTACAAACCATGCCAAGTTTGCTTTGCCAATCAACACTATCCATGCCTTTACAGACGAGACATTGTACGCTTCAGCGTTCTTGTTTGAAAATTTACCTCTAGTCATTCTGGAGATGAATTTTCTAAAATAGTCTTCTCTTGGTTTGCAAATGGACATTTTCTGTGAGAAAATTTAAATTTTCTTGAACAAATTTGAGGGTTAAAGTGTTAAGAGGTATTCAATGCAATGCATTCCATAGGGGTGAGGCATATCAGGCATTATTGTTCTTGTATAGTTATTGCAATCTCTCAAAGCTTTGCCACGTCTGCCAAAAGTGACAATGTGAGGATGCTATTATAGTGTAGAGTAAAGGTATATAAAGATAAACATGTAACAAATCTGTTTTAAAATTACAATTCCTTTTATACAATTAGCTGCCTCGCTGGTATTTTCCTCATTAATTACCAAACATTTGTTCTGTTGTTTTGTGCTCAAGGCCTTAGTATACCAGTAATGTTGCAACCAGGGTTGGGATCAATTCCGATTGGTTAGTCAATTCCAATTCAATTCCAGAATTGGAATTGATAAATCTGAGGGATTTGGAATTGGAAGTGATACATTTTAAGACACCGGAATTGGATTTGGAATTGATAATTTGAATTGACCAGAACCGATAAATTCCAATTCAATTCTAGTCATATTTGTCATAGATTTACTGAGCGTTGATGGCTGTAACATGTGTATTATACACTGATCTTTATATGACCTTAATGCATTTCATCCTAAATGATCTATATGATACATTTACCACATTTCATTCTATATGCAGGTTAATGATGTTTATTTATTTATTATGCCGTCTGTTGTTAGATGCTTTATTGAATATTTTACAATTTATTTGACTGAATACTTTTGTCTCCTATGGCTGCAACAGTTTCTATTAAAATAAATCTTAACAACTTAGTTATATGTTTGGTTTGAAGACTAGAATTCGAGATATTCATAATTCAGTGATGAGCAAGTTAGCCCTTAACCCTTTAATACCTAAGCCGGCCAAAACACCTTCTGCAATGAGTTTGAGAAATGTTCATTGGCAGGCCAATGGAAGGCTATTTTTGAAAATTTACCACTGGAGTGCCTAGCTGGATAACCTCACTGAATTTACAAAATAAAGATCTGACAAATACTCAATTCATCATGACCAGTGACCACTGAGCAATTAACCTTTTTATTCTATGTGAGCTTTGTACCTCCTTTATTCAATCAAAGCCACTGATCTTGAACTTATTTCATTCTGCATTCCCTGGAAACAGGGTTTCATCTCTATGAAATCATGTCATCCTTAAAATCATACAAATTAGTTTAAAATGATTTCGACTATATAAGCTAGAACCAAGATAACCAAATTGTGTTAAAATTATTCATCAACATGTTAGCATTATTTTCATTAAAGTACTAACTTTCACCTGCATGGAATGAAATTGGTGAAGAAAGCAGTACATTACAAGATAATTGAGCTGTAATTATACCCTCCTAAACAAAGGAACCGTTGAACAACCCCTCTGTGAAATGGCTCGGCTTTTAAAACACAGACACCTGGACTAGAGGTGTTATTTAAACTATACACCTGTGCAAAAGTTAAGCACCAGCAAAAACAATAGAACGTAGAAACATGATGGTACAACTAGGCTGCCATACTTTTTGTCCCCGCGTTAGCTGACATAATTCCAAGTACGAAATGCACATGCATGCATGACTTCACGCCGCTTGATGTCCATGCGTGGCGGGAAACAGCACACGTGTTCAGTTATGTAAAAGTCCAGTTTGAGGTGTAGAACATTACTTACAGATTTAGGCGACAAGATTAGGAATTTTGTGTTCATGACCGTGGTTTATTTGTACAGAGAGAATTAGCTCTTGATTGCGAACCGCTATGGCAAGACGAAGGTTAAGTGATCGTGTGAAATGGCAAATCATAGGCATGCATACCACTGGTATGTCATGCAGAGAGATTGGCAGACAGCTGAACATTAACCATACTGTAATCAGTCGTTTGATTGCAAAACATGGGCAAACTAACGAGGTGAAGGACAGGCCTAGATCTGGAAGACCGGAGAAGACTACTGCCCGTGATGATCGAGCCCTAGTACGCCTTGTTAGGAGATCTCCATTCACCAACAGCAGAGTGCTCAGCCAGCAATGGGAAACGCGCAATAGAGTGTCAATGTCTACCGTCAAAAGGAGACTGTATGCTGCTGGCATGAAAGCTAGGAGACCTGTCAGACGTCCTCTCCTCACTGCACACCACAAAGAGGAGCGTCTGAGGTGGTGCAACGAAAGAAGACACTGGAACATGAGATCCTGGAGACGGGTACACTGGTCCGATGAAAGTCGGTTCCTGCTTCATGCTACAGATGGTCGAACTCGTGTATGGAGGTCCAGACGCACGGCGTACGACCAACGTAACATCATGGAAGAAGTTCCATTTGGTGGAGGTTCCGTTATGATATGGGGGTGCATCTCATTTGATTGTAAGCTGGATCTGTTGACTGTACCTGGAACACTAAATGGACAAAGATATCAAGATTCCATACTGGATAGAGTTGTGGTCCCTCATTTTGTAAATCATGCACCTGGAACCCACCCTATATTCATGGATGACAACGCCCGACCACATCGTGCTAGAGCTGTGCATGAATACCTCCGCCAGAATGCCATCGAAACCCTACCATGGCCAGCAAGGAGCCCTGACATGAACCCTATTGAGCATATCTGGGACATTCTGGGAAACATGGTGAGAAGGAGGGATTCTCCTGTGCAGAACCTACAGGAATTAACAGACGCACTCCATCTTGAATGGCAACGAATACCACAATGGCGTATCAGTCGGTTGGTGACCAGCATGAGACGTCGTGTCCAGGCCGTCATCCAGGCACAAGGTGGATATACCCGGTATTAATAATGAAAGTCTCAAACTCGTGCACAGATGTTAAACTTCGTTTTCAGACACCATTAATGACAATCTAGCCACATGTGTCAACTGTAGGGCAATAGTTGTCAGTTGTGTCAACGTAACCATATTCAGGCCTCGTTTTCAAGTTCAAACAAAAACATAGTGTTTCCCCACCATCATAATCAGCATTCCTCTAGTTGCATTATTACCTCTTGCACTAAGATGGATGGGTACATAAATGTTTATGCTATTGCTTTCTTCATAGCACATGAATATACCCTCGCATGTGCGTAAAAATAGGGTGGTGCTTAACTTTTGCACAGGTGTATACATACATGTTCTAAGTTCACTCAGTACTGTACTATATACATTGTATTCTAATGCTTTTTAATGCAGCATTTATATAGCAAGGTTTACATGTATCTATAATAATTAGACATGGCATTAACCTTTAGCCCTATTCATCAGAAAAAACTCAGCATTAAGCTATAATTAAGTCAAATGAACTAAAAATAAGATCTGCTGAATGTTGACTTTTTGGACAATAATTCGACTGAAAGATAACTCTATTGGCAGCAAGAATTTTTATTCTAATTGTTTTAAATATTAACGGTGAAGTCAGCACTGGTCTTGGGTAACGATCATATATATGTATGCAAGAGATTATTTTTGAAAATTTACCAGTGGAATGTCTGATTCCATAACTGAGCCAGTCATTGCATTGTTAAATTAAAAAAAATAGTCTCCTCTTATCCTGCAAATTGACATTTGCTAATGATGAATCTAGTTTTTCTTGGGCAATCTTGGTCATTAAAGGGTTAAAATATAACAATGTTGATCTCAAGTAAATAATGGTATGGAATTGGAATTGGACTAGGAATTGATTAAATGGAATTGGAATTGAACTTGTCTGGGTGGAATTGGAATTGATAAAATGAATTGACATGGAATTGGAATTGATAAAATGGAGTTGACCCCATCCCTGGTTGCAACTTGATTATTAGCTCACCTAGCCAGAAGGGCCAAGTGACCTTTTGTCACACCGACCAACCATCATCTGTCTCCATTACAAACAAATTTGGCAGAAATCATTGAGATTCAAAAATGTACAAATGAAGCTGAGTGATCAATTTGATTTCACACTAAGCCATTTAACCCTGAATATTTTGAAACTAATTTGGCTGGGGACATCTTCCAGTCAAATTAGTTTCAAAATATTCAACAGTTTTCCTGTATACAGTGGTTATCTGGAATTGAGCCACTCATCTCTAGCTAAAGTTCGCCCACATTTTGCGCATGTAAGCAGCGTGTTGGCATCGATCTACATTATCTACTTTGAACCCTGAATTCCCATAATCCCAATGTCAAGATAACTATTACTATAGGTAAGCTGTTGAATATTTTGAAACTAATTTAACGGGGGACTGATGCTGCCTTCTCTAATTCAAATTAGTTCCAAATATTCAGTAGAATGTTTATTAAATTCTAAATTCATCAAAGACATTCAATTCGTACACTTGACAGACATTTTGAGCTTCAGGACAGAGTTATACTATAAGTAATGCATTATGATTGTGACAGCCTACATGTGATGTAATTTAAATTATATCCATTCCCAGCTATGCCCCACCCATTTCTAACTAAGCTCCACCCACATTTTGCTCATGTTGGCATCGATCTATATACTTGTAACCCTAAGTTGCCATAATCCCAATTTCAATATACATGTAACTATATATGTAAGCTGTTGAATATTTTGAAACTAATTTAACTGAGGGCTGTTGCTTACTTTGCGAGCAACATCTCCCAGTCAATTTACTTTCAAACTATTAAACAGAATGCTTATTAGATTCTAAATTCATCGAAGAGATTCAATTCGTACACTAGAGACTTTTCGAGCTTCAGGACAGAGTTATATACTAAGGCATTATGATTGTGACAGCCTACATGTGACAATTAATTATGACTACATGCATTTGAATGACAGATCACATCCCTCCATTGTCTAAAGCTTAGTCGTCACTAGAAGTGGAACCGGTTGCTGTCAAAGCATACAGCAACATTTCTTCCAAAATGAAGACCAGGAAACGGAAAATAATTTATAAATCCGAAATTTCAATTTTTTCGTTTCACTGGCTGGATTTTCAACAAACTGGCGATGGTGTTGGGGAGGTGTTTTTAGCTTATCTGGCCTGAAAGGCCAAGGGAACTTATACCATAGTGTCCTTCTGTCCATCTGTCGTCTGTCTATCCATCAAATCGCTTCTCCTTAACGGTTTGACCAATTTCAACCAAATTTGGGTGGAAGGTCTCTATGCTATCAGCCCGACATTTTTTTCAGAGTTGATTGGTAAATTTTTGGGGGTGAAAATCTTAGATATTATGAAAAATTTACCAGAAATCCCATGAAGAAAAAATGACTTGACTACTAAATCTACTCCTTAGATACTTGACATATTTCAACCAAATTTAGCTAGACTGATAGTCTATGGTACTAGATTCTAGAACTTCTATTCAGAACTTTGAAGAATTTTTTGGCTCAAAATCTTAGATTTTATAAAAAATTTACCGGAAATGGTCAAACTGCTACTCCTCCATAGCTGCTTGATATATTTCAACCAAATTTGGCTAGAAGAATGCTATGGCGGTAGGCTCTAGAACTTGTATTCAGAATTTTGATCGATCAATTTTTTTGGTGAAAATCTTAGAGCTTATGAAAAATCCACCGGAAATGGTCAAAATACTACTCCTCAGGAACCAAATTTGGCTGGATTCTATGGTGCTAGGTTTTGAACTTCTTTTCAGAATTTTGATTGAACAATCTTTTGGGTGAAAATCTTAGATTTTATGAAAAACTTACCGGAAATGGTCAAAATGCTACTTCTCCTTAGCTACTTGACATCTTTCAACCAAATGTGACAAGATGGATTCTGGGATGGTGAACTCTTCAACCTCTATTCAGAATTTGGATTGATCAATTTTTTGTGTGAAAATCTTAGATTTCATGAAAAATTTACCAGAAATTGTCAAAACACTACTTCTCCTTAGTTGCTTGATATATTTCAACTAAAGTTGGCTAGAGCAACCCT